>SJYT01011194.1:460537-509154 GCA_006410635.1 Cephalophus harveyi
CTCCGACAGTTCTCTCTTCCCACATTTCATCCCCCTTCGGGCCAGAGCAGCAGGAGACCCTTTGAAAGACTTGGTAATCCATCCCAAAATATGCAGAACTGTTGCTGGGGCAACCTGGCTGCCACATAGCCCAGATTTAAATATATAATGGCTTCTTGGGTATTAAGGGGTCCTGGGAACTGGGTGGGAAAGGGCACAGGTCTGAGCTGGGGTAAGGGGGTGGGGGAGCCCTGGCAGTCCCTGCCAGAACAGCACCCCCACCACAGGGGTCTTTGAAAAGACCCTGATGCTGGGAAAGATTGAAGGCGGGAGGAGAAGGGGATGACAGAGGATGAGATGGTTGGATGGCATCACCGACTCGAGGGACATGAGTTTGAGCAAGCTCTGGGGGTCGGTGATGGACAGGGAAGCCTGGTGTGCTGCAGTCCATGGGGTCACAGTGAGTCAGACATGAATGAGCAACTGAACTGAAGTGTCTGATGGGATAAGACAGAAGCCCAGACACAGAATTCTGCTGCAAGCAGGTGGAGGGGCATGGGTAGCGGAAGGGGATGGGCTCCGAGGGGACGCGCTCCGTCACAGGTGGATTTCTTTCTTAAGTACTGCAGCGCAGCAGACGCTGTGCTAGCCTTACGCTCTCTCCTTTGAGGCCACTATAATCCCATGAGGCAGGCATGGTACTGGTCCCAACTTACAAGCGAGAACAGGGATCAGAGAGGTGAAGTGACCCCCCCAAGGCCACACAGCTGCCGAGAGGCACACTGGAACCCAAGGCCAGGGGGCTCCACGGCAGTGCTCTTTCTGCTACATCTATCGGGAGCCAGGCTGGAAATCCTGCTGGGAGTTACTGCCTGTAACAGAGGGGGTGCGTATAAAGCCCTTTCTACAGGCTGGGCGCTGTGCTAAGGGCTTGACAGGCTCTAATGCGCTCAACCGTCATGACAGGCCTGTGAGGGAGGTGTTATTGCCCCCACTGTACAGATGTGGAAACTGAGGGCTTGAGAGGGGAGGTCAGACCCCAAGATCACAGGGACGTGGGGAAGCCTGTATTCCGGCCTCAGCGGGACTCTCTGGAGCCGGTATCCTTCATCTAGTGCTTAGCCCAAATTTAGAATAACAAAAACAACATATAACAAAAACAACAACAAATAAAATCAAATTCAAAATGCCTTTTCACGCTGGTGCTTTGTCCATGTCCTCCCAAGATGGATAGGATGGTAAGAGGGAATTCTCCCAACCAACCACTCAGTAATGAAGATGAGTCATCTTGAGGTTTTTTGGCTTCAGTCACTTACTCTACACATAAAACATGGGCATGTAGACAACAATGTAGACATAGCCTCGGAGACACACAGACGCACGCTAAGACAACATTACGAGACACAGACCCATAGGCAAATGTGGGTGCACACGTGGGTACAAACACCGGCACACATACACACACAGATGGACTCTGATCACTTTCCTCCTGAGTGAATTAACTAGAATGTCAGGAAAGGGAGAAGACATCCGAAATCATCTGGCCAGTGCCTCTGCCAACCTCAAGACTATTTTAAACAGCCAACTGGTCTGATCTTATTTTTAAAGCTCTTCAGGAAGGAGGACAAATCCCATAACCTCATTCTGATGTCTCCTTAAGTAGGGAAGTTCTCCTGACATCTAACCAAATTCCTGCTTTAGATGGTAAAGAATCTGCCTGCGAATGCAAGAGACCCAGGTTTGATCCCTGGGGAAGATCCTCTGGAGGAGGAAATGGCAACCCACCCCAGTAATCTTGCCTGGAGAATTCCATGGACAGAGGTGCCTGGCGGGCTACAGTTCATGGGGTTGCAGAGTCGGACATGACTGAGCAACTAACACTTTCACTTTCCACTTTTACGTTAATCACAATGCAACTTTTACCATCAATACCCTGCTTTACAGCTCCCAAAGCCCTCTTGTATTTATGTTCTTGTTTAACCCTCACAGCCGTCCAGCGAGGCAAGCAGGGCAGAGATGATTATAGTATTTTATGGCGAGTGTGGCCCAGGGAAGCTAAGGAGCTTGCCTGCGATGACACAGTCCCTGTTGAAGCTGGGCTGCAACCCAGATGTAGGCTGTTGATTTCACGGCTCCTCGAGCTATGCCAGGTGCTGTCAGCGTCCCACCATTTTCACTTTGTCTTCCCCTCTCAGCCTCTGAGCTTCCTTGGACCTCAGCCTGTCAGTGAGGGGACCACACGGTGCCTGGCTCACCTCCCTCTTGCCTGAGTGATGCCCGCGTGCAGCGTAGGGGTGGGGGCCTCTCAAAGTTGGGTGATCCTAACGAGCTCCTCCACCCAGAGGCAAACGGCACACTCCCTCCTGAGATGGTGGTCTTCCTGTGCTGAAAGCAGGCTGGTGAGGCTGCCTGCTCCTCCTCTGAGCATCCATCATCCCATGGAAGGCTCCTCCAACTCCCCAGGGACCAGGACTTGTCACCGGAGATGCAGCCAAGCCCCACCCAAGCCTCACACCCACCGGGCGCACGGCCCCACTTACATTCACTCGGTAGTAAATATTAGAGACCCCTGGTCTTCCCAGGGCAACTGCAATGCTTCGAGTCATCTGGCCTGATTTAGGGAGGGCCACACCCTTCCCCGTTAGAGGAATGACTACAGGCATTTGGAGTTCAAGTTATGGAGGGAAAGCAACGGAGAAGTAGAGGGCTCCTGACGGAGTCCTGGCTGGCTTGAGAAGATCCTGAGAGGAAATGAATCGAGGGAAGATCAGGGCTGGGGCCTGAGAAGAGGAGGAGGCAGGAGGCAGAGAGATCTGCATTCTTTCCTCCCCATAAAAGATCACCCCAGCTGTGCCTAGGAGCCCTAAACGAAGGCGCGGCAGGATGGGGCAGGGTCGAGATGGAGACAGGCGCGGCTCAGGCAAATCCACAGCTCCAGCGGATGTAAGGAGCAAAAGTCCAGGGTTCTGAAAGCAAATCCCGTTTGGGATTTTACGGCCACCAGCTAGCTCTGTGGCTGGACCAGTCCCCTCTCACTCTGTCTTAGGTTCTGTGTACCAGGCTCCCTCTGTCTCTCCATCTCGAGTCTCATTCCTCTGCTCTGTCTGCGCTCTCTCCCCTCTCTGAATGCACAAGAGCACGCACGTGCGTGCACACACACAGACACTGTGACCCCTTCCTGCAGGGGTGGAAGGCTGCCTGCTGATGGTGGCTAGAACCCTTTCCTCTTAAAGCCCACCTCCTCGGGGGCCTGGACAGAAATCCCCTAGCCCTGCCCCGGGACTGTGACCCCCAGCGGGTGGTAGCCGCATTTAATTTAGAGGCTCTGCACGTGTGTGAGCCGTTGTGCACAAGCCTGCTTGCCCAGCGCAGCCTGAGGACTGCCGGGGCCCTGCTGGGAGCGGGGAGCCTGGGGAGCCTCCTTGCTGGGAAAAGGAAGAACGTGGCAGGTGTTTCATTTCCCCCCGGCTGCCCGCTAATTAAGAAAGAGGAAGACTCAGCGAGTTCAGGGGGTAAGCTGGGGTTTCCCAGAGACCCTGTGGGGGTGAGGAGGGGGCGGGGGTGCAGAACAGGCTTTAGGACGAGGCCGTCCTGGGCTGCCCTCTGAGCCTACCCCTAGGTGCTCGGGTGACCTTGAACAGGCACCTCTGAGCCCCTGGAAGGTGACTTCAGAGCCCCGAGGGCCCTGAGCACTTGTGCAGACCTGGGTCACATCCAGGCAGACGTCGGGGCAGGGCTGTGCCGGGAGCTAAGGGGCGTGTTGGCGAGACAGCTCTGCATCTTGTCTCAGGCTATTACTCCACCAGTTGCCCCTTCCCGGGTGTAATTCTGAACAGTCAATGTTGCTGGAGGAGAAACCCTGTGGGGAAGTGGATCTTCTGTGCGTGAGTGCCCAGTCGCTTCAGTCGTGTCTGACTCTTCTGTGACCCCTGGACCATAGCCCACTAGGCTCCTCTGTCCATGGAATTCTCCAGGCGAGAATACTGGAGCGGGCTGCCATGCCCTCCTCCAGGGGATCTTCCCGACCCAGGGATCAGACATGAGTCTCTTACGTCTACCGTGTTGGCAGGCGGGTTCTTCTGTAGAAGCCTCATATTGAAGTTTCCAAGGTCAGTGTTCCAGAAGGAGGCAAGGAAAACCTGGATCCCAGGGATAAACCACCTCTGAAGCAACGGGGCGGGGATAAACCACCTCTGAGCTCCACCCTGGGGCAACCAGTGCCTCCCGGTGAATTGGGATGAAGGAAATATGGAGGTGCTTAGAACAGGGCCTGGCACAGAATGGGGCCTCAGGGAAGGCCCACACATTGCCTGGCGCTGGGTGAACAATAGATGTTCACAAACATCCCGCTGAAGCTTTCTGATGCCTTGCAACTGTCCTTAGTTCATGGAGGAGACTAGGATGAAGACCCTGAAGGATTAGAAAGCAGTGGGAGAGAAGAGAGAGGGTTAGGGCTGAACTGCGTGAGTTCTAAAGCCCCGACCTGCGGCTTTCTCTCTGCTGCTTTTCAATCACTTCACACCCTGTTAAGTCATGTGTCCCTCCAAAATATGGATTTGGGGGTCCTTTGTTCAACTTCATCAGTGGTGCCCAAAGAGATCCTTTCTTCCCAGGTTATCTTGTCCCCATGAGGTTACATCTGCCCAGCTGCTTCCGGAAGTGACTGGCCCTCAGGCAGAGGTCCAGAGGGTGGCAAGGTCTGAGAAGCCAGGGTCTGGGGAGGAGGGTCCCTGCCCTCAGCGGTGGAACCAGTTCACCAGGAGAGAAAGAATAACAAGAACGTGTTGCTCGTCCACAAAGCTGCATGGGCCAGACACGGTTCTCATTGGCTTCCGTGGTCCCATGTAGATGCTCTTATTATCCCCAGTTTTCAGCTGTGACAACCGAGGCTCAGAGAGGTTAAGCCACTTGCTCGAGGATGCACAGCGAGAAAGCAGCAGGGCTGACTCCAGAGTCTGGGCCTATAACAAAGGCCTGACGCTGCCCTTCTCCCATCTGTGATAGCAGGGGCCCCAGGCCTGCTGCAGAAAGGCTGATGGCCAGAGCCTTCGCCTGCAGGCCCGTCCCTGAAGGGCCCCTGGGCGAATGTGGGACCTGCCGTCTGCTGCCCTCACACGGGAAGGAATGGTGTCCTGGTGGGTGGGGTCTCATGGAGGACTCCATCACTTTCCCATCTTAGAGAAGGCCAAGCCTTGAGGAGGCCCCCGAGCCTAGGGTCCGTCCTTTTCGTGGTACAGATGATGGCTCTGCTGACCTGCCTCCGGTCACACAGCATGCCCTGAAGAGCCTCAGCATTACGGGCTGGTCTTCAGCTTGTTACACCCTCTGCCGTTCGCTTCCCAGGTCGCCTGTGGCTGGCTGCTGAGTCTCAGAGGGGACACTCAGGCTGATACCCCACTCCCAAAGGGTCTCAGGGAATGACTACTTCCCATGTTCCATGTGCTTCGATTGCCCTCTCATTTGATCCTCACATCACTCTTAATATCCTCATTTACAGATGAGGAGATGGGATCCCTTCCCCAGGGTCACAGAGCTTGGAGGAAGAGATTCTGTGGGCCTCTGCCCTGGGGCCACTGGCAGGGAGGAAGGGTCTCTGATTACCTACACGCTCAGCACAGAACAGCTTCCAGAGCTCTACCCACAGGACCTGGAACCTGAGGCCGCCAAGCTGCCACTGTCCCTGGCGTTCATGCCATCCATCTCAGAGTTCATTTGGAGGAAGGGGACAAGGCTTATGAAGCTGCACCGCGGCGGCCGCCTTGGGGGCACTTCTGGCACATACAGCATCAGGGTGCCTTGGGTTGGCCTGGTTATTTTTTTTTGGTGGGGGTGGCCTTTTGATCCCACAGAGATGGAGCCTCAGAGGCCTGGGGAGGAGGCAGAGATCTAAGGCAGGAGTCATCACCTCTCACCAAATCAGAGGGCCTGCCATGCATCCCTGCCCAGGGACAATGCATCCCCGAGTTTCCAGAGGACAAAAGGACACCTTCATCCTTCCCCCTACCATTCTGGCCTCCAAGTACTAACCATAGGGGATGAGAAGCAACCTGCACTGGTGCAGGAATCCTCTACCCCCGGGTCATTTACTGGCTTAGTCAAAAAGTGTGTTCCGGTTTTTTTTTTAACATTACACAAAACACCTGAATGAACCTTTTGGGCAGCCCCATGCTTAGCAAAGAGTCAGACACGACTGAGCGACTGAACTGAATACTTAGCTGCATGGCATCCTCACAACAGCTGACAAGGCCCCCCTCCCCAAGCTCATCTGAGGCTACCTCCTCCTCCCTCACCCCACTCCAGTCAGCTCCAGTCACCCGGGTCTCTTCCACGTGGTAAGCACACACCTGCCTCAGGGCCTTTGCACCTGCTGGTCCTTCTGTCTGGAACTCTCCTGCTGATATTCTACACATTATATTCCTTCACTTCACTCAGGTCTCTGATCAAATTCTGCAAGCAGATCTCCCTGACCACTCCCAACTCTGCTCCCCAACAACCTAAAATAGTACCTAGCCCAGTCACCATCACTGACTCAACGGACATGATAAGCAAACTCCGGGAGACGGTGAAGGACAGGGAAGCCTGGCGTGCTGCAGTCCATGGGGTCACAAAAAGAGTCAGACGTGACTGAGTGACCGAACAAGAACAACCAGTCACCATCTATCTCCTCGCTGACACTCATCTCCACCAACGTTCTCTTGCAGTTATTTGTCTTCTGTCCCTTTCCCTTGAATGCAGGAAGGCAGCAACGTTGTTCGTCTGCTTCATGGCTGAATCCCAGCCTCTGATACAGTACCCGCCACCGAAGGAGTGCTCAATGGACGTTTGAAGAAGGAAGGAAGAAAGGGAGAGAGGCAAGGAGGAATAAATCTCTGTGTGGGCCTCTTTCACACGATTCTGATTTGACCCTTGCTAAAACAGTATCGGAAGACGCAGGACCAGTTACATAATTTGTGAGGCCCAGTGAAACAGTATCGGAAGACGCAGGACCAGTTACATAATTTGTGAGGCCCAGTGAAAATGAGGCTGTCTCATTCAAAAGTTGTTATGACTTACAAGATGGCAACAGCATAGCATGAAACCAAGTGCAGGGTGCTGGGCCACTGCCCAGGCTGCATACCTTTGAAGCTGGCCCTGAGGAGTGTTATTACCGTTTCCCTAGTGCTGCTCAGAGATGGGAGGATCAGAGAGGTATAGTGACTTGCCCAGCGTCACAGAGCATTGTGCTATGGCTTCAAAACTCGCAAACTCTCCCCTCCTCAGTTCTTTCAGTGGCTATGGAAAGAATCCTGTTATCCCCACACACCTGGAAATCAGGGAACACAGCTCAGAGAAGAAAGTAGGAGAGCAAAATTGCCTGTAAGTCTATTTCACCTCACATATTCATGTCATATATATATATATATTTTTCATTCGACTGCAAAGTATATCCACAGTTGTTTTAAGAAAAAGATAACATATTATCTTCCAAATCTTTGAGTGCATTGATGTTCCATTAGGACACACAGAGCTAGTCCTGAGATTCTGGGCAACCCCTGGCTTGGGGAGGAATACCCCAGGTGCTGTGGGTACCCACACCTCAGCTGAAAAAGCACCTCCGTAGAAGATCCTTGCACAGGTTCAACAGAGCACTCTGCACAATACATGTTAGTTTCAGCTCCTCACGCGTTGTCTCTCTCCTGCCTGGTCCAGGGAAAACCTCCTCCAGGATGGCCCCAGACCCAGATGGCAAGGAGTCTCGCACAGATCTCCTTTCACAACAGAGAACCGGGGATGGGGGGTGGGGGAAATCTTCCCTCCTGGGGAAATACGCCTCAGCCTGTTAACAGCGAGAGGAGAGCGTTATTACCCTGCTCAGCCAGCCAGCTTCACTCGCCATGCTAATTGGAATGTGTAATGGTTTGTTAATACGGTCTAATCTGGGGGGCCCGGCTCAGAGCGGTCTCTGGGGTGGGGGTTGGGCGTGGGGTTTGAAAATATCTACTCTTGCTGTTCATATTGTATGAAAATATCTTCTTGCTGTTCATTCTTCCCCAAACATCACTAGTAAGTAGAGGTCCAACAGCAGTGCTTGAATACCTTTCAGGGACAGGGAGCTTACCACCCGACCTGGGAACCTTTTCCACTGTAGAACTGCTCTAGGTCTAAGCCAGGCTGAAGATGACTCCCTGTAGCCACAGCCAGCTTGTAGTCACATAGGATGCGGTCAGCCCCTCTCCCTACCACCAGCCTTCAGATGCTGGGCATGGCAGGCAGGTCTTGGAAACAGCTTGAAAGTCTTGGCCGAAATGTGCCCCGTTCCTCCACCCATGCTCCTAGATAGAGTCTATCCATGCTGCTCGGGCCTGGCCACCTACTTCTGGGATGCCCAGCCCCTGCCCTTGAACTTGGAGGCAAGTTCAGCTAGAGTGTGGACTTGGTAGCCAATGCCTGGTTCACAGCCCAGCTTTGCCACTCACCAGGTATGACCTTGGGGCAAGCCCCTTAAGCTCACCAAGCCTCACTATCCATGCATCACATGAGATTAAGAATAACATTACGTTATATTAGTCAGCTAGAGCGGCCATAACACAATAGAACAGTCTGGGGGCTTAAACAGGAGACATGTGTTTTCTCACAGTCCCAGAGGGTCAAGGAGTCCAAGATCAAGGTGCCAGGAAGTTCAATTTATGCTGAGGCCTCTCCTCCTGGCTTATAGACTGTGCCCTCACATGGCCTTTGCTCTGCGTGTGCCCGGAGAGAGAGAGAGGGGTGTCTGGGGTCTCTTCCTCTTCTTACAGAGACACTAATTCTGTTGGATGAGGGCCCCATCCTTATGACCTCATTTAACCTTAATCACCTCCCTAAGGGCTATATCTGTAAATAGAGTCACACTGGGGGAATTAAGACTGCAGCGTATAAATTTGTGAGAACACAGTTCACTCCAAAACAAGCACCAGCCTCAGAGGGTTGCTGTGAGATCATCTGGGCAAATGTGTGTAGAGCGTTAAGAGCAGTACCTGGCATGTGGTAAGAGATATGTTTGTGGACACGACTACTGATGCTGTTAGCGTTAAACACAGGGAATGGGAGAATCTGCTATTCTTGCTGCGAGTCTAGACTCCGTGAAAACCTAATAAGTAGACACAATAATAATAGATATCTATATTCAGCCATAAAAAAAGGAAATCTCAACATTGAAACAACATGGATGAACCTTAAAGGCACTATGCTAAGAGAAGTAAGTCAGAAAGACAAATACTGTGTGATCTCACTGATACGGGGAATCGAGTGTAGCTGAACTCCTGGAACTAGAGATCAGATTGGTGGTGGTTCGGGAAAATGAGGAGGTGTTGATTAAAGGACACAAGCTTCCTGTAAGATTATTGCACTCAACAGCATGGTGACCATAGGGAACCATACTCTATTGTGCACTTGGAAGTTTTTAAGAGTAAATCTTAAATGTCATCACCACGTGCTGTGTGTGCTGTGCTTAGCCACTCAGTCGTGTCTGACTCTTCGCGACTCTGTGGACTGTAGCTTGCCAGGCTCCTCTGTCCATGGGAATTCTCCAGGCAAGAATACTAGAGTGGGTGGTTATCACCATAAAAAAGGTTTAAAAGAGAAAAAAAAAAGCAGCATCTATTTATATCATGCTTCTATACCAGGCTCCATCGAAGTGTTTTATAGAGCGGATATAAACTTCACGTCAGCCTTGTGAGACAGACATTCTTAGTATCCCAATTGTGCAGTGAAGAGACGGAGCCACAGAGAGGTGAAGTGACTGGCCCCAGGTCACACAGCCATCAAGTGCCCAGTAGGTGAATAGCACTGATGCCATTATTTCTTTGAATAGTATTTATTAAGCTTCCTTGGTGCCTCAGTGGTAAAGAATCTGCCTGCCAATGCAGGAGACACAGGTTCAATCCCTGGGTTGGGAAGATCCCCTGGAGAAGGCAATGGCATCCCACTCCAGTATACTTGCCTGGGAAATTCCATGACAGAGGAGCCTGGTGCGCTGGAGTTCATGGGGTCGCTGAGTCAGACACGGAAATGGCAACCCACTCCAGTGTTCTTGCCTGGGAAATTTCATGGACAGAGGAGCCTGGCGGGCTAGAGTTCATGGGGTCGCAAAAGAGTCGGGTGTGACTTAGCAACTAAACAATAATAACACAGCTTCGTTAAGGGTAATCTGGCCATGCCGAGAACTCAGTCGCTGAACTCTGGGAATTCACAGGCTGGTGGAGGAGACAGACCCGAGGGCAGGTAGTGGCAGTACTGTGTGCCGAGTGCTCTAATGCGGCAAACCCAGGGAGCTATCATGGAGCTCATAACATCACGTCTGTGCTGTGGTACCTAGCAAGGCCCAGGGAGACACCAGGGAGGGCTTCCTGGAAGAAGAAACATTTAAACTGAGATCAGAAAGAACATATCCTGAATACAGAGCTGGGAATGGGAGTGTGCAGCTGTGGGTTGTTGGAAGATCCATAAGCTGATCATTTCCATTCTAAGATATTCCAGTGGTTCTTTGGTAGCCCAGGGTCTCTGATATCACCTAGGCATCCTGGAGCTGCCCAATGGCATCCCCCTCTCCCATTGAAACCTGGAGGTTCCATACTGGTTCAGGGAATTATATGGTAGCCCCTCAATTTTTTCTGGCGCTCAGGGGACCTGTGTGGTCAGCGCAGCGTCACAGCCCAGGGATCTGGACACTCCCAGGATCACTGTGGCAGCTTCTGAGGGTTCCAGATGTTTTGAACCCTGGGGATTCTGTGACAACCCCGAGGACTGTGTGTCATCTCTGGCATCCCCTAGCCTACTCTATGTTTTCAGAAAGAAGAATATGCAGACTCCGAGTAGGCAAACTTTTTGATGGGGGGGAAAGGAAACATAGAAAGATCTATACCTGGATATGCATTTACAAGACTTGTGCCAAGTCACTTCAGACGTGTCCAACTCTGTGCGACCCTATGGACTGTAGCCCGCTAGGCTTCTCTGTCCATGGGATTCTCCAGGCAAGAATACTGGAGTGGGAATCTTCCCAACCCAGGGATAGAACCCGTATCTCTTATGTCTCCCACATTGGCAAGTGGATTCTTTAATACTACCACCACCTAGGAAGCCTTTTATAAGACTTAAACAGGTGGAACATCTAAGGAGATGTGGCTAGAAGCCCTCTGCCTCCAGAAGCCTAGGGGACTCAAGGAGCCTGGATTCTTTAGGGTCTATTTCCTTTCGGAAAGCTGAAAATGAGCCCTCCAGGAGGTCTGCAGGGAGCACTGTCCTGATGTGCAGACCTGTGACTTGGAGAGGACCAAGGATGCACCTGTTGCCCGGATACGCAGGCGCTGCTCCTCCGGGCCCTCCAAGCAGGTGCATCGTGCAGGGCTGTGACTGTCGGGGGGCGGGGGCTGCACACTGCACTCATGGACACCAGCACTGGCCCCTCCAGGGGCGCCTATGAGCTGAACCTTGCCAGACTGGCACCGCTGGGTCCACCCCAGCCCCACTCACTGCTCCCGGCCAGCTGGGAGACTCGCCTGGGCCTCAGTTCGTGCCTGTGGAGTAGGACTGATACTCCCCGCTATTTCACGGGGGGCTCAAGGAGCCGAGTGGGCAGGGGAGACCCCTGTATAAAAGCACGAGAACACGCTCCTGCTTCCCCGCAGGCGCCGTGAGCTCTGGGGAAAACTCCTTCGTGCCTCGGGATTTCTGTTTCCTCATCTGTAGAAAGCGGATGAGAGGAGCTCAGTGCAGGACGCACAATGGTTCCTCAACCAGTGCCAGTTCCATCCCCTACTCCTCTACCTCCGAGCAGAGACGGGAGCCAGTGCCCCGGGTGTGGGGAAGAGGGTGGTTTTTCGAGTGGAAGAGCCCATCTGGCCCCAGGAAAGTCAACCGTCTTGGTACCTCTGCCTTTTTTTCATCCTGGGCAGAGTCAACTGAGAGCTGCCTTTGCCAGGTCCTGGGCTAAGACCTTACACTCATGACCTCGTGTAGTCCCTAGAACACTGTGGATGGTAGTGTAGTAATCCCATTATACAGACAAGCAAACGGAGGCACAGGGAAGGCAGCCAAGTTGCCCCAGGGCACCTAATGGAAACGGCAAACCTTTGTATCCAGGTCTGTCTTGACTGCAAAGCCTGGACACTAATCACTTCTCTTCCCAGGTATCTTTCTAGAAACAGCCAGGGGAGAAAGGAAAACAGTGAGATGAGAAGCAGCTGGAAAACTAATTGGACATTTGGTGCCTGGGTGGGTTGACCTGGCTGGGTTGGACCCAGGCTGGCTCCTTGAACCCCTTGAAGATTCCCTTCCTTCAGTAGACTGGAGCCCTCCCCTCTAGTGGCCTGTTTTTAGAGAAACTGCTGGTGGAGGGTGTCAGAGCTTCTGGTCTGAACAAGAACCAGTTCTAGCCACGCTTCAGAGGTCTTCCTCTTGGCAGAAGGGAAACAGACATGGTAACTGAAAGAGAAGGGGGTCTGGTGGCCCACTGACCCATTTTGCTTTTCCAGCCAATTGAGACTTGGCATCAAACAGAAGGGCAGGATTCACTTCCTCATCCCCACTGTAGCCAGGTCTGCGGTGGTTCTGCGATCCGTGGGAAAGGGGGCCCCAGGAACCAGCCCCTGTGCCGCAGTCTACATTCTCCCCTGTAGGGCTCCCCCAGCCCAGTGTGGGCCTGAAAGCCAGACAGCCCAGCCCAGAGCCAGCCTCTCTGATGCCACAGCCAAATGCCAGACCACTTATCGGGCTTTTCCAGGGAACCAGTGTCCCCAGGCAGAGCTGCAAGCCTGCAATTAGGAGAGCAGCAAAGGGCTTAACTTTCTCTGCGCTGCGGGCTTTTGAGTGGGAAAGATAAGCTTGGTCTGGATTAAGCTGGAGGGTAAAATAATATTTACTCTCAAACAGCACTCTGTCTCGGGGCGAGTCTGGGCCCTGGGGCTTCGAGGGACTGGGGTCGCCAGGAGGTCTGCCAGGCCCTGCCAGGTCCCCAGATGTCTCGCCTCCCCACCCACCACCCGCTGGGCGGGTTCCACAAGCCAGTTCCCTGCAGTGTTTGCACTCATTATGAAAAGAAAATGAGAAGAAGCTATAATGTTCAGTGTGTTATTATCTGCAGAGCAGTTGGCCTGTGTAATTATCTCCTCCAATCCGTGAAACTACCTTGGGAGTTGGGCTTACTGACCCCCAAATAGATCCAGACTCAAGTCCCAGCTCAGTTACTTTCTAACTCTTGACCCGAGGGGAGTGACTTCATTTCCGGTGAGCCTCAGTTTTTCACCGGTCCAATGGGAGCGCTAATAGCTTCTCCAGAGTGTGCTCAGGATGAGGCACAGTGTCTATGAAAGGCCTCACCAAGGCCCCCGATCCTGGCGGCTTAATAAACAGTAGGTTGCTCTCAGAAATAAGATGGTGCGACTGGTAAAGAACCCGCCTGCCTATGCAAGAGATGCAAGAGACGCGGGGTTGATCCCTGGGTCAGGAAGATCCCCTGGAGGAGGAAATGGCAACCCACTCCAGTATTCTTGCTCGGAGAATCCCATGGACATGGGAGCCTGACAGGCTACAGTCCACAGGGTCCCAAAGAGTCAGACGTGACTTAAGTACCTGAGCACCTAACACTGGGACAAGAAACCTCAGAGAGGTGAACTCCCAGCTTTTGTTCCGTGGCAAAGCTGAGATGCACACTTGGGGCAATGAAGGCATGGCCTTGTGTGAGCCTGGCCTCTAGCCACTGAGCCAGGGAGGGGCCCAGGGCAGGAGCCGGGAGGGCAGGGGGGCCCTGGGAGAGGTGGCCTTTCAGACACAGCCTCAGGGTCTAGAGCAGGAGGAGAGGCCCCCGTGCTTCCTGTCCCCCAGCCCCTTTGTGGAACAACAACCAGCCCATTCTCTGCTCCTCATCCCGGGCTTCGCTGATCTGTGCCCCTGGAGGCAGGGAGAAGAGCACCCTGGCTCATTCCCGAGGAGAACAAAGAGAAGGTCAAGGCCAGCTCAGACGGGGCAGGCTCTGGCTCCGGGGGAGGCCGGGGGTCTGAGAATGAAGCAGGGTCTGCGCTGACCTCCTTCCCCCGCCCCCCACCCCTGCCGTAAGAGGCGCCTTTCCGGGTCCTGGTGTAGCCTCAGCGCCCTGGCCTAGCTGTGAGACTGGTGGGGAGACCCCGCCCCTCTCTGGGCCTCATCCTCTCATCTCCAAAACGCGGGTCTCAGAAATAAACAGGAGGTTGGCAGATGCGCACTAATGTGTGAAAGTGAGAGTCGCTCAGCCGCGTCCGACGCTGTGCGACCCCATGGACTATACCATCCATGGAGTCTCCAGGCCAGAATCCTGGAGTGGGTGGCCGTTCTCTCCTCCAGGGGATCTTCCTAGCCAAGGGATCGAACCCAGGTCTCCCACATTGCAGGCAGATTCTATACCAGCTAGCCACTAGCAAAGCCAAACTAATGTCTACAGGATGGGCCAACAGCAAGGCCCTACTGTGTGACACAGGGAACCACCTTCAATGTCCCGTGATAAACCTGAGCGACTGAACAACAAATATGTGTGCATAACTGGATGACTTTGCTGTATAGCAGAAATTAACACAACATTGTAAATTAATTATACTTCAATAAAATTAAAAAAAAAAGACTGAAGAGAATGTTGCCAATGCTGGAGAAATCAAGGAAGGCTTCGTGGCTGAGGAACCATCAAGCAGGGCACTGAAGGGTGAGAAGAAGTTCTCCAGGCGGACAAGGAAAGAAAAGCTATTCCAGGCCCAGGTTACAATACTTACAAAGACCCAGCAGCTTCAGAGTGTGGAGGAAATTGCCCCTTTGCAATGATTTGTTTTAATTAGATGAATAATACATGCTCCTAGTAAGAAAAAAAAAAGTCACTGAATATAAAGAATAAAAGAAAAAGTCACTAAGAGGCAGTTTATGTTTGATACTGTTTCAGCGCTTTTTAATACGGTTAAGTAAGGGGCCTTTAAACTCACTAATAAATGGTGAATCTCGGAGTCTGGGCAGACAGGGAAAGAACAAAGACCTGTCCTCTGGAACTGGAGCCAGAACCCGAGCCCTGCAGAGAGGGACAGCGTTTCCCGGTCGTGGGGGCTGGGAAGACCACAGCTTGGGGGGGGCGCGGGGTGAGGGGCGGGGCGGACGCCCAGGCAGACACTCGGGTGAGGGGGCAGCGCTGGCGCCTGCCCCCACGACCCCGCGCGGTGCAGGGCCTGCAGTGGGACCACCGGGGCTGAGGTGGGGAGGCCAGGCGAGGGTCTCATGAGCACAGATGGGGCTCGTGGCGAGGACCAGTGCTGCGGTTCCTGGGATGCCCCTGCCTCTGTCAGCTGCAGAAGTGGCCCTCCCACTGCCAAGCAGCTGAGAGGGCCCCGGCATGGCTCCGCTGTGGTTTCCTAAGCCGTCTGGCTGCAGCCTGCGGAGGGGGCCTAACGACACTGTAAGGTCACTGCTGTGATCTTGCCAGCTCTTCAGCGCCACCTTTAAAATACGGTTCATCTTAATGGACTTGGAGCTAAGAGGGGGGTCAGGAGGGGCGGGGGCGGGGGGCCTGTACTCTGGACAGGTGGCCTGAGCTGGCAGTGGTGGGTCAACATCAGCGCGGGCTGGTCTGTTCGTTCCTCGACCTCCAGGTCCAAGGCCAAACTTGAAGTCTCTTCTCGAGTAGCACCCCATCTTCCCTGGACTCCTGCCTCATTTCTCCCAGCTCCCAACACCAGAGAATTTTCCCAAGAGGCCTCACCCAGGGCACCTTATCTACTTGGCAGGACTGGAACAGTTCATGACGGAGAACCTGGTCCCCCCCCCCACCTCCAGTACCCTATCATATTGGGCAGTCTGGGCACCTGGGGTCCCTGGGGGGAATCGCAGAGCCTTGAGGCTGGAGCAGGGGGACGCAGTGACCACCTGAACCGTCGTCACCTTGGCTATGAATCTGGGATGGGGTGTTCCATTTCCTTCACGGCCCCTATGAAATCTGTTAACAGTAATTATGAAGTTATAGGGAATTCCCAGTCCTCCTAATTAGTGTTAATAGGGGCTGGGTGAGCTAGTCATGGGAAAATAGATGTCTTTGTTTGCGTTGTTATCCTTGGTCCTCTCCAAGTCACAGGTGTGCACATCAGGACAGTGCTCCCTGCAGACCTCCTGGAGGGCTCATTTTCAGCTTTCCGGAAGGAAATAGACCCTAAAGAATCCAGGCTCCTTGAATCCCACAGGTTTCTGGAGGCAGAGGGCTTCTGGCCACATCTCCTTAGATGTTCCACCTGTTTAAGTCTTGTAAAGGGCTTCCTAGGTAGTGGTAGTATTAAAGAATCCACTTGCCAATGCGGGAGACATAAGAGATACGGGTTCTATCCCTGGGTTGGGAAGATTCCCACTCCAGTATTCTTGCCTGGAGAATCCCATGGACAGAGAAGCCTGTCGGGCTACAGTCCATAGGGTCGCACAGAGTTGGACACGTCTGAAGTGACTTGGCACAAGTCTTGTAAATGCGTATCCAGGTATAGATCTTTCCATGTTTCCTTTTCCCCCCATCAAAAAGTTTGCCTACTCGGAGTCTGCTTATTCTTCTTTCTGAAAACATAAAGAGTAGGCTAGGGGACGCCAGAGACGACACACAGTCCTCGGGGTTGTCACAGAATCCCCAGGGTTCAAAACATCTGGAACCCTCAGAAGCTGCCACAGTGATCCTGGGAGTGTCCAGATCCCTGGGCTGTGACGCTGCGCTGACCACACAGGTCCCCTGAGCGCCAGAAAAAATTGAGGGGCTACCATATAATTCCCTGAACCAGTATGGAACCTCCAGGTTTCAATGGGAGAGGGGGATGCCATTGGGCAGCTCCAGGATGCCTAGGTGATATCAGAGACCCTGGGCTACCAAAGAACCACTGGAATATCTTAGAATGGAAATGATCAGCTTATGGATCTTCCAACAACCCACAGCTGCACACTCCCATTCCCAGCTCTGTATTCAGGATATGTTCTTTCTGATCTCAGTTTAAATGTTTCTTCTTCCAGGAAGCCCTCCCTGGTGTCTCCCTGGGCCTTGCTAGGTACCACAGCACAGACGTGATGTTATGAGCTCCATGATAGCTCCCTGGGTTTGCCGCATTAGAGCACTCGGCACACAGTACTGCCACTACCTGCCCTCGGGTCTGTCTCCTCCACCAGCCTGTGAATTCCCAGAGTTCAGCGACTGAGTTCTCGGCATGGCCAGATTACCCTTAACGAAGCTGTGTTATTATTGTTTAGTTGCTAAGTCACACCCGACTCTTTTGCGACCCCATGAACTCTAGCCCGCCAGGCTCCTCTGTCCATGAAATTTCCCAGGCAAGAACACTGGAGTGGGTTGCCATTTCCGTGTCTGACTCAGCGACCCCATGAACTCCAGCGCACCAGGCTCCTCTGTCATGGAATTTCCCAGGCAAGTATACTGGAGTGGGATGCCATTGCCTTCTCCAGGGGATCTTCCCAACCCAGGGATTGAACCTGTGTCTCCTGCATTGGCAGGCAGATTCTTTACCACTGAGGCACCAAGGAAGCTTAATAAATACTATTCAAAGAAATAATGGCATCAGTGCTATTCACCTACTGGGCACTTGATGGCTGTGTGACCTGGGGCCAGTCACTTCACCTCTCTGTGGCTCCGTCTCTTCACTGCACAATTGGGATACTAAGAATGTCTGTCTCACAAGGCTGACGTGAAGTTTATATCCGCTCTATAAAACACTTCGATGGAGCCTGGTATAGAAGCATGATATAAATAGATGCTGCTTTTTTTTTTCTCTTTTAAACCTTTTTTATGGTGATAACCACCCACTCTAGTATTCTTGCCTGGAGAATTCCCATGGACAGAGGAGCCTGGCAAGCTACAGTCCACAGAGTCGCGAAGAGTCAGACACGACTGAGTGGCTAAGCACAGCACACACAGCACGTGGTGATGACATTTAAGATTTACTCTTAAAAACTTCCAAGTGCACAATAGAGTATGGTTCCCTATGGTCACCATGCTGTTGAGTGCAATAATCTTACAGGAAGCTTGTGTCCTTTAATCAACACCTCCTCATTTTCCCGAACCACCACCAATCTGATCTCTAGTTCCAGGAGTTCAGCTACACTCGATTCCCCGTATCAGTGAGATCACACAGTATTTGTCTTTCTGACTTACTTCTCTTAGCATAGTGCCTTTAAGGTTCATCCATGTTGTTTCAATGTTGAGATTTCCTTTTTTTATGGCTGAATATAGATATCTATTATTATTGTGTCTACTTATTAGGTTTTCACGGAGTCTAGACTCGCAGCAAGAATAGCAGATTCTCCCATTCCCTGTGTTTAACGCTAACAGCATCAGTAGTCGTGTCCACAAACATATCTCTTACCACATGCCAGGTACTGCTCTTAACGCTCTACACACATTTGCCCAGATGATCTCACAGCAACCCTCTGAGGCTGGTGCTTGTTTTGGAGTGAACTGTGTTCTCACAAATTTATACGCTGCAGTCTTAATTCCCCCAGTGTGACTCTATTTACAGATATAGCCCTTAGGGAGGTGATTAAGGTTAAATGAGGTCATAAGGATGGGGCCCTCATCCAACAGAATTAGTGTCTCTGTAAGAAGAGGAAGAGACCCCAGACACCCCTCTCTCTCTCTCCGGGCACACGCAGAGCAAAGGCCATGTGAGGGCACAGTCTATAAGCCAGGAGGAGAGGCCTCAGCATAAATTGAACTTCCTGGCACCTTGATCTTGGACTCCTTGACCCTCTGGGACTGTGAGAAAACACATGTCTCCTGTTTAAGCCCCCAGACTGTTCTATTGTGTTATGGCCACTCTAGCTGACTAATATAACGTAATGTTATTCTTAATCTCATGTGATGCATGGATAGTGAGGCTTGGTGAGCTTAAGGGGCTTGCCCCAAGGTCATACCTGGTGAGTGGCAAAGCTGGGCTGTGAACCAGGCATTGGCTACCAAGTCCACACTCTACCTGAACTTGCCTCCAAGTTCAAGGGCAGAGCCTGGGCATCCCAGAAGTAGGTGGCCAGGCCCGAGCAGCATGGATAGACTCTGTCTAGGAGCATGGGTGGAGGAACGGGGCACATTTCGGCCAAGACTTTCAAGCTGTTTCCAAGACATGCCTGCTACGCCAAGCGTCTGAGGGCTGGTGGTAGGGAGAGGGGCTGACCACATCCTATGTGACTACAAGCTGGCTGTGGCTACAGGGAGTCATCTTCAGCTTGGCCTAGACCCAGAGCAGTTCTACAGTGGAAAAGGTTCCCAGGTCGGGTGGTAAGCTCCCTGTCCCTGAAGGTATTCAAGCACTGCTGTTGGACCTCTACGTACTAGTGATGTTTGGGGAAGAATGAACAGCAAGAAGATATTTTCATACAATATGAACAGCAAGAGTAGATATTTTCAATAGTTCTCTCCAGCCTCAAGCAGCTGTGAAATATTAGAAGGGACAGCAGTTAGAAGAGTCCCTGGAAAAAAAACTTCCTGACCAGCTCTGCCTGTTAATTCTTGCTCATTTTCCAAGTCCCAACTCAGATATCACCTCCTCCAAGAAGTCTTCCTTAACTCTTTCTCCCTCCAACCTCCTCATGTCCAGGGAGGAGGGAGGGTCCTACTGGGGCTTCGTAGGTGGTGCTAGTGGTAAAGAACCTGCCTCCCAATGCAGGAGATGAAAGAGACTTGGCTCTGATCCCTGGGTCGAGAAAGCTTCCTCAAGGAGGGCATGGCAACCCACTCCAGTATTCTTGCCTGAAGACTCTCATGGACAAAATCGCCTGGCAGGCTGCAGTCCATGGGGTTGCCAAGAGTCAGACACAACTGAAGCGACGGAGCACGCCCGCACGCATGAGTCGAACCGGCAAAACTAGAAATGACACGTGACAGTTACAGGGAGACGCAGTTCCTCTAGATACAGGAATATGTGTCTCCCATCTCTATGAAGTCAGAGAGGCCTAGGGTTTAAATCCTGGTATCTGCCACTCCCTGCTTTTGGGGGAGTGCCTCAGTCCCTCTGAACTACAATTTCCTCAGCTGTAAAATGATTTCATCTCCGAGGATGAAACCAAAGATGAAAGATATCAATAATATCTGGCAATACAATGTGGGGTATGGGCCACTGGCACTTGGCCTGTGATCAGGATATGCAAATTTCCTTCAGTTTCTTGGGAGGCAGTAAGGTGGCGGAGGTAGTAAGCCGTCTGACACTGGGTGTATTCAAGCAGATGTCAGAGTCTGAATGTAGGATCGGGGTCAGAGGATTTCCTGTTTGCACTGAAATAAAGATTGTACTCAGCAGTGTCCTTATGAGTTCTCACAACTCTCTAAAATCACACTTACGACTTGGCCTTGCCGGCTATGGAAAGAGTGGACATGGTCTCCACCCACCTCCACCAGGCTATGAAAAACAGGAGTCCACACATACTGCATGATTCCTTTTATAAAAAATGTCCAGAAAAGGCAAAATTTACAGAGACAGAGGGTAGATTGGTTGTTGCCTGGGGCAGGAGGCGGGAACAGGGACTGACAGAAAATAGGAACCAGGTTTCTTTTGGAGGGTGATGGAAATATTCTAAAATTGGATTGTATTGATGGTTATACAACTTCATAAATTTACTACAAATCATTGAATCATATCCTTAAAGTGAGAGAATTTTATGGTGCATAAATTTTGCCTCTATAAAACTGTTAAAAACAAAACCAAAACAGTCACCAATAAAACAGGATTCCAGAGGAACCAGTGGTGTGAGAGCACGCCCGCACGCATGAGTCGAACCGGCAAAACTAGAAATGACACGTGACAGTTACAGGGAGACGCAGTTCCTCTAGATACAGGAATATGTGTCTCCCATCTCTATGAAGTCAGAGAGGCCTAGGGTTTAAATCCTGGTATCTGCCACTCCCTGCTTTTGGGGGAGTGCCTCAGTCCCTCTGAACTACAATTTCCTCAGCTGTAAAATGATTTCATCTCCGAGGATGAAACCAAAGATGAAAGATATCAATAATATCTGGCAATACAATGTGGGGTATGGGCCACTGGCACTTGGCCTGTGATCAGGATATGCAAATTTCCTTCAGTTTCTTGGGAGGCAGTAAGGTGGCGGAGGTAGTAAGCCGTCTGACACTGGGTATATTCAAGCAGATGTCAGAGTCTGAATGTAGGATCGGGGTCAGAGGATTTCCTGTTTGCACTGAAATAAAGATTGTACTCAGCAGTGTCCTTATGAGTTCTCACAACTCTCTAAAATCACACTTACGACTTGGCCTTGCCGGCTATGGAAAGAGTGGACATGGTCTCCACCCACCTCCACCAGGCTATGAAAAACAGGAGTCCACACATACTGCATGATTCCTTTTATAAAAAATGTCCAGAAAAGGCAAAATTTACAGAGACAGAGGGTAGATTGGTTGTTGCCTGGGGCAGGAGGCGGGAACAGGGACTGACAGAAAATAGGAACCAGGTTTCTTTTGGAGGGTGATGGAAATATTCTAAAATTAGATTGTAGTGATGGTTATACAACTTCATAAATTTACTACAAATCATTGAATCATATCCTTAAAGTGAGAGAATTTTATGGTGCATAAATTTTGCCTCTATAAAACTGTTAAAAACAAAACCAAAACAGTCACCAATAAAACAGGATTCCAGAGGAACCAGTGGTGTGATGCAGGGTGATGTCCATGCGCCACTGGAAGCATGGTGGCAGCAGGTTAAGGTCAGAGGTCAGGAGGCCTGAGGTCACCTCCCGTCACCTCCACCTGTGGCTTCGCCTGAGCACTTGCTTGGTATCTTTTGTTGTGTAAGATGCGAGGAAATGGAACAGACCCACTGGCCAACCTCATTAAAAGCCTGCAGAGAACCTCAGGCGATGTGAGGAGGTGGGTCTGCAGAAGGTTGAGGAATCCGGAGTCCTGTAGGAGACTGGCCTCCCGGAAGACTTCAGAGACCAGTGCTGTGTGGCAGCTCAGAGCATCTTGTGGTTCTGGGTCTCTGAGTTAGGATAAAAGCCAAGGACTTGGCCTGGCCTTGTCTTAAGGCACTGCTGGGTCCGCTTGAGGGAGGAGAAGACACAACCCATTATCTGCTGAGCACCTACTATGTGCTGGGGAGAGTGGGCATTCACCCTGGTGATGTGACTGGCTGGGGACCTGCAGACCCACAGCGAAGTCTTATCTGGGCACCAGACCTATGCACTGCGGACAGATCTGACTTGCTCATGGTTGTAAAGTTGTCTAGTTTAAATATAAGTGAGAAGTCAGCATTTATCAAACCTTCCTTCCCAGGTGGCTCGGTGGTAAAGAATCCACCTGCCAGTGCAGGAGGCCTGGGTTCCATCCCTGGGTCGGGACGATCCCCTGGAGAAGGAAATGGCAGCCCACTCCAGTATTCTTGTCTGGGAAATCCCCTGGACAGAGGAGCCTGGTGGGCTACAGTCTACGGGTTTGCAAAGAGTTGGACATGACTGAGCAACTACACAGAAATATTTATCAGGCCCATTTAGCATGAAAGAAACCCAGAGCTGTGGAAGCTGCATCACTTGCCTGAGACTGCACAGGAAGCGGCAGAAGCACGATTTGAACCCAAGGTCTTTGTTAAGCAGGAGAATAACTTTCAAAGCAATCTGAATAAAAGCGAATTCTTGGTTATTAGTGAGCTCCCCATCACTAGAGGTATGTAAGCAGAGGCTTAACCTCAAGAAGTCAAAACAGGTGACCTTGGAAGCCCTCCTAGTCCACTTAGCTTGCGAGTCCACAAATCCGTGCTGGTCAGTTTCCTTGAGAGTTAAAACTGGACTGAGAGGAAAGTAGAAAAGCCCGAGCCATTTCTGCACCCCTGCAGGGGTGGGTGTGTAGAGGGCAGGGCCGGGCTGGTGTGTCCTCAGCTGGAACCACAGCTCCTCTGAGCTCCTGCCGCACACACTGCTGATCGCTGTTTGGGGCTAACATGATACTCGAATACACTGGCTGGACTGGGGCGAGCATCACCGGGCTCCAGGCCACTGCACTTCATCCTAAACTAGCCCCGGGAGTGAGGGCAGAAAGAGCAGGAGCTGCCACCCAAAGCTGCTGCCCAGCCGGGCCAAAGGGCCCTGTCTGGACCTCTAGCCAGAGACCTGGTTCACACCTGCCCCGCCTCTGCCCTGCAGGGGCACTCGGATCTGACCACTGCGCTTCATCCTAAACTAGCCCCGGGAGTGAGGGCAGAAAGAGCAGGAGCTGCCACCCAAAGCTGCTGCCCAGCCGGGCCAAAGGGCCCTGTCTGGACCTCTAGCCAGAGACCTGGTTCACACCTGCCCCGCCTCTGCCCTGCAGGGGCACTCGGATCTGGCCTCCCTGAGGACTCAGCGTCCTCCCAGCTCTGGAATCAGCACAGCAGAGGCCCCTTCCCAATCGGGAGCCCCAGGCCTGGGAGAGGCCCTGGCTCCCTTTCAAGTGCCGGCCTGGCCCTGGAAGACAGCGAGGGAGGCTGGGCCCCAGAGGAGGGGGCTGGGCTGGGGGCTTCCTCTGCCTCCTCCTCTTCAGGGGGCTCCACAAGCCAGCACTGAGGTTGGGAAGGCCAGAGGCCCTCCGGACACACACCGTCATCCACTTCGGGGCCCTCCAGCCTCCTCAGCCTCTACCCTGCTCCACCCTCAGAGGGCATCTCCGTTTGCTCTTCCGTCTCTTGGTGCTTCCCTCTGGACCTAGACCCCAGATGTATAGAAGGCACTTTAGTCTTTTCTGCTCAGTTGTTAAGGAATCCACCTGCAATGTAGGTTCGATTCCTAGGTTGAAGATCCCCTGGAGAAGGGATAGGCTACCCACTCCAGTATTCTTGGGCTTCCCTTGTGGCTCAGCTGGTGAAGAATCTGCTGCCTGCAATGTGGGAGACCTGGGTCTGATCCCTGGGTTGGGAAGATCCCTTGGAGGAAGGAAAGGCTACCCACTCCAGCATTCTGGCCTGGAGAATTCCATGGACTGTATAGCCCATGAGGTCACAAAGAGTCGAACGAAACTGAGCGTCTTTCACTTTCACTTTCACTTTCACCCCAGAAACAGTGACTGGAGACTGGGGACGGAAGGCATGAACGCACAGGCTAATTGCAGTACAAGACAGTTACAGCAGCCTCTCCATGTCCTAAGTCAGACAGGGACAAAGGTGGTTACCTGGGCTCTCGTACTCTCCTGAGAGAATGTTCTAGCAACGGAGCCGGGCCCCTCCACGACTCAGGGCGGCCCAGCCCCACACTGGCCCCTTCTCTCCATCCGCTGCAGGCTCAGCCATTCCCTCCAGAAGACAGCCTGCCCCCGGCCGTGATCCAGGAGCCCCCCACAACCATCCGTCTTCCTCACCATCCTTCCTCTGCCTAAACCCTTCCATGGCTCCCCGGCACTCCTGGGGAGAAGCCCAAACTCAGCGCACAAGACGCCTATTGATAGTGCCCTCCCTCCCCCACGCCCAGCAGCACCCCTCCTAGCTCCTGAATGCTGGGCCTCTATCACGCCCCAGGGACATTGCATGGGCTGATCCTTCTGCCAGGAACCCACTCCCCTCCCCTAAGTCACACACAGATGTCTTTGTCCACCTTTAAGTCATTCATAATCCAAGCCTTCCCCAAGACCTGCTCCTTCCCCAGCGTGGGCTCCTTCACTCCCCCTAAGTGTGACTGCACCACAGTGTGTTAGAGCCTGGCTGCTGGCCTATTGTTCTCAAACTTGATCTTGCATCAGAATCCTCTGGAAGGCAGCAGAGAACACACACAGGGAAGAGCAGACTGTCAGAAGGTGGACAGGAAGGAGCAATTGTCTTGCTAGGAACATGGGCTGGACCAAGCCCGGGGCGCGGTGACAAAAGAGGGCCTGGCCACACGGCCAGACTTGTGTCTACGAACCTCCCGCCTCAAGCTTGGTAGCAGTGGGACCCCTCAGGCTACCGCCCCAGGACTCCAGGACACAATACTGGAGATCCTCAAGGCTCAGAGCAAACTGGAGCCAAGGACACGCAGGCTGCCCTGGCCCCAACAGGACCACTGGCACTGACCGCAGCACTTTGGGCCCTGATGGCCATTTGATGCAACGGCCAGCTGTCCACTGTCCCCTTCTGACTATCTGCCCTTAAGGCAGAAAAAAAGGAGAAAATTCCCAGGCTTAGGAAGCTCCGCATTCTAAGAGAATATTGCTGGGGAAGGGGAGGGAAAGAGCTGGAAGGTGGCAGAGAGTGGGTGGGGGGTACTGGCTTTTATATTCAAATCCTTTCACTTGAATTTTTACAGAGCATGTATTACTTCTGTAACAATAACCTTCAAAAATAATTTTTGTCTTAAAAATGCAAAGCACTCTGCAAAAATGTGTTCAGAAGGGAGAAGTCTATGCCACAGTAGCTTAGGGATGAAGCTTACATCATCATCCTCTCTTAAGCATCTACCATGAGCCCAGAGCGCTGCTCCATGTTATAACACCCATTATTTAATCTAATGCTCATCATAGCACTATGAGTTGGAAGCTATTAGTATCATCATTTTCTAGATGAGAAACAGAATTTGATTCAGGCTAAATAACATGCCCAAGATTACCCTCCCTTGGAGCAGGGGTCTGAACTCTCGCGTGTCTGACAGACAGATGCAGGGTCTAACAGATCTCAGGTTCCGTCCTTAGATCAGGGTACACACCACGCTGCCTCCTGCAACTGAAGCTGAAAGACTGACAGGCCCCCAAAGCCATTTGTTTTGTGTTTACTCCACTACTTGAAAACCACTGGTTTTGCACAGGAACCCAAATCAAATTGTCAAAGAAAAACAAAGCCAGGACCTGGTATCACGGAATCACCTTGGAAATTTGGGCCAAGGCGAGGAAAGTGTGCGTGACAGTGAATCCACTGTGGTCCACCCATCCGCCCAACCCCTCCCCAACCCCTGACTGAAGCCTGGCATGCCTGGCTCCGTGCTGGACGCTGGGGGCCAGAGAGCGTGAGATGCCCTCAGCTACCAGGAGAGGATCAGGTGAGCACAAGGCAGACGGGAGCCCTTAGCACCCTTCAACTTGCCAGCTTTCTGTCCTCCAGAAGGACCCCGAACCCTGCAATCTGGGACCCAAACAAACATTACAGGCAGTGAGAGGAGAACACAGCCCTGTAACCCAGGCCTGCTGCCGGCCTTTCTCTCCCAAATGCCTTCCTGTGCCTAATGCCAAGCTTGGTCTTGGCAATCCAGTCCATGCATACACCAGGCCAGCTAGAAGTGGCGGATTCTGTGGCATTTCATCCATTAGCCCCAAGACGGAAAGGAAGGGGTTACGCAAAGCTCCAGGAACTGCGGGAGGCAGGATGGGATTTCTCCCCACGTTCCAACCTGCAGACTCGAGTGCATTTACGCTGCCGTGAGCTCCTCTGGCCAGTGGTATCCACGGGGCCAGGTGGAGGGCAGAGACTGCCCCAACCACAGTCTGAGCTGCTGAGAGCAGGCAGCCTGGGTGTCCCATTCAACAAGATCAACAGGATCCCATGTGCCTCTCAGAGACCCCGGAACACAGCATGTTTGATGGATGAATGAATGAATGTGATTTTGAGGAAGGCAGCTATGTCCCCATTTGGAGATAGGAGGGGTGTGACTCTTGACCCCATCACCCAGTTTTTGGGGACATGGACATAGGCTGCCTTTCAGGCACCTATACAAAGAGTCTGTTGAGGATTCCTCCCACAGAGTTACACAACTGAAAATACAAATAATGTTAACACCGGTAGCATCGGTGCCACATCACGAGCACTGAGCTCCGGCAGGTGTGCTATCAAGCACATTATCTCACTTAGTTATTTCATTGCATCTTCACACCAGTCCTGTGATATACAGAGTATTATTAGCCCCAATTTGTAGATGAGCAAACTGAGGCTCAGAGGGCCAAGCCTGTACCAGTGGAAGAGTTGAGGTCTGCACCCAGGTCTGACTCAGAATAAAAGTTTAAAGCTGGAAGGGGCCTCACCCCTCATGTTACAAAGCACAGACTGCAGCACAGGAGGCTGAGGTCCTCAGCAGCACAAGAACCTGAGAGTGCCCCTCCCTTCAGCAGCCACCAGGCCGCTGCTTGCAACACTGTCCCTGATCACGGTTCCGAAGTTCTGCAAAGAACCTTGAGATGGGAAGATTAATTATTCTTGGTCGGTGTGCGGCACTGTCTCTTCTAAAGGGCCCCTCCAAAACTCCCTCTCCTGGGCATGGAAGGGAAAAGGAGAAAACAGAAGAGCCACTCAGCTCTAAACCCAGCCTGTGGCCTTGCACGGCCAAGCCTGGAGGGCTGCACAGAAGAAGCTGACTGCCCTCACCTCACTTGCTGCCCGGTACAGTCTTCCCAGCTGCTGAGCTCCTGCCTCCAGGCGTCAGCTCGCACTGTTCTTTCTCCTAGAAAGCCCTCCCCCGCAACGTGTTTGCCTGTCCCATGTCCTACCCAGTTTTCAAAGCCCAGATCAAATACACTGCTTTCCCCTGATTTCCCACCTCTATCACCACCCAGCAGAGTCCGCCTGAACTGGTCTTTGAGCCTCCTAGCCTTTCTTCATATTTCTGCTCCAAACCCCCCCGTTCTCCACCTCAAATGACAGGACTAACTTTCATGTCTATCTCCCTCATTACCAGGTGGCTCGGAGCAGGGCCCCCCGCGCTGGCTGGGAGTGGAGAGGTTGGCCTACTCTTGACTCGTGCACACCCCTGACTGTGTTTGCGTACAGTTCTCTAACCTTCCTTCCTCTTCAGGGCCCATCGCCAGCTTCATCTTAAACTCTCAGTCCTAGAGCGTGAGGACCAAATCATTCCAGTGCAGCATCAGTCATAAGTGGAGGCTTTAAAAAATAACGTGGAAAATAATTGTGACAAACATCCGCCAAGTCCAGCTACAGTTCGGCATTGAATGAGACACTATATGAGGGGTTGGGGGCAAAAAGCCCAGAGGAAAGATCCTGCCCTCAGTGGCTCTCACAGAGGAGACGGGAGGGATCCTTGAGGGCAGGGGCCTTCCGACTTTGCCCACTCCTAATCCCCAGCAAATAAACAGTGTCTGGAACCCAGTAGGAGCTCAAAAGAGAACGGCTGTAGAAATGAATTAATACACATTGACCCAAGAGCAGTGAGCATCCCATATAAGGCAGGGTGGTGCTGAACGCTGAGTTGGTCTGTGCGGTGAGTCAGAGCTGCAGAATTCACAGGGGAAAGAGATGGAGAGAGAGAGAGAGAGACGGGTACAGGGCCAGGAGATTTGTGGTTGACCGAAATCAGCGAAGGGCAGATCTTAAAAAGCACTTGGCCACAGTTGCCTGGGAGGCAGCATCAAACACTGTGGTTTTCCATCTTTTTTCTGCAGAGCAATCTTTTTTCAAATGAAATCATACACCGTACCATAAATGCATAACAGAACTTCCACAGTGGACGTCAGCTGGGGCTACGAGGCTGGCCTGCAAACCCAGGGACTTCTGGGGCCCCTCCAGCTCAACCAGTGACCTCCTCCTCTCCTCTCCCATCCCTCCAAGAGGCCCCAGGAAGGAGGTGGTTGAGGGGAGGGCTGTGGGCCCTCTCTGGGTTGTCATAGGCCAGGTCTTCTGGGAGGCCATTTAGGGCAAATAAATGCTAAAGTGGGCTTCCTGGTGGCTCAGCCATAAAGAATCTGCCTGCAATGCAGGAGATGCAGGTTCAATCCCTGGGTTGGGAAGATCCCCTGGAGGAGGGCACGGCAACCCAGTCCAATATTCTGGCTGGAGAATCCCATGGACACAGGAGCCTGGTGGGTTACAGTCCATAGGGTCACACAGAGTCAGACACGACAGAAGCAACTTAGCACGCACACACACAAATGCTAAAGTGGCTCAAGAAACTTCCCCCCAGCGATGAGGGAGTGGGGGTGGCGAAAAGAAAGCAAAAGGCCCTCCCAGCAAGGGAAGGGCAACCCAAAGCCTCCAGGTAAGTGGTAGCTGTTGTGACTCAGCTGGTCAAGAATCCACCTGCAGTGCGGGAGACCTGGGTTCTATCCCTGGGTTGGGAAGATGCCCTGGAGAAGGGAAAGGCTACCCACTCCAGTACTCTGGCCTGGAGAATCTCATGGACCGTGTATAGTTCATGGGGTCGCAAAGAGTCAATACAACTGAGCCACTTTCACTTTTAAGTGGTAGCTGAAATAGTGTGGTGGTTACTAGGGAACACAGGACTCAATTTAGGACGCCCTTGCCTTCTGGACTAAGCTTTCGGAAAGTGAAGCGCCGCCTGCAGTGTGTGCGTGTGTGTGTGTGTGTGTGTGTGGTGTGAGGCTTTCAGACACCAGATCCACTGAAACCGAATGCATCTGTCAGAGAGAAGCTACCTGGGTGCTATGGCCACAGGAAGAGTCCCTTTAGGACAAACCAGCCCCCACCCCCTGCCGCGGCTCCAGCAGGGAGCACCTGTTGCTGTATCTGCTCAGCACCCCTTCCTCCTTCTGAAAATAGCACCTGGGTTTCCCCTTTGGGGTACCAGCCCTCTCACACTTTCAGGCTGAATCCTTCCACTCACAACACACACACACACCTCCAAACACAGACCCCTCAACACTGGCCTAGTCTGGTCAATGAGCACATTCTCTCCTTCAGTGATTGGTCAGAGGTGGTCATGTGACCCAAGACCAGCCCATAAGCTTCGACTCTGGGACTTTCCATATTCCCTGCAGCCGACCTTCACTTCTGGCCCATCACTGGTTCTTCTGACCTGGGCAGCAGCTCTAGCCTTCCCCTCAGACCCAAGGACCAGCACAGGCCAGTAGCCTGTGGGGCTTACTCGTACCCCAGCGTTCCCAGCTGTCTGGCCCCACCTAGGGTTGTGTTTTGGCTGATCTAGTGAGATCCCTCCAACCTGGGCTCTAATTCACTCCTGGAAGATAGAAGCTCTCCTTGCATTGGGTTTGCAATGAACAGGATGTCAGCCTGGAGCTGCTGGCCGCTGCCCTATGCCACATGGGGAGTGCTTACTAGGGATTGAATCCCACAAGGAAGGAAGCAGAAGGCACAGACCTGGGCATCTCTTGAAACTTGGACACGAATAAACAGGCCCCAGATTGCCACAATATTGGAAAACAAAACAAACAAAAATGAATACATTGCGTATCTTCTTGCTTTATCGGGTTTGAAATGAGTGTTGGCTCCCAAATGATGCAGCATCTGACCTCAGTTTAGGCTTTGCCTGGCTTCCCTGGTGGCTCAGACAGTAAAGAATCTGTCTGATAACGCAGGACACCCGGATTCAATCTCTGGGTTGGGAAGGTCCCCTGGAGAAGGAAATGGCAACCCACTCTAGTATTCTTGTCTGGAGAGTTCCATGGACAGAGGAGCCTGGGCGGGCTCTAGTCCATGGAGTTGCAAGGAGTCGTACGCGACTGAGAAACTAACACTTCGTTCATCACCCCACCCCACCCCACCACCCTGTGTCCACTGCCCCACCTAGGAGTCTCATTTGGCTGATCTAACGAGACCCCTCCAACCTGGACTCAGATCCATTCACTCCGCCCACATCCCTCCTTGTTCTGTTCACTGAACTTCAGTTTTGCTGCAAAAAACAGACACCGCACAGTGAATGAGGGCCCTCCTGAGCTCGGGGTGGGAGGAGTCACCCTGTGGCTTCGGTCTATGCCTCAAAGAGACCCGCTGGGGGCAGAGGCAGTGGGGTACGACTGGGCTCAGTGGGTGGGGGCAGTTCCTCGATCTTTTACCTGCTGTATCATCTTGGGCAAGCTGCTCTCTCTGTTGCAGGATCCTCAGCTTTAAGTGGGGGTCATAGCACTACATCCCTGACAGAAGGACAAATATCTGCAAACCGACAGCACCAGTTGGCGGTGATGAGATGGCGCGAAAGGAACTTTCGCTCGTTGCTGGTGGGCATGCAAAGTGAAACAGCCACTTGGGAAGACAGCTTGGCAGTTCCTTAAACAGCTAGATATACTCTTACCAAATAATTCAGCAAGCATGCTCCTACATATCCACCCAACTGATTGCAAAGTTATGTCCACACAAAATCCTGCACATGAATGTTTATAGTAGCTTTATTCATAATCACCCCAAACTGGTAATAACCAAAATTTCTTTCAACAGATGAATGGATAAACAAACTGTGGTGCCTTCTGTGGAATATTATTTAGTGACAAAAATGAATGAGCCATCACGTCATGAAAAGCCATGGAGGAATGCGTATTGCAAAGTGAAAGAAGCCAGTCTGATAATGGTTCCTACTATATGATTCCATCATATGATGTTCTGGAAATGGCACAAAGAAGGCAGTAAAAGGACCACTGGTTTCTGGGGGTGAGGAAGAAGGCATGAAGGGTGAAAAAAGGGGGGTCATATCATCTGGCAAGGCAGAGGGTCCCTCAGTACCCATTGCCCCTCCTTTCTTTTTAATAGAATTATAATTGGACAGATAATCCCTCAGAATAAAGACTCTAACTCCCAGCCTCTCTTGCAGCTAATTGTGCCACAGGACTCCATTCTGGCCAACGGGACCTGAGAGGAAGTGATGCGTGCACCCTCTTAAAGGAAGGGGCACCGTCTCTTTTCCCAATCTCTTCCTTCTTGCCAACCAGAATGGAGAGACGGTCTCGGGCCCTCGTGGGTCGCGTGGACAAGCGATGGAACAACCACAGGACAAAAGAAACTCGGGCCCCTAATGCTTTTGTGTCGAAGGATCCCTTTAGCTTAGAAATTTCCTTAGAGAAAAATCAACCTGTCTCTTGCTTAAGGAACTTTAGTTTGCATTTTTATCACATACAACCAAGTGATTATCCTTATAAATGCAAGGACCCTCACGAATTGTCCTGAGGATTCTGCATAATATCGGTAAGACAGCTTCACTCACTCAGTCATTCATTCAGCAAATAGCAGCCAGTTTACTCCGCTGGCTTCCCTGATGGCTCAGGCGGGAAAGTGTCTGCCCACAGTGCAGCAGACCTGGGTTTGATCCCTGGGTTGAGAAGATTCCCTGGAGAAGGAAATGGCAACCCACTCCAGTACTCTTGCCTGGGAAAACCCATCGATAGAGGAGCCTGGTAGGCTACAGTCCATGGGGTCGCAAAGAGTCGGACACGACTGAGCGACTTCACTTTCACTTTCTTACTCTGCTGGGATCTGGGGGTTCAGCTAGGAACGAGACAGACAAACCCCTGTCCTCTGGAGTCCATATTCTATTGCAGGAGACAGACAAGGACTCAACATGAGGATGAGTTAATTACAGATTGTCACAAGTACAGTGATGCTATTAGTAACAGCTAATGCTTACTGTGTTCTAAGCTTACTACATGTCCTGCTCTAAGGGCTTTTCATATATTACTTCATTTTATCTTCACCAGAAACCCAAGAAAGGGGTACTGTTGCTTTCTCATTTGACTGAGGAGGAAGCAGAGTCACAGAAAGGTTGAGAAACCTGCCCAAGGTCACACAGCTAGTAACTGGTGATTCAGGATCAGAACCCAACTCTGTTCGATTTTAAAGCCTTAACAACTGGGCTCTCCTGTTAACGAAGGGAATATAACAAGACACAGTGATAAAGAATGATTAGGGTGTCCTCCGACGGCTGCCGTTAGCAGCAACAAAACCAGCAAAAGCTGCTGAACACCCCGAGCTCCCTTACCTGGGTAGCCGGTGTTGAGAAGTCTGAAAAAAGATTGTGCCCACGTTTTTAGGAGTTCAAATGCAAAGAGTTCACTTGCTTTGATGACAGTGTCGGAAGTTCTGGTCCCTGCAAGCCCCAGCTGCCAAGGAGATGCCCACCTATGAGAGACAAGCAGAACCAGTCATGGCTGCTAGTGGGGGACCCCATCAGCTCACACTGCCCAAGGTCTGTTTGTTTAAAATGCACTCCAGGCCCTGAGGAGAGAGTGAGAAGGGTGGCTGGTGGGTGGGAGCCTGGGCCTGGGCCTCAGGACTGGGGAGTCACCCTCTAGGTCCCGGCTGAACTTGCCTGCAAACAATTCCAAGACACAAAGATATGCATACGCCTGTGTGTGTACATCCTGAATAGAAATATGCAAGCGTCACGCCCACTGTGTCTTGCACGGCGCCCTTTGCAGAGCGGGAGGCTTGATGAATGTCTCCCAATTTGCTTTGATGTGAAACATCATTTTATATGTCTGAGTGAGTGGGAGGAAACTGAGAGTTCACGCACATTGGTGGAGAGAGTTTTTTCCTCGTGTGAAAATACACTCCTGGGATGCTCCATTCAGCCAGACCAATGGCCTCGTTTTACCAATGAGGAGACCCCCCCACCCAGAGAGGGGCAGCGACTTGCCCAAAGTCACAGAGCAAGCTGGTGACAGAGTGGAGCTGAAACTGCAGGTTTCACCTGGGTGCTCTCTCCCGGGCCACACCTTCCCTTGTGGTTGTCAGACGGGAACCCCCGGTGCAGCGTGGGCTCTGCTCCCGGCCTGACAGATGAATGCTGCTCACAGGCCTAAATGGAGAGTGGTTCTCTGGCTGCGTCTAAGCCTGGACAAGCTATGGGAGGTAGTGCTCACAGTGGCTGGGAGCATGGGCTTGCAGGCAAATGGACCTCCATCACATGTCGGGGCAACCTCTTTCCAGGGGTGAGAGACCCTGGGGGAAGCAGGCGTCCTCTCAGAGCATCAGCCTCCTAGTGTGCAGAACGAGAAAACAAGTCGCATCTCTCTTGAAGGATTGCAGGGAGTGAAAACGACTCTCCTAAGTCTGTGGGGCCACGGCAGAGCATCTGGCTCATAGCCATCACCCCAAAAAGCTAGGGAGGTGACCCAGAGCAGGGTCTGTGAGAGTCGGAGCATTGGATTTGGGAGGTGCCTTGCGCCCTTGGCAAGTCTTTAGACAAAAAAATCTCTCGATGTTGCCAGTGATTCATGTCCATCCCCGTCTCCCCCACACAGCCCAGTGTGGGGCCCGAGCCCAGTGTACCTGCCTCTCCCTGCTGGCTGCAGCTAGCTCCCCACCTACCCACGGGCTCCCCACACCCCAGCCCACATTTCACCAGCCAGCAAAATGCAAATGTCATTAGCACGCTGCAAGCTGGTGAGCTAATGTCACCAGACGGCACATGAGAACTGGGGCGGGCTGGAGGGTGGGGGCCGAATCCCCCAGGAGGGGTGGCGTTCTCAGCTTTTCCCAATAAGGGTATGCTGGAGAGCTAAATGAATGGCTGCAGGAAAGAGGTGACCGTGGAGACCGTTCTGGCAGCTTCTCTGCAGCTGTGGCTTTTTCAGGTTCACCATGGCCGCCTGTGGCCCCTGCTTCAACCCCCATCTGGATGATGGATGTGTCTCGGCCTCTCTGGGCCTCTACCTCCTCCCCCAACTGATGAAGAAACTCATAGGAGGGACACTCAACCTCCACCCTCTCATTTCCATCCCAGCCCGCGCTCCCTAAAACCTGATAGAGAAGTAGGCCACCCCCTCAATTAACATGGCAGTGGGGGGGTGGTCCTCTCTCCGAGAAGGAGGTGGCAGCATTGGACCCCTTGGATCAGCAGGCAGGAGCTCTGGGTTCCAGCCCCAACATGGAGCTAACTTGCCCTGAGCACTCAGGCACATCCTCCCCTTCGTGGGATTCTAAGCTTCTCTAGTTGTGAAAAGGGGTGTCAGACTCACCACCAGTCCCAACAATCTCTCCAAGTCAGCTCTAACCACCACCACCCACCCCACCTCCAGCAACTCACAGGCAGAGATGCCAGTGTAAGTTTCCTTCTCTCTCTTTTTGTTTTGGCTGTGCTGCACACTTGCGTAATTCCTTGACCAGGGATCAAACCCGTGCCCCCTGCAGGGGAGTTTCAGAGTCTCAAACCCTGGAGCACCGTGGAAGCCCGAGGCTCCTCCTCCTCTAATGCCCTTATGACGCTGGCACTGATGACACCAGCAGGCACATCAGGCTTCCTGGAGGCGAGCGCAGGGGTGTGTGTGTGTGTGTGTGTGGGCAGGGCACTGTGGGCAGGGTGCCCACGTGAGCGAAGGCATGGGGAGACCCAGCAGGGGGGAAGGACTTGGAGCCAAAGCTGCCCATGAGGTGGCTGGAAAATGAGATGGAAGAGTCCTGTGGTCAGTGCTTTCCACACACGTTCCCCTTTAATCCTAACACTGCTAGCTTTCCCAATTTATTGATGAGAAACTGAGGCTCAGAGAGGTTAAATAATGGGCAGAGTCACAGCACCAACTGCATTTGAACTTCAGAGCTGATTTAAGAGCAGAAGCTCTTGACTGCTGTGGGATGCTGCTGTCTAGACTGTTTAAAATAGAAGGACCACTAGAGAAATTCAGAGCCTTTGTGTCATATAACACATGCAAGGAGTGGGGGAGTTGCGTGTGTGAACGTGTGGACATTGTAAATGTGGGTGGGTCACTGCTGAATGAAGTTGCTGCCCGAAGCCGGGGTCCAGAAATGCCGAATGGAGAGCACATGGCCGATTGGCCAACGGGGCTGGGGAGTGGGCAGGCAGAGGACCCGGGCCACTCCATGGTGGCCCCCGAAGCCTTGCTCTGCTGGCTACGAGTTGGGCCTGTGCTCACAGGTCCCGCCATGCAGCCTGGCCCGCACCACTTATCCCCGGATCCCATGCTCCTCTGACTGCTGCCCAGGAGGGTGGCAAGTCCTGCCCTTCGCCTCTTTCTTGCTCAGTTTCCTCCCTGGCCCCCGGGGTCGCCTGCCCCAGCTGGGGACAGATCCTGCAGACAGAGCCTGGTAGACACCTGGGGCTGCTGCCAGCGAGCGGGGAAGCCAGCAGGTGAGTGGCACCGTGCACCCCCTGGGGACCTCCAGGCCTGGACTCCAGCCACCAGCCACCGGCTGTGTGATCGCGGCTGCAGCCCGCCTCTCGGACCTCAGGGACCCCCTCCTGAGCTGCTAAGGTGACCGCCTAAGGGCAAAGGCTTGCAGACCATAACGTTCCGAGCCCACAGAGAGGGCTGTGGCGGCCAAGGCGACCCAGGAAGGAGTCGAGAGCCCCCGCAGGAGCAATGCCTGGGAATCCAGCCCAGGCCTTATGGTGAGCCCCCCTGCTCCTCCCCGGGGCCTCAGTCTCCCCGTCCATCAGGCGGGGGGGCTTCAGGCTTGGATATGGAGGGGTGCCCGGCCCTCCGTGTCTGCTGTCTTCACCGTGACTCGCTGTTAAGGTCACGGCAGGATTTCACTTGTCAGAAACCAGAGGGCTCTTCATGCAGCAGTAAGCCGGGTAACTGTGGCCTGAGACGGGGAGGTTTCGACGGGTGGAGAGAGGTTTCATGGCAGACAGGAGGAAGCATGCAGGAACAGAGGGAAGCAGAGCTGCTGGAAGCTGATAGAACCTGGACAAACTCTCTAGCCAAGTTTGCACTGGGCTGCCCTGAATGAGAAGACACAAGGCATTCTATTTCCTGGAGGCCTCAAGGGACAGGAGCACTAATGGCGAGCATTAATGGAGCGCCTGCTGTGTACTGGGACTCTGGGGGTGCCAGGTGAGGTACCAACTCTGCCTTAAAAAGTGTTCCTATTACAGCGAAGAGTGACCATGCCCAGGTCTCCATACTTCAAAGTGGCTTCGGGGGGCTCATCACTTTGCTTTCCGTTCAGAAGAAGGAGAGGCCCCTTCCTGCTTGGGCCCCAGGGAAGCCTTCCTGGAGGAGGAGGCAGATTTGAATGCATGGAGATGAGGGCACAGTGGGCAAAGGGACCGGGGTGAGCAAAGGCAGGGAGGCGCTCAAGTGTGCAGTGGGTATTCAGGACTAGAGGCAAGGCTGTCCACAGGGGTAGAATGAGAAATGAGACAGGAAGGGCTGGGTGATTTAGATCCTTGAATGCAGGACCAAGGATGATGAACTCTATTCAAAGGCAGTGGGGAGCCACCGAAGGTCATAGAACAGGAACATGCTTTAGGAGACTGAAGACAGCAAGGAGACCAGGCCAGCGGACACAGATGATGAGAGGATGGGAGGAGGAAGGGCCAGGCCTGACGGTGGGCATGGAGGTGGATGAAGGGTTGATGGAGGGGAGGGGCAGGTGGGGGGTACCGAAACTGGCCGGTTGTGGGGAGGCGACACAGGTGTGTGCAGGGAGACGATGGTTGGATTAGCACGTGTTGGGTTGGCATCCCAGCTCTGGTGCTGTCCTCATGCATTCTCCCAGGCAAGCCAGTTTACCTCCCTGGGCCTCAGGTGCCTCCCCTCTAAACTGAAAAAAATAAAAAGATGTGGAATTCAACCAGATAATCTATGAGAGGTCTTCTGAACAAACTAAGTGACTGTTGTAGGCTCGCTTTCCAAAAGGTAAGCATTTATTGCTTTTATTAATTAGTGGTGACCGTCCCCTATTACAAATGAAGACACTGGAGTTCAAGGTCAAAGGAGTGGCTGGAACTGGCAGTGCTGGGCCTCAAATCACAGGAGAAGCAAATTATGAGCAAATAAATGTGGGATGACTCAGAGAAGAGTCTTGATTTTAAAATATTGCTAAAGAAAAGCGCTGTTTTATGACTTTTGTGCCGTGTGCTTATTAAACCCAAGCTATAAATGTGAACTAATAAGTAAAATGAGTTAAGTTAATGAAAAAAATCAACCTTCAGGATGGATCCATATTACCTAATGGCAGTCCATAAACATAAACATAAAATTTTTAAATACAAGAATGAATTGCAATGCCCAGCAGCTCAAGGAATCTGCAATTTCTCTGCCTTAAAAATAAAAGCTATTGATTTTAGCTTGGGTTCTCATTGCTCATGAGTGAGCCTTTGAGAAGTCATAAAGGAAGGAATTATTTCCAATTGTTTACCCACTAAGGATCATATGTATTGAATTTAAATTGTCTCTGATTCCTAATTAGTACAAACCAAATTAGAATCCATGTACAGCAGATCTGGAAAGGCCCCTGGAGACATGTAAGCTCCGTGTCCGGAGGGATAGAGAAGGAGAACTGGTTGCCCAGGATCACATAGCAGGTCGGGGTAGGAGGATCAGGCTAGAACCCCGGGCTCCGGGCACCAGGGTCAGCACCCCTCTCTGGTCTCTGCATCATCTGGGATCAGATTATTAAATCCAGGGTGTGCAAGGCTGTTACCTGGGCCTTAGTCCTGGTGATCCTGTAATAAGAACTTTCTCCTAGCTCTGGGGAAAAGTAATCTGCTCAAGAAAGGACCCTCAAAACCCAACTCATCCAATACTGATAGCAAAGGGTGTTCTAAGACCCTCTAGCACATTGCTATGTATGGAACCCTTGAGTCCCGGTGCCCACCCTGCTAGCCAGGCAGCTCAGCCACGAAAGAGACACACAGGGGGCCTGGGTTCTGTTCTGAGAGTGGCTGCAGGTTGGCACAGCCCAGGCCCAGGTCAGTTCCACCCGTGTTCCAGTGAACAGGGGGCACAAAGGCCTATTGTATGGTGAGGAGGGGAGGGGTCGCTTAACTCTGCCAGGCTCTCCCTCCCTTTCTCTCTCTCTCACACACACACACACACACCCACACACACACCCACAGGGATGAAGGGGCTTTGCATGTGGCCCAGGCACGCATGCGTGCACGCATGTATGTTAAGCTTCAGCCCACGCTCAATTATGAAGCAGATGTTTAATTACTACCTGAGTGTTATTAATCAACACGATTAATACACAACCCATACCACATAATTACTTTGCAATTACACCAAAACGAAATGTTTTATTGCCGAGGTTTTGATAATTAGCCGGCCTCGCCAAAGGACAGGTATGACGGGCAGCGATTTTTCTTCTCTCCTTCCTTTTCCTTCCTCCCCTGCCCTCTTGTTAATATTCTGGGCCGATGTCCCCACCAGGCAGAGCGAGGAGCCCAGGCGGGCTACCGGCCTCCTCCCTGCGGTGAGGCTTCTGCACTGACACTGGGTTTTAATGTGATCCTCATACGTCCTGTGGAGAAGGAAATGACAACCCGCTCCAATACTTTTGCCTAGAGAATCCCGTGGGCAGAGGAGCCTGGTGGGCTGCTGTACATGGGATCGCACAGAGTCAGACACGACTGAGGCGACTGAGCAGCGGCAGCAGCATTCGTCCTGGTCCTCTCTGCTCAGCTCTCCAGCTTGGAAATCCACGTCCTTTGCAGAAATGAAGCTGGCCTCCCACCGGCCTGTTGATTGAGAGGCAGCGGCCGGAGGGGTTACCTGGGGGTGCTCTGCAGGCAGCTGCCTAGAGCCAAGTCTCAACTCTACCAGTTACTCACTGTGACACCTCTGTCGGGTCAACCATGCCTCAGTTTCCCCAGGTGCAAGATGGAAACGGAACAGTCATTACTTCAGAGGGGTCTTGTATTGGATATGATAGGAACCCTAAAGCATGTAGTACAGAGCCTGGCACAGAGGCGCACCCCAGTAATATCTATCATAACTCCTGCTGCTGTTATTTGGGCTTCCCTGCTGGCTCAGATGGTCAACAATCCACTTGCAATGCAGGAGACAAGGGTTCGAGCCCTGGGTCGGGAAGATCCCCTGGAGAAGGGACTCGCTAACCATTCCAGTATTCTTGCCTGGAGAATTCCATGGACAGAGGAACCTGGCGGGCTATAATCCATGGGGTCACAAAGAGTCGGACACGACTGAACTACTAACACATAGCTATTATTTACCCAGAAATGGCCTCTCCAGGATTCCTCCCAATCAGAGAGCCTCCCAAATATTCAGGTTTTTGGATTCCACTCTCAAGCCCTCACTTAGAGCTCGGTCCCGTCTATTAGGAAACATCTTCCCACCTTGCCCTCTCCCTCTACCGGCCACCTCCATGGGCCCCACTTCCCAAATCCAAGCCTTCATCCTTTCTCTCCTGGCCCACGGCCATTAACCTCCACGTCATCTCCCTGCTGCTGTCCCCCTATTCCGTCCTCCACCAGGCAGGGACAGGCCCTTAGGGAGCAGAGCTTGGACCATGCCACTCTCCTGCCCAACTACAGTCTATAACTCACTATTGCCTAAGCCTGCTCTCGCTGGACGGTCACCAATGCGCCAAATCCCATCATTTCTTGGTTGCATGAGCACCTAAGCTTTTGAGGATGAATGAAGGACTGAATGTCTTGCAAGATTTGACAGGCATTCACACCCACCAAGCTGGGATGCCCCAGAACGTTTTATGAACCTGCAAATCTCCATGGACTTAAGTTTATCTTGGAATTTGGGGTTTACTCCTCACTAGTTAATTCCCCTCCCCTGTCCTCCCACAAAAATCTTCAAACCAGTTGCATTTAAGAAGGATTCAGGACTTCTCTGGAGACCCAGCGGTTAAGACTCGGCTTCCACCACAGAGGACACGGGTTCAGTCCCTGGTTGGGAAACTAAGATCCTGCATACCACGCAGTGTGGAAAAAGGAAAAAACAAGCAAACAAAAACCCCGAAACAAATAAAAACAACCACATCCATAAAGAAAAAATAAAAGTAAAAATCCATATTTTCAGACACAGAAACCACAGGTCCAGCTGAGCAAAGAGGCTATATCAGGAACCTCTGATTCAGGGCCCAGTGTGTGGTCTGCTCGAGAGGTGAGTGCAAGGGACGTGGTGGCACACCCAGCACAGATGGCACACGAGAGAGCCAAGGGGTGGTGGTGGTGTGCTTGTGTGTGCAGCTGTGCCCGGGGTGCTTCAGGCACACCTTGCTTTGCACAGACAGGGCCAACGGAGCTACTTCTCATGTGACTTAACTCCTTCAGTTACAAAAATATCAAGAACTGTGAATCCTTCACTTACTTGAAGTGAGAAGTAAAGTCGCTCAGTCGTGTCCGACTCTTTGCGACCCCGTGGAGAGTATAGGCTACCAGGTTCCTCCGTCCATGGGATTTTCCAGGCAAGAATACTGGAGTGGGTTGCCATTTCCTTCTCCAGGAGATCTTCCCGACCCAGGGGTTGAACCTAGTTCTCCCACATTGTAGGCAGACACTTAACCGTCTGAGCCACCAGGGAGGCTAGAATTCGTTTACTTGGTAAACATAAAACTCTGGGCTCCGGAGTCAGCCCACTGGTGGAATTCTGTCTCTACCTCTGGCTAGCTATGTGACTTTGGGAAAATCCCTGAACTTCTCTGAGTTATTAGCCTCAGTTTTTCAGTTGCAAAGTTGTGTCCAACTCTTTGCGACCCCATGCGCTGTAGCACTCCAGGCTTCCCTGTCCTTCACTATCTCCCAGAGTTTGCTCAAACTCTGTCCATTGAATCAATGACACCATCCAACCATCTCACTCTCTGTTGTCCCCTTCTCTTCCTGCCCTCAATCTTTCCCAGCATCAGGGTCTTTTCCAAAGAGTCAGCTCGCTGCATCAGGGGCCAAATTATTGGAGCTTCAGCATCAGTCCTTCCGATGAATATTCAGAATTGATTTCCTTTAGGATTGACTGGTTTGATCTCCTTGCTGTCCAAGGTTTAGCCTCAGTTGTTAGCTGCAAAGTGAGGCTAATAATAGCTCCTACCAATAGCATTCTTGTGAGAAGGTCATGCATACTCTGATCACATTGTTTGACATATGGGACGAGCCAGACAGTGTTAGCTGTTTTGTTATTATTAGTAAGAATAATGGGGCTTCCCTGGTAGCTCAGATGGTAAAGAATCTGCCTGCAATGCAGGAGACTGGAGTTCGATCCCTGGATTGGGAAGATCCCCTGGAGAAGGAAATGGCACTCCACTCCAGTACTCTTGACTGGAAAATTCCGTGGACAGAGGAGCCTGGTGGGCTACAGTCCATGGGATCACAAGAGTCAGACACGACTTAGTGATTAAACCACAGTAAGAATAGTAAACCATGGGGACATAAAGAAGCTCAGTGTCTAAAGCGGAACACGGCATGTAGTTCTAGACCTATGGGTGGAGAAGTTCCTGCAGAATCATTACAACAGAAGGCAGGAAAGTGATATTTGTCATTCATTTATTCTTTCAGCAAACACTCCCCTCCGGAGTGCTGACTGTATAAATCTCCGTGTTAGGTGCTGCGGGGGCAGGGGGCGGGGGGCAGAGATCACGTGGCAGATGTAGTTTACAGGGAGCTGGGGGAGGGCAGAGGCTGGGAAGCGATTCAAACCCTCATTTTAAGGTTACTCACTGCTGTACCTCCAAAGGCTCCAATTGCTGGCCATCCCCAGGCGCTGGATGGGACGGACGGCAGCACGGATGAAGGTGTGGGAGATAGCTCCTAGATGAGAGGGCTCCGGTCCAAGGAGAAGGTGAAGAGGCGGAAAGGCAGAGGCACAGCCCAGGCAGTGGCTCGGGGCCTTCCCTTGCATGACAGGTGGACGGAGCAGCCAGCAGGCCGTGCTCTGGTGGAGACGTGAAAGGGGAGAGGAGAGGGAGCCGGTGGTCACGGCTGCGGCGGCACAGCCTGGGCTAGCGGGGAGCCAAAGGGAATTCACGGCGGGGCTGATGGGGGCCATTTCAGGTCCAGGGTTTTCCTTCTTTGTCTGAAGTTCAAGCCTTGTTCTTTGGAGCTCTGAAGCTTCCCTCCCAGGAAGCTGATGGGAACACTTCCAGGGCACGTCAGATCGAATATTTCTCTTGCGTGGAATTTACATAAAGCTCCCCGCTCAGCCACAGGGCAAGGCCACAGGACCAGCACCCTGGCCACCAGCCTCCACAGATGCAGTACTAACCCAGATGACCACAGGGAGCATGGCCCTCCAGGCAGACGTAGGGAGGGGCGTGCAAAGCCAGGGTGCAGTTGTCCTCGCTTAGAGCCAGCCGGGCTCGCTGCTGGCACTCGCTCAGCTATACACGAGGAAGGTGGCGGAGCATGGAGGTTTCCTTCCTCGCCCCGTGGGCCTCCTGGGCCCCCTCCCTCCCCCGACCCATTCTGGCTCTTCACTCACACATACACATACAGACATGCACACAAGCACACATGTAAGCACACGCACACATACAAGCACACGCACGCACCAACACCCAAGGCAAACTCCAGCGTTGGATTAAAGTAATAAGGTCAATAACGTCAAGAATGCCGCCCACAGGCAGAAAGCTTTGCTCCAGTCTCAGCTCTGGGACAGCCTCGCTGTGCGCCCTGAGCTTCTGTTTTCTCCTCTACAAAACGAGATGGGTGTGCTAAGTCACTTCCGTCGTGTCCGTCTCTTTTCGACCTCACGGACTGTGGTCCGCCAGGCTCCTCCGTCTGTGGGATTCTCAAGCACGAATACTGGAGTGGGTTGCCATTTCCTCCTTCAGGGGATCTTCCCAACCCAGGAACTGAATCAGTGTCTCCTAAGTTTCCTGCGCTGGCAGGCAGGCTCTTAACCACTAGTACAAGGATCTTCAATGCTCAAGTGAATGGAAGTGGGCCAAGTCCCCGCAGATGGGCAAAAGTGAGATGAGGAAGAATCTGAAGTGCCTGAGTCCTTGGGGTGACATGCCCTGTACCTGGGAGAAAGCCAGCCAGGTGCTGACAGACTCAACAATCTTACAGCACTGGGGAGGAGGGTGAGGCAAAATTCAAAGGCTGAGCCCATGGTCCATTATGAGATTGGAAACCTTACGTGAACCCCTCTAAGCCTCAGTTTCCTCACCTGTAAAATGGGTTCAATGACATTTCTCATTCGTAAAGTTAAACAAGAAGACACAGGAGATTGCCCAGCATGGTGTCTGGGCCCACTTAACGTCAGTAAGTGGGAGCTTTTGTTAGTATTACAGTTACAGCTCCAGCCATATCACATCTGGGGGAAACCCCAGCTGCAGCTCCCTCACTGCTCTGTGCTGCCCTCAGGCCAGCAGGGACTCTGGGAAGTGGCCGGTCCTCACAGGATGGAGCACAGCCCTCCCAAACCCCTGCTAGCTCACTCTGAAGGGGTGCTTGCTTTACAACACCTTGGCCACATGCAAACACGGCTCTGGACTTAACATCAGTTTTCTGGATAAACTGCCCACTTCTCAGAGCTCTGGAGAAAGGAATCCACCATTAGGGCTTCTAACCTCCCCTGAAATGTTTCCTTATTATTCTTTAGGGGAATGTCTCCAAGTATTGTTAAATACCAATGAGAATACCTCAATCATCTGGGGACAAACATCTCTGGGGAAATCCCAGCCTTGGTTGACCCCGATGCTGAAAGCTCCAGCTTTGTTTCTCATTCCTGGAGGAAGGGAGCTAAGAACAATGGCCTTCCCCACTCCTGGCCCTGGGGACAGGGGTTACTAGAGATCACTAGTCCACCTCCAGGCTGGAGGAGGGAAGGAGCTCCCGCAGGCGGGGCCAGGCAGGAGAGACTGGTCCTGGGACAGCCTCCACGCAGATGGTGAGAGCAGGAAGCCTGACGCCACCCACCCAAGAGGTGCCCGGGGGTTACATTGGAGCCGCCGTCCACGTGACATCTGATGTGTCCTCCTGTGGACCCTATGGGGTATTGTGCTCAGGTGCTCAGTTGTGTCCGACTCTGCGAACCCATGCACTGAAGCCTGCCAGGCTCCTCTGTCCATGGGATTTTCCAGGCAAGAATACAGGAGTGGGTTGCCATTTCCTCCTCCAGGGGATCCTCCCGACCCAGGAATCAAACCTGCGTCTCTTGCATCTGCTACTTTGGCAGGTGAATTCTTTACCACTAGCACCGCCCGGGAAGCCCATGGAGGGGTCTCTAAATGGAGACCCAGAGACGGGGGTGATTCCAGTAAGGGGTAGAAAGGGGCTTCACGCCTAAGGCTGCCAGGCACCACAGTCGGTGTTTCCTAATTCCAGAGGAAGGGATCGTAGGTGTGGGCGTCCTTCCCTAGAGGGCGTGTGAGTGCGTGCCTAGTTGCTTCAGCCATGTCCAGCTCTTTGCGACCCCATGGACTGTAGCCTGCCAGGCTCCTCTGTCCATGGGATTCTCCAGGAAAGAACACTGGAGTGGGTTTCATTGCTCTCCTCCAGGGGATCTTCTCGACACAGCGATCAAACCTGGATCTCCTGCACTGCATGCAGACTCTTTACGGTTGAACCACTGGGGAAGCCCCCTCGAGGACGCACCCCTCCCTTGACTGCGGCCATGATGGATGCAAAAGTCTCCACGTGCCGCTTCTCTGGGGGCGCTGCTGGTTCTGGCTGTTTGGGTCCACCTCACCCAGGGATGCCTGGGAAGCTACAGCCCTATTCCCATCCCCAGGCATAGCCCGTTGCCCCCGACAGAGCGTGCTGGCCACAAACTCAATGTCATTCACACCCTGGAGCTCCCCTGGGGTCCAGCTGAGGCTAGAAAGCTCTTGAACCCCGTCCCAGCTTAGCTTCTTCTCTGCCTTGTCCTGCTCCTCTCCTTGGTCCTGAGTATCCTCCCACGATAATTCACTTGCACAACCGTCCCTGTTCACGTTCTGCTTTTAGACAACCCAGCCTAAGTCACAAGGAAGACAGACACAGCTCCTACCCTCTTGAGAGTCTGCACCCAGCGGGAGTCAAACCCGAGACACAGCCTGACCGTGACACAGGCCCTTCAGCCACGACCATCGCTCCCCTACCGGACTGAGCATCAGGCGCTTCAGACATGCTGGGTGACCCCATTTCCTTCTGACATCACTGAACACCAACAACAGCCCAGCCAAGAAGTTTCCTTAGCTCCTACTGGATAGATGGCGCTGAGGCTCAGAGAGGTTATCATTTGCCCAGGGTCACTGGCAACTCCTACGTGGCTGCACTTGGATTTGACCTCAGTTCTGTCTGATTGCTGGACCCCAGGGCTTGCCTCCCACTCAGAGGGGACCTCAATACATCTGAGATGGAGAGCAGGGATTCCCAGTGGTTAGGGTCATCCCTGGGGCATGACCCAGGGATGCATGAATAGCTGGCTATTCCCCTCTGCCACCTCCTGCGGCCAGTGGGAGGCAACTCGCCAGCGGAGAGGGAGTGTAGGTCTCCGGTGACTGCTTCACTGGTGCCGTCCTGGGCCCTTCCCACATCACAAGCCTGGGGGTCTCTCCCTCTCAAACAATTCCCATCCATCAGGCTCCTCTCCACCCTTCCCCCAATTCTTGTTATGTCACAGATCTTGCAGCTCAGCCAGGCAGATAACAGGCAGAGAATGGGAATTTTTATCTGTTAATTCGTTTTCTGAGCCCCTGCTGCTGGCCAAGCCCGAACAGCTCCATGTCAGGCTCTGAAAGGAGTGGAGAGGGGAAGGGGCAGGAGGCAAATGGGGGAAAATTACCCCTGCAGGCAGTGGCGGCTCCCTAGGCCCCAGGCATGAATCTGACAGCCAGGCCCCTGGGTGAGGGCGGTGCAGTGAGGCCAGGGCAGGCTAGCCTCCTTGGATCCAAGAGCAGGACGGGGTTCTGGTTCCCAGAGCACCAGCCCCCTGCTCACCCTGCCCCATCTTGGAGAGGAAAGGGCAGAATGCCTCAGTCAGCCCACTGCCTGGGGGTGCAGCTGAGCCCAGCCCCTCATCCTTCCCGCCCACACCCTTCGGCCCTCTGCAGCAGGAGTCTCCCAGTGCACCCTGAGCCCTGGCTACCCTGGGCGCTGGGCTTCATTTAATCCTCAAAGACCATGTTCCATCGACCTCGTATGGGAAAGTATCATTATCATCCCCATTCTACAGATGCAGAAACTGAGGTTCAACATGATGCAGTATCCCCAACAAGTTCAACATAAAATCACCATGTGTGTGCATGCAAGCTCCGTTGCTCAGTTGTGTCTGACTCTTTAAGACCCCATGGACTTGGGCCTGCCAGGCTCCCCTGTCCATGGAATTCTCCAGGCAAGAATACTGGAGTGGGTTGCCATCCCCTCCTCCAGAGGATCTTCCCAAACCAAGGATTGAACCTGCATCTCTTGCCTTGACAAGAGGATTCTTTACCATTGTGCCACCTTATGCCCCAGCAATTCCACTCCTGGGCCGGTGCCCCAGAGAACTGAAGACAGGACTAAACAGACACTTGGACCCAAATGCTACGGCGGCAGTGTTCACAGTGGTCAAAAGGTGGAAACAGCCCAAATGTTCCCCAGTGTTTATATGGATAAACATAGGACTGTAATAGATCCATTCAATGGAATATTATTCTCTCAGAAAAAGGAAGTGCCAATACATGCAACGGTATGGATAGACCCCCAAAACATTATGCTAAGCGAAAGAAGTCAGGTACAAAAGGCCATGTGTTGTATGATTCCATTTATATAAAATTTCCAGAATAGGTCAGTCCATATACACAGAAAGCAAATTAATGGTTGCCAGAGGCTGCAGGGAGGCACCCTTGATGTGCCTGGGGTTTTCTTTTGGGTGAAGGAAAGGTTCTGGAACTAGATAAAAGCAGTTATTGCATAACACTGTGGACTAAATGCCACTGGGCTGTTACTTTAAAATGGTTAATTTTATGTCATGTGAATTTCACCTCAATTTTCTTTAATGAAATGAAGTTGTAATTATTACTATTATTTTTGGCCGTGCTGTGTGGCTTGCAGGATCTTAATTCCCCAACCAGAGATTAAACCTGGGCACCCGCAGTGAAAGCGCTGAGTCCTAATCACAGGACTGCCAGGGAATTCTCTCACCTCAAATTTTTTTTAAAAGCTGAGGGAGACTGACAAGGGGGAAGGTGATACAATTCACTGAAGATCAAAGAACACGTGAGTGGGGAGCCAAGGCTCACTCTTGGGTCTTGCAGACTGCAGGCCATGCCCTTGGCCACCATCCTCAGCTGCCTGACCTTGCTTTCCCATCTCCGGCCTTTGCCTCTGCTGTTGCCTCGGCCAGCACGGCCCCCTTGTCCCATTTCTGCCCTCAAAATCCTACCCACTCTTCAAGGGCCTTGGTTAAAAGTCACCACCTCCATGAAGCCTTCTTGATTTCTCTCCTTGGAGGCCCTGGCCCTGTGCCCTGTCTGGGTCAGCCTTGCCTCCTGCAGAGTTCGCAGTGCGCAGGCCTCTCCCTGGCTCCTCCATAGCCTGAGGGGGTCATCACACTCACAGGTCCTGGTGAGGGTTAAAGGACATGCATGCCCACGGTGTTCTCCACTCTGGGCTTGGCAGGGAGAGAGCGCTCAATCAATGGTGCTTGTTAACAGGGCCGGGTTCACTGCAAAAGGACTTGAACCTGCTGGCTCATCTCTGCTTCCCTGGCACAGGCCCTGCTCCCAGCGGAACTCCTCAAACAATTGTGGAATGCAAGGGGAGAGACAGAAAACTCCCGGACAAGCAGCCACTTCCCTACCTGTCCTCCCGCTGGGCAGGAAGCCTGTCTTGGTTCACAGTTTATAATAAATGCAACTCCATTTCCTCCCGGCCGCATTGGCCCAGCACGCACACACCCGGAGTCGGCTGTTTCTGCTGAATGCCTGGGGCTCCTGGGACCAGCCAGGCCCTGACTGAGTCCTGATGTGTTGTTTCCCGAAGTATCTCCAGCCCCAGCTTCTGCAGATCAGGGCAAATCAGTTCTGGCCTCTGAACGTGAGCTCGCTAATGACTGCTGCCCTGCTTATTTCACTGGGTTAACTAATGAATATGCAATAAGACATTCATCATGGAAGCACTTTCTAAACTAAACGAATTATATACATTTAAGGTATTGGCATTAAGAATAATCCCAAACACCAGGCCGTGCCAACCTTTTCAAGATGCTTTTGGAAGCTCTTTTGAATCTGCAATGGAATGTGAATTAGTTAAAGATGCCAAGAAATTCACTTCAAATAAAACAAGGCGGCCAAATTAGAAAGTCCTCACTCCAGGAAAGGCAGAGATATGCACCTCCTGATCTTTCTCTCCACTTGGCTGTTGATGGCAAGACAGGCTAAGGATGGGGGTGGGGGCTGGGAGGT
>SJYT01011194.1:509579-528234 GCA_006410635.1 Cephalophus harveyi
ACTAAAATTGAACAGAGGGATGACATCAAGCATGAGTGAGGAGAGAGACTAGAACATTCACACACAGGTGGCAGGACTTCACATGGCACAACCATCCTCTTTGGTCCTGTCTATTGAAGTCAAACCCACGACAATTCAGCATTTCCACTCCCAGTTACACACCCAAGAGAAAAGCCTGCACATGCCCACAAAATGACCTGGATCACAAAATATTTGTTGCAGTTCTATTTATAAGCATCCCAAATGGGACACAACTTGATGCCCCCACAGAAAAATAGGTGAATCAGTTGTAATATGTATATAATATATACATGTGCTGCGCTAAGTTGCTTCATATGTATGGTGGTGGTGGCTTAGTCGCTAAGTTGTATCTGACTCTTTGCGACCCCATGGACTGTAGCCCACCAGGCTCCTCTGTTCCTGGGATTTCCCAGGCAAGAACACTGGAATGGGTTGTCATTTCCTTCTCCAGAGGATCTTCCCAACCCAGGGATCGAACCCTCATCTCCCACATTGCAGGCGGATTGTTTTATTGGCAAGCCACTGAGGAAGCATATGTGTGTGTGTCTGTGTGTGTGTCTGTGTGTCTCTGTGTGTGTGTCTGTGTGTGTGTGTGTCTCTATGTGTCTGTGTGTGTGTCTCTGTGTGTGTATGTGTGTGTCTGTGTATGTGTGTGTCTGTGTGTGTGTCTCTGTGTGTGTGTGTCTGTGTGTGTGTGTCTCTGTGTGTGTGTGTCTGTGTGTGTGTGTCTCTGTGTGTGTGTGTGTCTCTGTGTGTGTGTGTCTCTGTGTGTGTCTGTGTGTGTGTGTCTCTATGTGTCTGTGTGTGTGTCTCTGTGTGTGTATGTGTGTGTCTGTGTATCTCTGTGTGTGTCTGTGTGTGTCTGTGTATGTGTGTGTCTGTGTGTGTGTCTGTGTGTGTGTGTCTCTGTGTGTGTGTGTGTGTCTGTGTGTGTGTGTCTCTGTGTGTGTGTGTCTCTGTGTGTGTCTGTGGGTCTCTGTGTGTGTGTGTCTCTCTGTGTGTGTGTCTCTGTGTGTGTGTGTGTGTGTGTGTGTGTGATGGGATATTACACAGCAGTTAAAATCAAGAACTACTGTCACGCGCAACAACATGGAAGGATCATGTTCACTGTGTTGAACGGAAGAAGCCAGGACTGGAGGAACTCAAGCTGTATGATTCCATTTATATGAAGTTCAAGAACAAGAACAACAGCTTGATTGTGCCTGAAGCCAGAACAGTAGGTACCTGGGGGTAAGTGGGGCGGAGGAAAGGAGAGTGTCAACTGGGATGGGACACAGGAGCGCCCCTGGGCTGGTGGGATGGGTGCCTGCCAACCTCCCTGGCCTTGGCTTGAGCCTCTCCCTCATCTGTCACGAGGCCATACGGTACTCTTCGCTCCATCCTTCCCCACTCAAATCCATCCCTGCCCCCGGGCCCCTGCACATCTTGCCAGCTCACACCGGAACCCTCCTCTCCCCAGTTCTGCATGGCCAGGCTTCGCCTCCAGTTTGGTCTGCATGGTGGTTATTCAGTCCATAAAAGAATCGCTGAGCTGTATACTGGAGATGGATATATTTTACTATATATGTATTATCGCTAAAAGGATTTTTTTTTTAATTTCCCAGAAGATTGAACTTCCTTGGTGATCCAGTGGCTTAGACTCCACACTCCCAACGCAGGGAGCCTGACGCGGGGTTTGATTCCTGGTCAGGGAACTAGATCTCACTTGCTGCAACTGAAGACCCTGCACACCACAGCGAAGGTAGAAGGTCCCACAGGCCGCAAGGAGGACCTGCTGGTGCTGCTGCTGCTGCGTCGCTTCAGTCGTGCCCGACTCTGTGCGACCCCATGGACGGCAGCCCACCAGGCTCCCCCGTCCCTGGGATTCTCCAGGCAAGAACACTGGAGTGGGGTGCCATTGCCTTCCCCAATGCAGGAAAGTGAGAAGTGAAAGTGAGGTCGCTCAGTCGTCTCCGACTCTTGGCGACCCCGTGGACTGCAGCCTTCCAGGCTCCTCCATCCATGGGATTTTCCAGGCAAGAGTACTGGAGTGGGGTGCCATTGCCTTCTCCAAGGAAGACCTAGTGCAGCCAAATAAATAAATAACCAGAGGATCCACCAGACCCAGCCATCTCTAAGGCATGCCAGCTCTATCATTTTATGCTTCTCAGAGCCTGGAGAATGATTCCTAGAGTCTGCTGCTAGAATGTGAAGGGGGCATGTTCATTTTATTCTTTCTCTTCCCTTACACTCGCCGAGAGAGGCCCCTGCTCTGGCTCGCTCTCCCTCCCTGACTGTGTAAGTCAGTCGGCCACTCCTGGCCTCATCACCCCATCTGCAAAAAAGAGAGGGTCGTGCTGCCAGGTCTCCCCTCCAAGAGGGAGAAACATGGTCATGCGCGGGAAACGCTCCGAGCATCACAGAGCAAAAATGCGAACTGCATTCCCAGAATTGCTAGCAGATGTCTCTTTGCATGGGGTCAAGTACATTCAGGCAGAATTGCAATTACTATAGCGAGGGTGTGGTTTAAAACTCAAACTTGGCCCATGTGTGTTTCTTCGGTGTCGAGGGATCTAGAGACAGTGGCCATGGAACAAAAGTCGTCATGGGAAAGGGACAGCCGCCGGTTTGACCTGGGAAAGCACCAGTGCTAGCGTGATCCACAGGCTCTCCGGCCAGGACCGAGCTAGGCTCATCCTTGAAGGAGACAGAGGCAGTTCCTGGGCTGGGGCTTCTGCCAACCTTTCAAGGGAAGGAGAACTGAAGCTGGCATCTGGAGTCCTGCGTTCCAGGGTTGCTTCTGCCTCCAAATGCTGTATGACATTGCCCACCAACTTCTCACCTCCAGAGCCTCAGTTTCCCCACTGTACTATAAACGGATGGACTAGATCCTATTTAGAGATCCTTTCAACTAGAATTGCTTGTGCTTAGTCGCTCAGTTGTGTCCGACTCTTTGCGGCCCCATATCCAGCACTCTTGCCTGGAAAATCCCATGGACGGAGGAACCTGGAAGGCTGCAGTCCATGGGGTCGCTAAGAGTCGGACACGACTGAGCGACTTCACTTTCACTTTTCACTTTCATGCATTGGAGAAGGAAATGGCAACCCACTCCAGTGTTCTTCCCTGGAGAATCCAAGAGACAGGGGAGCCTGGTGGGCTGCCATCTATGGGGTCGCACAGAGTCGGACACGACTGAAGTGACTTAGCAGCAGCAGCAGCAGTCACTGAGTTGTGTCTGACTCTTTGAGACCCCATAAACTATAGCCCACCAGGCTCCTCTGTCCATGGGATTTTTCAGGCAAGAATACTGGAGTGGGTTGCCATTTCCTTCTCCAGGGAGAAATGTTTATTAGCTTGTAAACTGCTTACTTCTTAAAGTCAAAATTAAACTATGTCCCTCCTTGCTTAAAACCTTATCTACTGCTTCTTATTCAACTTAAAAGTCCAGATCCATGATCAGATCCTCATAGTTAGATCCCTGCCAATCTCCCCAGCCTTGGCTTGAACCTCTCTCTCATCTGTCACTAGATCCCAGCAGTAATGCTCTTCCCTCCAGCCTACAACACTCAGGTCCATTCCTGCCCCCAGGGCCTTTGCACATCCTGCCCTCTTACCTCGGAACCGTCCACTCCCTAGCTCTGCATGGCCAACCCTTGCCTCTTTCAGGACCCTGACTCAGAGCTCTGCTCCTCAAAGACCTTCCCTGAGCAGAGAAGCAGTCCCTCCCTGTGGTTTCTTTTTCTACCTTCATTCCACTGATTAAAACATGGAATCCTTGGAGGAACTTGTGGTTTTCTTGTTTTCTGTCTTCTGCACTGCGGTGTAAGTTCCATGTAGTCAGCCACGGTGTCTGTCACCATTAAACCCTCTGACATATGCACAGTAGACACTCCGTGTATATCTGCGTTTTTTTTTTCATCCTCTCAGGCAGCACTCCAGAGCTCCTGCTGTCTTCAGAAGCTCATGTCAGAATTTCCCAAAGAAAGAAAATGTTCAGGTATAGGGGACCCAGCAGGTACCGTGACGATGCCAGTCTCTCTGTCTCCTTGCGTCATTTAATTCTCACTGGAGCCTTCAGAGACAGGATTAGCTGGGTAACTGAGGCTCAGAGCAGTGAAGAGATGTGCCCACAGTCCCATACCTGAAGCCCTGAGCTTGGACACGGATGGCTCTGTGCCATCTGTGGGCGGGTGATTGCACCTCTCCAGGCTGTGCTTTTCTTGTCTGTAAAGTGGGGCTAAGGCCTCCTGCCTGTGCGGCAAGCTGCGTCATGATCAAGCAGGATAATTAAGGAGGGACGCTTTGCACACTGGCAACAGCGGGCAGCTGCACTGATGTTGAAACGGAGGCTTGCTTTGCCCGTCAGTCTGCGCCTGCCCCTCCCAGAGGCAGCCGGTGAGGGGAAAGAGAGCCTTCTGGAGTCGGACTGCCCTGGATTGGAATCCTGCTGCATCCCAGCTCAGAGCTGAGTGCCCTCAGGCACACAATACATGTCTTTGAACTTGAGTCCTCTCTGCAAAATGAGAAGAATTCCCCCCCCCCGCCCCCCCCCCCCCCCCCCAACCTACGCAGACAGTAAAGCCATGCCCTTCACCTGGACTCGCAGAGAGACGCCACCCCACCCCGCCACGGCTGACTCTCGCTCCTCTCAGAACACAGGCACCTGTGTGTGTCCAGCCACAGGCCACCCGGGCGTTAAGAGGCAGACCCATGGGATGAGGGGCTCTGGCTTCGGAGACGGCTTTCCGGTTTTAGCTCTGCCTCTAACGCCTGCCAGCTGTGTGACCTGGGGCAAGTTACTTAACCACTCTGTGCATCTGTTTCCTCCTCTCTAAACCTAGGGAGAAGTGAGGCAGCTGAAGCCCTGTGCACAGAAGCTGAGGTGCTAATGCTGCTGACATTTGCAGGCGGCAGACACGAGATGTGTATAAGAGACAGCATTAAGCGCGATCACCTATGAAAAGGGCTTTATTCCTTCCAAAGCACTGTGCAAATGTTGCTTTTGATGTACTGTGGCTTCCAGCTCGGAGAGCTTCCAGCTCTCCGCTAGAGAGAGGCCCCTGTAGGTGAAACAGGCAAGGATACTCACTCCACCCCCAGGTAACAAGGCTGGCTGGGCTTTATGGGCCTTCACGGCATGCCCAGCACTGCGGGACACCCTCTCAAGCTGTCTCCTGTGCGCTTAGCAATGCCCTCTGCATCACCTTCAGCCCCATTTAACAGATGGGTAAACTGAAAGTCAATCCTAAAGGAAATTAACCCTCGATATTCATTGGAAGGACTGATACTGAAGCTCCAATACCTTGGCCACCTGATGCCAAGAGCCGACTCACTGAAAAAGACCCTGATGCTGGGAACGATTAAGGGCAGGAGGAGAAGGGGGTGACAGAGGATGAGATAGTAAGATAGCATCATTGATTCAGTGGACATGAGTTTGAGCAAACTCCAGGAGATAGTGAAGGACAGGGAAGTCTGACTTGCTGCAGTCCATGGGGCCACAAAGAGTCAGACACGACTGAGTGACTAAAGAACAATGATAAACTGAGCCTCAAGTAACCTTGCTCAAGCTTCCCTGGCTGTCGTGGGGAAGCTTTATCCCCGTGGAGGACTTGGCCAAGCCGGCGCCTTCATTTCTTGTAGAGCAAGGTCCAGGGTGACCTGGGACATTTCTCATTCCCGAGGTGGCCCTGCATGTGGGGAGGTGCTGGCCGCAGGCTCCATTCTGCAAGGGACCAAGCACAGTAACCCACCCTGAGTGTGGCACCTAGGAATGTGCACACAGAAAGGGGAGTGTGCCTGGGGTGGGCAGGACCCAGCTCTGGGTCCCAGGAAGACCTTCCTGCCTGGGGATCCCTGGGGACTCAACACATCACGTTCACCTCGGCCTCCTTAGATAATCACTGGCCCAGGCTGCCCCCTGGCTCCTCCCCACCCCCACTCCTAAACGGCCCTCGAGCATCTGGGGGCATCACTCTGTCACCCTTCCCCCCATCACATGCTCACTTCTGATGGTGCCAGTCTTGGCTTCCGCAAGCCATTAGACAAGATTCGTGAAGCAGAGAGAAGGCAGGTGGTGGGGGGAAGAGTTGGCAGAAAGGGACCCTGGGGCAGACAGATTCCAGGGGATGGGGAGAGAGGGAGACAGAGGAGGCAGGCTGGAGGAGAGAGGGAGAGAGGCAGTGGGATCTGAACTCGAGAGAGGATGTGCAGGGCAGACAGAGGTGCGAGGACACCCCGGGAGCCCATGGGAGGGAGAAAGGCGAACCAGAGGCCCCAGGAAAAGGGGACGGAGAGCCCGAGGGAGAACCTCAGCGGACTCAGGCTCATGCAGCTGGCCTTGTCCCAGAGGGTGTCTGGGAAGTGGTTTCCCCTTGCAGGAGGCCAGGGAGGCAGCCTTTGTGGAGGAAGGGCAGGGTGGGAGCTGAGAGACCCGAGTCCAGGACACTAATGCTCTGAACCACGGGGCCACTTGCCCTGGAGGTAAAATGAGCAGAAATGCATTTGCGAGGCCACCACAACGTTCACGGCAGGACGGTCCACAACAGCCAAAAACACTGGAAGCCACCTATACCTGCCAGTTCTCCAGAGACACAGGACCAAGAGCAGTTTTATATATATACATGTATATATCTATGTATCTCATATAGATGATATCACACATATCATATATGCATAATATTACATATGTGTAATATATCTGTGTGCGTATATACTGAGAGATTTCTCTGAAGGAACTGCTTCATGCTGTTGTTAGGCTGGCAAATCCCAAATCTAAAAGGTGGGTTGGAAGCTCAGATGGGAGTTGATGCATTCTCGAGGCAGAATTCCTTCTTTCCTGGGAAACCTCAGTTTTTGCTCTTAAGGCCTTTTAATTGATTGGATAAGGCCCTTCTACACACCTAAAGTCAACGGATTGCAGATGGTCTAGCCACGTCTACAAAAGACCTTCAGGGCAACGCCTCGATTGGTGTTAGCTCCAATCACTGGGTACGACAGCCCTGCCAAGCTGATATATCACACCACCTCGTATGGTTTCCTCTGGCTGCTCTGATGAATTACCACAAATGTAGGGGCTTATAGCAAGACACGGTTATTCTCTCGCAGTTTGGCAAGTCAGAAGTCCTTTGAAATGGGACTCAGCAAAAATCAAGCTGTTAGCAGGGCTGTGTTCCTTCTGGAAACATGAGGGAGAAGCCTCTTCCAGATTCGAGATGCTGCTTGTGTTTCTTGCCTCACGGTCCCTCTGTCTTCAACGTCAGCCAAGGCCAGCCTGCATCCTCCAACACTCCCCTCTGTAGTCAAACTCCCCTTTGCCTCTTTTAAAGATCCACGTGATTAGACTGACCCCACCCAGATCATCCAGGATAATCTCCCATCTCAAGACCCTTCACTTGTCTACAAAGTCCCTTTAGCCATGTCAGAAAATAAATTCAGAGGCTCCAGGAGGCATGAGGACGTGGGCTTCTTTGGGGGCTCATTACTCTGCCTACTACTCCACTCGGAGGCTCACCACCAGTGGGAGGGGACACATCTTGGTGCCACCACCCACCCAGGGAAACGGACCCAGTGTGATCAGAGTTGGGCTATAGATGGCTTTCCCAGCAAAACTGGACCCCTGACAGCCATCCAGACCCCATGGAAGGCCCAGGAGAGCTCTCAGGAATTAAGAGTAAGATCAGCTTAGAACTCCAAAGGACTGTGAGGTCTGACAAAGGGTTTACTGACTCCCTGCACGGGTGTGCTGTGCACCTACAGGTCAAGGCACAAGCCCCTCCGGGACCATTTCGGTGGTTGCGGTGATGTTCAGTTGCTACGTCGTATCCGACTCTTTCACAGGCCCATGGACTGTAGCCCGCCTGGCCCCTGTGTCCATGGGACTTCCCAGGAAAGAATACTGGAGTGGGTTGCCATTTCCTTCTCCAGGGTATCTTCCTGACCCAGGGCTTGAACTTGTGCCTCCTTGCATTGGCAGGCGGATTTACCCTTACCTTCATTACTTGTCCAGTGATTCTGATCCCTGGTAGAACAGTCTGCGTCCTAAGCGCTAGCTAAGAGCTTCACATATGGTAGAAGCTTCGTCAGGGCTCCTCCAAGCTCCCCGGTTTGTGTGTTTCTTCCTCCCAAGGCCTGCACCTGCCACCCTCATGTGAAGACTGCGCTTGGGCTGCCAGAGCCCTTTGTCCCTGTGTTTAGGGAACCAGAAGCATCTGGTAGCTTACATCCTCCCCAATATGCTTGGGTGGCCCTCAGCCAGTGTCTGAGGACGTGGGCAGATGTGAGCCCTGCTTTCTTGTCTCAGGTTGAGATAGACTCAGAGATGCAATCTACACCCCAGAGTTGCTGGTGGGGTCGGGGAGCGGCCTCTGCAGGACTCAGCCTGACTCTGCTCCCTTTCTCGGCTTCTTTTCCTTCCCCATTCTGCTCCCGTTTCTTACTGGTTTCTTCCTGAATAAATCCCTTATTCACAAATGCTTATCTCGGAGTCTACTTCTGGGGCATCCAGACAAGGATACATATGTGATCTCATTTAACATCAACCCTTCAAGGTGAATGCTGTGACGATTCCCACGTTTCAGATGAGGAAACGGGGGCCAAACAATATGCCCAAGAGCGGGGTGACAGAGGATGAGATGGTTGGACAGCATCACTGACTCAATGGGCATGGGTTTAAACAAGCTCCAGGAGATGGTGAAGGACAGGGAACTCTGGCACGCTGCAGTCCCTGGGGCTGAAAAGAGTCGGACACGACTGAGCGACTGAACAGCAACCAAGTTACAAAGTAAGTAAGTGGCGAGTGGGATCTGAACAGCCGTCAGTCTGAGACCAAGCATTCCTGCCTCCCCTCTTCTCTGTGTGATGGCTTCCCCAACCCCTTGGAGATGTGAGAACGTGGAGGAAGAGGGCTGGGGAGAGACCTCTGGTAAAGGACGACGGGTGAAAAGCCCTTGTGGGTCTTGGGCTTCATCGAAGTAAAAGCAAACACAAACAAACCAGATTTGACATTCGCCAGCTCAGGCACGCAGTGTGATCTGAAGCCCACCTGTCAGGCCTTCTCTGGGGCTGCTTCTCTCGCTTCCCAAGAAGGAACCCTCTGGACTCTCCCCCTCCCAGCCAACGCAAGGCCCAGCTCAGGCAGCGGTTTGCTTTCTCAGCAGAGAAGGGGGGCTCTAAGGGGCTGTGGGGGCTGGCAGCTCCTTGCTTGTGTCCGAGGGGCTGAAGTACAAGGCTAGGAAGGGGCTAATGACTTGCTCTTCAGTGCCTTGGTCCCCTCATCTCCCCATGGGGTCCCCTCGAAAGAAAGAAAAAAAAAAATCATAGACAGGTCCCTCTTTGCTCCTAGTCTTGGAGACCGCCTGGTTTTAAACCTTGGAAACAAAGGCTGATCCCTGGGCTGCAGAGGCCAGGCAGAGGGGGGCAGCAGTAATTAATGATCTCCCAGCTGCCGTCATAAATTCCTTTTCTGTGTGTTATTTACGTGCCCAGCAGGTTCCATCTGGGCAGGTGATGGGCAAATCAGCCTCCACTTTAGATGGGAGAGAGCACTCAATTACAGATGATCACGAAAGGGGGAGTCTTTATTCTCCTGCAAGTCCCCACATCCCAGAGACCCAGGTGACTTTTAAAGAAGGAAAAATCAAGGCAGAAGTAAGGTGTGGATCAGGGCCGATGACTGTACACGGCACCTTCTCTGATGCTTCCAGTTCTTCTTCCCTGCTGGCCACCCTTCTGGGTTTACCAGGATCCACAGCAAGTTTAGCCACCACAGAAGAGCAGCATGATTTAAGGTTATGTCATGCACCCTCATAAGATGAATCTAGCATAAAAGACAAGAGCGTTTAGCAACTGTTCTAAGGGGGAAAATCCGTCATTAATGAGGTGCTGGGGGGTGTAAGAGGAAAGAAGCACAGGCCAGGGAGGGCTTCCTGGAGGAGGTGGACGGTAACGCCCTTGGGGTCAGGGCAGGCAAAGGCAAAGGGGGAATAATTTTCATGCAGCTACCATTTGTGGCATGCCAGGATGGAGGTGGGGGCCTCACTTAGCCTCTAATCACTAAATGAACCCAGCAAGGTAATCTCGGTTAATGATTAATGATTTGGCCCAGTTCACAAAGGCGGTGATGGTGGTGGTTGTTCAGTCACGTTCAACTCTTTGTGATCCTATGGACTGTAGCCTGCAAGGCTCCTCTGTCCATGGGATTTTCCAGGCAAGAATACTGAAGCGGGTTGCCCTTTCCTTCTCCAGAGGATCTTCCCAACGCAGGGATCGAATCTGGGTCTCCTGCACTGCAGGTGGATTCTTACACTGTGGATTCTTCACCAGCTGAGCCACCAGGGAAGCCCCAAGGCAATCTTCCTGCTGCTGCTGCTGCTAAGTCGCTTCAGTCGTGTCCGACTCTGTGTGACCCCACAGACGGCAGCGCACCAGGCTCCCCCGTCCCTGGGATTCTCCAGGCAAGAACACTGGAGTGGGGTGCCATTTCCTTCTCCAATGCATGAAAGTGAAAAGTGAAAGTGAAGTCACTGAGTCATGTCCAACTCTCAGCGACCCCATGGACTGCAGCCCACCAGGCTCCTCCGCCCATGGGATTTTCCAGGCAAGAACACTGGAGTGGGGTGCCACTGCCTTCTCCGGGTAATCTTACTAGTCCACTTTATAGATGAAAGAATGGGATAAGAGAGGTTTGGCTACTTGCCCAAGGTCACTAAGCCAACAGGAAAGAAAGCTGGGATTTAAGCCCAGGTCCACGTGTCCTGCCCTGTGCCCTAAGTCATGAACAGCTGGGCACAGAAGTCAACAGTAAGGGGCCGACCATGCTGTGGAGCTCCGAGCTGAGAGAGAGTGCGTCTGTTGGAGCAGTGTACGCAGGCCTCCTGGAGGAGGTGTCTTCCAAGTGTGGAAGCTTTGGGCTGTCAGAGAAAGGAGGAAGGGCATTCCTGATGGATGGCATTATGCAGGGCAAAGGCATAGGGTGGGAGCGCAGAGAGCTGTTAGTGAACAGCCTCACTTAGCTAATGACTTGCTCTTCAGTGCCTTGGTCCCCTCATCTCCCCATGGGGTCCCCTCGAAAGAAAGAAAAAAAAAAATCATAGACAGGTCCCTCTTTGCTCCTAGTCTTGGAGACCGCCTGGTTTTAAACCTTGGAAACAAAGGCTGATCCCTGGGCTGCAGAGGCCAGGCAGAGGGGGGCAGCAGTAATTAATGATCTCCCAGCTGCCGTCATAAATTCCTTTTCTGTGTGTTATTTACGTGCCCAGCAGGTTCCATCTGGGCAGGTGATGGGCAAATCAGCCTCCACTTTAGATGGGAGAGAGCACTCAATTACAGATGATCACGGAAGGGGGAGTCTTTATTCTCCTGCAAGTCCCCACATCCCAGAGACCCAGGTGACTTTTAAAGAAGGAAAAATCAAGGCAGAAGTAAGGTGTGGATCAGGGCCGATGACTGTACACGGCACCTTCTCTGATGCTTCCAGTTCTTCTTCCCTGCTGGCCACCCTTCTGGGTTTACCAGGATCCACAGCAAGTTTAGCCACCACAGAAGAGCAGCATGATTTAAGGTTATGTCATGCACCCTCATAAGATGAATCTAGCATAAAAGACAAGAGCGTTTAGCAACTGTTCTAAGGGGGAAAATCCGTCATTAATGAGGTGCTGGGGGGTGTAAGAGGAAAGAAGCACAGGCCAGGGAGGGCTTCCTGGAGGAGGTGGACGGTAACGCCCTTGGGGTCAGGGCAGGCAAAGGCAAAGGGGGAATAATTTTCATGCAGCTACCATTTGTGGCATGCCAGGATGGAGGTGGGGGCCTCACTTAGCCTCTAATCACTAAATGAACCCAGCAAGGTAATCTCGGTTAATGATTAATGATTTGGCCCAGTTCACAAAGGCGGTGATGGTGGTGGTTGTTCAGTCACGTTCAACTCTTTGTGATCCTATGGACTGTAGCCTGCAAGGCTCCTCTGTCCATGGGATTTTCCAGGCAAGAATACTGAAGCGGGTTGCCCTTTCCTTCTCCAGAGGATCTTCCCAACGCAGGGATCGAATCTGGGTCTCCTGCACTGCAGGTGGATTCTTACACTGTGGATTCTTCACCAGCTGAGCCACCAGGGAAGCCCCAAGGCAATCTTCCTGCTGCTGCTGCTGCTAAGTCGCTTCAGTCGTGTCCGACTCTGTGTGACCCCACAGACGGCAGCGCACCAGGCTCCCCCGTCCCTGGGATTCTCCAGGCAAGAACACTGGAGTGGGGTGCCATTTCCTTCTCCAATGCATGAAAGTGAAAAGTGAAAGTGAAGTCACTGAGTCATGTCCAACTCTCAGCGACCCCATGGACTGCAGCCCACCAGGCTCCTCCGCCCATGGGATTTTCCAGGCAAGAACACTGGAGTGGGGTGCCACTGCCTTCTCCGGGTAATCTTACTAGTCCACTTTATAGATGAAAGAATGGGATAAGAGAGGTTTGGCTACTTGCCCAAGGTCACTAAGCCAACAGGAAAGAAAGCTGGGATTTAAGCCCAGGTCCACGTGTCCTGCCCTGTGCCCTAAGTCATGAACAGCTGGGCACAGAAGTCAACAGTAAGGGGCCGACCATGCTGTGGAGCTCCGAGCTGAGAGAGAGTGCGTCTGTTGGAGCAGTGTACGCAGGCCTCCTGGAGGAGGTGTCTTCCAAGTGTGGAAGCTTTGGGCTGTCAGAGAAAGGAGGAAGGGCATTCCTGATGGATGGCATTATGCAGGGCAAAGGCATAGGGTGGGAGCGCAGAGAGCTGTTAGTGAACAGCCTCACTTAGTAGATGTCAAAGGGGCACTGCTGGAAAATAAGTCCCCAAGATGTTCCACTCAGGTAGTCTGGCTATCTGGGTACTGGCGCTCCCTCTGGTAAGAATCTCTTATCCTGGATCTTTGCTCGGTTCATTCCCTTATTTCACGCAGGTCTCTACTCAGATGTTGCCTCCTCCAAGAGGCCTTCCTGGGCCGCTCTGTCTCAGGCAGCTCCCTGCTCCACAGGTTACTCCCTGAAGGAAAGCTCTGGGGCATGCGGACTTTGTTCACTGTTTTCCCAGCATGGAGAATATCACCCAGCACCGAGTGGACATCAACATACGTTTGTGTAGTAGCCAAGATGTGGAAGCAGCCTGTGTCCATCAACAGATGAACGGATAAAGAAGATGTGGTATATGTCTGCAGTGGAATATTACTCAGCCACAAAAAGGGTAAGACATTGCCATTTGCATCAACATGGATGGACCTAGAGATTACACACTAAGTGAGACAGAGAAAGACAAATGTATGATACAACTTACATGTGGAATCTACACAAAAAATACAAATCAACTTGTTTACAAAACAGAAACAGACTCACAGACATAGAAAAGAAATTTACGGTTACTACAAAGGAAAGTGGGGAGAGGGATAGATTAGGAGGATGGGATTGACAGATACAGGGTACTGTATATATAAAATGCGACTCCCCAAGTAGCTCAAATGGTAAAGAATCTGCCTGGAATGCCAGAGACCTGAGTGCAATTCCTGGGTCAGGAAGATCCCCTGGAGAAGGCATGGCAACCTACTCTAGTATTCTTGCCTAGAGAATCCCATGGACAGAGGAGCCTGGCGGGCTACAGTCCATGGGGTCACAAAGAGTCAGACACAACTGAGCGACTAAGACACAGACATATATAAAATAGGTAAACAGCAAGGATTTACTGTGGAGCCCAGGGAACTGTATTCAATATCTTATAATAACGTATCATGAAAGCGAATCTGAAGCTGTACCCCTGAAACGAACATGATACTGTAAATCAACTCTAATTAAATTAAAAAAAATACAGTTGTGACTGACTGAATGAATGAGTAAATGAACAGCCCCGACCGACACTCTGATTACCGACTTCCCCAGCAGGACCAGGGAGTGGGGAATGGGCTATGTGAATAAGCACAGTGATGGTCAGGTCTGGATTTGTGGGTTGGCTTGTCCCAAAGCCAAGTTCTCGGGTGCCTGGGGCGGGCAAAGGCAAAGGCCTGGGTGAAGGACCTAGAGAGCTATGAACCAGAAAATGTAACACCACTCATCAGCGCTAGTGTGCCGTGGAGTCCTGACCTTTTTTTCTTTTGAGCCACATCTTCGGAGTCCAGAGCTCTGAGAGCTCACTATCTTTTCATCCGTTCCTGAGGCAGGAGAGAGCCTCTCAAGGGTCTGACGGGGCCGGACAGACTGGGATTCCCGAGGAGCTCGGCTGTTCTGTTTCCTGTGCTCTGAACCAGAGTGGAACCCGGTGTCTGGGAAGCCAGGGCTCCGCCGGCCTAGCACAGCGATAGCACATGGGCATTTAAAAATAAAAACAGAACTATGAACGAGTCAGCAATATTTAACAGTTGGAAAATGTCTCTTTAAAAATCCAAGTTTTGGAATTCTGTTTTTTTTTTGCAGAAGATTTTTAAAATATTGGAACTAAAATGTAGCTTCTCTCCCCGGCGGGAGTGTGTGTTGAAGTTCACCGACGTCACTCCCAGACAATCAAGTCATGGTTTAAATGCCCATTATCGTTGAGCCTGGGCTCCTGGTTTGCTTGTTCATTTGTCACTCAGCCTATTCACCTATTTGCATTGGCTGCTTGGTCCATGTCGGAATTCGAGGGATCCCTGGCCTAAGCACCCTTTGCCTCAGTTTCCTCACTTATAGAGTACAAATGATCTTTCCTCCTAAAATCAAAGAAGAGGAATGAAGGTGGTCAGACTATGGCTGGTACCTAATTGATGCTCCATAAGTATTTCTCCATCCCCTTCCTGTCTGGCTAAACCAGCCCAGCCCTTCATCCTCCAATCAGCAAATAAATGCCAAGCAACACCTTTATGCCAAGAGCCGGGCACGACCCTGGGATGCGTCTGAACAACAATGGACATGTCACTGCCTCCGTGGCACTTCCAGATCATTGTTAAATCAAATCACTATTATTAAATCCAAATCAATCTGTAAATCTGGTTTGAGACATGTGCCGCCACGGCAATAAACAGAGTGGAATGCGAGAGAAGACGAGGGAGGGCCTTCCGGGAAGGCTGAACACTGAAGAAAGAGAAGGGCCTGGAATGTGCAGAGGCTGGACAAGTGCTCTGAACAGGGAACAGCCTCTGCGGGGCCCCTGAGGCAAGAGAAGGGCTTGCCTGGTTCTAGGAACTGGAATGGGGTTGAGGGGGCAGGGATGGCAGGGGACAGGCAAAGGGAAGGGTGTGGGTGAAGGACCTGGGGAGGAGGGCAGGGCCAGACTGTCACAGGAGCAGGGGGTTGACTGTAAGTGCAGCGGGGGCACAGAATGCTGGGAGAGGCATGTGGACCCAAACCGCCTCATTGAGAAAGGAGACAGGAGAAGTGACCTACGCAGACAGTAAAGCCATGCCCTTCACCTGGACTCGCAGAGAGACGCCGCCCCACCCCGCCACGGCTGACTCTCGCTCCTCTCAGAACACAGGCACCTGTGTGTGTCCAGCCACAGGCCACCCGGGCGTTAAGAGGCAGACCCACGGGATGATGGGCTCTGGCTTCGGAGACGGCTTTCCGGTTTTAGCTCTGCCTCTAACGCCTGCCAGCTGTGTGACTTGGGGCAAGTTACTTAACCACTCTGTGCATCTGTTTCCTCCTCTCTAAACCTAGGGAGAAGTGAGGCAGCTGAAGCCCTGTGCACAGAAGCTGAGGTGCTAATGCTGCTGACATTTGCAGGCGGCAGACACAGGGACAATCCCCAAACGCCTGCGCTCCATGTACTGGTGGACGCAGACTTGTTTAGCTTTCCGTTCCAGGAGAGCCTGCTTTCTGTTGTATCCCTCTAACTCTGGAATGTAAAGAGTGATTTATATCCCCATCTCCTGCCATCTTTCGTCCAGCCCGTTAAGGGAGCTTTTACCATTGTTCCATTTTACTGATGGGAAACAGAGGAGGGAGGTGTCGGAGCTCCAGGCTCGAGGCCCCACAGCCAGCAAGGGAACAGGATGAGGGCGCAGAGCCTCGTTTCCAAGGCCACCTCGCCCTGCACGCACTGCAAGACATGCTGAGAAATCACTCACCTCGAAACATATTAAAGAAAAAACAAGTCCAGCAGGGGCTCTGTGTACAAACGGGGCAGCTGAGAATCCATGAAATGGCCTTGTAAAAGAATGCAGGCCCCAGGGGACACGCGAAGCCACAGACAACCCGCCCTGACGCGTTCCTATCAGGCTCAAGGGCTCATCCAGAGACCTGCCAGAATCCTTAAACAAGTCAGCCAGACCCTGGCTCCTGCTCCCCGCTCATGTCCATCAGGAGATCCCCCCACAGAAGGGGATTCCTCTTGGGTGCATCAGGTCAGGCAAGGTTAGCCTTCTCCGAGGTAGGGCTCCACCTCTGCAGGAACCTGAGAACCCCAGAGAGGGAGAGGTTTGCAACAGGCAGCGAGACCCAGTGAGAAGCGTGAAGGCCCTGGAGTCCACAGACCTGGGTTACCACCCAGCCGCCCACTTCCTCAGTGATGTGAACAGGCCCAGTGACCTCAGTCCTCTCATCTGTGAAACGGGGACAAAAGTCAGCCCTATTTCAGAGGTGTCCTAAAGATTAAACCATCACTGGGGTAATAATCTGTACAAGCTCCCACAGCAGTTTCTGACACATGGAAGGCGCTGGATAAACCTCGGCCTCCTAATTGGTTGCATTCTAAGAGTCCTTTGGTTTGGAGTTGGAAAGAGATAAAAAAGAGAACTCTTTGACCATTTTTGGTACTCAGCAGGCATCTAGGGTGCTCAGATCAGAACACCCCTGACCTCCCAGCCGGGTCCTGACCAGCGTGTACCCCTCAAAGGCAGTGTCTTGCTTCATTCTCAGCATCACTTCTAAACCTTGGGCTTGTTCTGATTATTCAGCTGGCCACACGAAACCACAAGGATCTGCTTGGTGTCTGTCTCCAGGACCAGTGAAGGGCTTACCAAGGACAGGGATGGGTGGATGTTGATTCTACATTCCCAGCCCCAAGCAAAGCCTCTGGTACCAGCTGGTGCCAAATAAATGTCTGTGGCATGAATGGATGAATGAGTGACGGCAGTGTCCCTGTGGAAGCATCAGACAGGCAGTCTGTCCTTGCTCAGGCTTCTCCTGAAATGGACCGATGATCTCCACAATCACTGCATAATAAAGAGGGCACTGGCCCTGTAAGCGCGGGAAGTCCAGCCGTGTTTACACCACAGCCTCCTCTCCCTGGGCTGAGAGGAGCCGGCCTCCGGAATCCCAGGCACAGACTCCAGGGCCCTGGGCTTTATCTCCCTGCTTTCTCCTTCCTCCCATTGTCCCCGCCTGGCTTCCCACAGCCCCAGGCCAAGGGCCTGGCTGTGTATGGAGGTCACTGAGTGGCCGGGGCGGCCTGAGGTTCTGGGCAGAGCAGAGTGCCAGTTCCCCTTCTGTGACATTCCTTTCCCAGGGACCCTCCCTGTCACAGCTTGGTTTTCTCGGAAACTGGGAGGCCTCCGCTTGCCCTGATCCTGCCCACAACCCCAGCTGGCTGGTAGTCCACTCCGGAGGCCCCCAGGAAGCCAACTGATTAGCTGAAGTGGGGATTATGCCACAAAGCTCCAGGCCAAATAAGTAACCAGGGCTGGTAACTTCAAATGCTAAATAAGGCCCGCCAGGAAGGGCATGGAATGGAGGGTTGGGGGGAGGGGGCACACCCATCCCTCCCCACGCCCCCAGCAGAGGGGAAAGTCCATGGAGGAAGAAGGCATGTGAAAGCACCAGGAGTCCATGGCTGTCTTAGAACTCAGGCTGCTCAGAGAAACTCAGAGGCCTTAATTCCAGACCCTGGGCTGGAGGTGGTGAGGTAGGTTTTCCACTGGGGGAAGACCCAGAAGACAGGAGGCAGGGGTGACAGGTGGGGCTCAGCACCAAGCCTCATCTTCTAATTGATTTATACCCGCTGCCACAGAGCAGAGCTCCCGAGGCTGTCAGAGACAGGCAAGAAACATGCCTCATCGATCCTGGTCTTCCAGTGCGAGTGGGATGGGGTCACCCAGCCCCCAGAGGCTGACTTCTTTCCCCCCTACCCATCTTGCCCAGCTCCAGCTCCTTTGACTCCAAAGACCCTCTCTAATTGTCACAGAGAGGGATGGAAAATGCAGAAGACAAGATCTCTGGTCAGTTCAGTTCAGTCGCTCAGTCGTGTCCGACTCTTTGCGACCCCATGAACTGCAGCACGCCAGGTCTCCCTATCCCTCACCAACTCCCAGAGTCCACCCAACCCATGTCCATTGAGTCGGTGATGCCACCCAACCACCTCATCCTCTTTCATCCCCTTCTCTTCCTGCCTTCAATCTTTCCCAGCATCAGGGTCTTTTCAAATGAGTCAGCTCTTCGTATCAGGTGGCCAAAATATTGGAGTTTCAGCTCCAACATCAGTCCTTCCAATGAACACCCAGGACTGATCTCCTTTAGAATGGACTGGTTGGATCTCCTTGCAGTCCAAGGGACTCTCAAGAGTCTTCTCCACACTTCAAAAGCATCAATTCTTCTGCGCTCAGCTTTCTTTATAGTCCAACTCTCACATCCATACATGACCACTGGAAAAACCATAGCTTTGACTAGATGGACCTTTGTTGGCAAAGTAATGTCTCTGCTTTTGAATATGCTATCTAGGTTGGTCATAACTTTCCTT
>SJYT01011194.1:529131-551253 GCA_006410635.1 Cephalophus harveyi
CACTGGAATTCCATCACCTCCACTAGCTTTGTTCGTAGTGATGCTTTCTAAGGTCCATTTGACTTCAAATTCCAGGATGTCTGGCTCTAGATGAGTGATCACACCATCATGATTATCTGGGTCATGAAGATCTTTTTTGTACAGTTCTCTGTATTCTTGCCACCTCTTCTTAAGATCTTCTGCTTCTGTTAGGTCCATACCATTTCTGTCCTTTATTGAGCCCAAGATGCATGAAATGTTCCCTTGGTATCTCTAATTTTCTTGAAGAGATCTCTAGTCTTTCCCATTCTGTTGTTTTCCTCTATTTCTTTGCATTGATCGCTGAGGAAGGCTTTCTTATCTCTGCTTGCTGTTCTTTGGAACTCTGCATTCAGATGCTTATATCTTTCCTTTTCTCCTTTGATTTTAGCTTCCCTTCTCTTCACAGGTATTTGTAAGGCCTCCCAAGACAGCCATTTTGCTTTTTTGCATTTCTTTTTCTTGGGGATGGTCTTGATTCCTATCTCTTGTACAATGTCATGAACCTCCGTCCATAGTTCATCAGGCACTCTGTCTATCAGATCTGGTCCCTTAAATCTATTTCTCACTTCCACTGTACAGTCATAAGGGATTTGATTTAGGTCATACCTGGATGGTCTAGTGTTAACTGGGACTGGTGGGACTTAATATTATACAAGTGGGTAAATGGAGGCTCAGATCAATGGCTTAGCTCTCTTTCGCCCTCAGGGGCAAGGCCTGGGCTTCATTTGGAGTCTAACATTTTCTCGGTTAGTTAGATTTTGTCTCCTCAAGCTGTTGGAAGGTGCTCCTCAGAGAGCTGAAAGGGCTGCAATTCCAGTGCAGAGAGATTGGCTATTCCAAACATTCTAGAGTGAAGAACTATGGCTGAAAAAAGCCTGCTCAACCAGGAACTACATTTCCCAGGCTCCCTTGCACCTTTGGGGCCATTTGAGTCATTTCCACCAATGGGAGTGGAAGTGATGTGAACCCTCCTAATCCAATGTGATGAGGAAGCAGATGGACCCTCTCTACCTTTTCTTTTTTCCATGGTGACCTTGGAAGCCACATGTTGAAGATGAAGGGAAATAGCAGCCGTCAATTCTGTATGGTAAGCCGCTTTCCACTTTCACTGAAGTGTTGCTGAGCAAGAAATAATTTTGCATTGTGTTAAACTACTGAAATTCAGGCTTTACCTCTTATGGCACTCAGTACTGCCCTAACCAATACACCAGTCTCAGGTTCTCATTTATTACAACCATCTCATCTATAACCATTATTGAGAATGCTGGGAAAGACCCTGGCAACCCCAAGGGTTCAGCTAGAAGTCTGTTTAATTCAGGAAGAGCACTTCCTATGCCTGGCCCTGTCTTACCAACGTGTAAAAAGTTCTCTGGTAAACCCATTACTTCATCTCCATTCCCATGCACAGCAATGATTCTTTCCTCCCTTTCGAAGCCACGCCTCTCACTGGAGTTGTCTGTACCTCTTGTCACCATTTCTACATCTTCCACTCACTTCGCAACCCCCTCCAGTCTCGCCTCCATTCCAGCTCTCCTAAGAACCTCTCTCTGTACCCGTCAAGGTCTGGAGTACCTTGACTTCTTGAAATCTCAATTCCTGCATCAAAAGGCCTCCCCTTTCAGGGACATAGCTTGTCCATACAACGTGTCTACAAAGCTGACTCCTTCTGACCCTCATGACAGCTCAAAAGATCATTCAGCATTTCTAGAAATTCCTAGAAATGTGTGTTAGGCAACATTCTAGAAAAGCAAGAAGAGGTAAAAAAGAAACCATCCTTGCCCTTGAGAAGCTTTCAGTCCAGGTAGGGTAATATATCCCCACTTTTCAGATGAGGAAACTGAGCCTCAGAAAAGCTAAGTGTCTAAAATAACATAGGTGATTTGCGACATCTTGCCCATTGACCCAACACATAGGAATCATCTGGAAAAGAAGATCAACAAAGATGATGTACGTCCTTCAAAAGACTAAAAGCAAAACTTCCAAATGGAGACAAAGAAAAGAAATAGAACAATCCCAGGTTCACCTTCTCTTCTACTTTATTTTATAATGTGTAATATTCTAATAAAAGTCAAGCACTCTTAAGCAGCCCCAAATGAGATCTAAGGAGATGTTTTAATTTTAGCTCCATGCCAAATAGCCCAATATTATATTGTTAAAATTATTTAACTAATTATGAAACCACTAAAAGGTTACATCCCTTCTCTGTGCTTCAGTTTCCCCTTGGGAATGATAAGGAGCTAACCTAACAGTCCCTCAGGCTCCCTGCAGTCCTCAGCTTCTGTGACTCGAGAGTTCTCTTGTTTGCTGATGGAGGAACTGCCTCCTTTGTCCACCTGCCCCTACTGCTAAGTGAACATCTTACTGAGTTTTTGTCCAGTGTGACAGAGTGGTCATATATCCTTTATAACAAACATATGCAGTAAGGGCTATCATTTTATCGATGAGGATACCAAGATGCAGGCAAGTTTAAGTAAATGGCCCAGGGATGCACAGCAAGTAGGTGGTCAAACCAGGATTCAAATCCAGGCAGTCAAGCTCTCAAGGGCTATGTTGGCAAGACCCACAGTCCCATCTATCCCCAAAAGGCTTTGCCTATAGCTTCTGAAGAGTGGATGGCAGACCACAGGACCCCACCTCACCGTCCACAGCTGACAGGATCAGGAAGGATGCCTGGCCCCGGGGAGCCCACTCTTTGACCACTGGCAGTACCAGGCACAGCCTGCTGGGGAAGGCATTCAGGCAGGCTCGCCCAGGGAAGCTCCAATGGCCCTTGGTCATGAGACTGAAATCCAAGAGAACGCAGGGTCCCCTCACCAGGATCAGAGTCCAAGTCAGCAGCCACTGCCAGCCAAAGCCTAGAGAGCATAGAGCCGCCCTGAAGGGCCTGACGGGAGTGGAGAATACTTCAGATGTTTCTCTGGATCTAGGAGCTTGGGAGTGGCCCACTTCAGCTCCTCAGATTGCCTTGAACTCTGGATATGTCTCGACAGCCACCTCCCTTGAGTGGCTCTGGGGCACGTGGTCCTCTGTCCCCCCGGCCACCCCACCCTGCAAGCAGCTTGCTGAAACCAGCACCTCCGAGCAAACCAGCTCCCCTTCTGCTTGCCAGACACCTTCGCTGGGTCTGCCGGCACCTTTACAAAACCAACACGCTCCTTATAAGTAAGCCATTGGCCCAGGCGCTGGACTTTTCTGTAACACAGAGATTTGTGCTGTCACAATATTTACTGTAACAGGATTTGACAAATAGAGCAGCGGTGTGAGAGACAGTCTGTATAAAAGGGGGAAAAAAGAGAGAGAGAAAGGAGGTGCTTTTTTTTTTTTTTTTGTAATAACCCTTCCTAGCTCAAGAAAATGGAAAAAGCAGAGTGCCTAACAGAGGGGAGAAAAGTCAATTAAATCACGATAATTACTTCCGCTGCCGTGCCCGAGAGCAGCGTGAGCGTCTATTAATTAGGATTTCCATGTTGACTGTGGCCGTTTGACTTCAACGAGACTGCCAGTGGGCTCAGTAATAACGGTTCTCCTGGAGAGCGAATGTGCGAAAATATTTTCACCCTGACAATTAGCAGTTTTAAAGACCCCAAGACACACCCACACATACACACACACACACACACACACAGCTGGGTTCCCTGGGCCCCTGTGATTAGCATGAAATGTAACCCCCACCTCCAACTCCAGAAGTCAAGATACCCCAACCCCACTCCTTATAATTAGCAGCTCCTTCCAGGTCTCTAATTAGCACTAAGACGCTTCTGAGGGTGCAAATTCCTACACAGGAGCACAGACCAGGAGGCTGAAGGAAGTGGCATGGTTCTCTGGTTCAGACCCCTGCCTCTGGCAAGACCAGTCCCAACCACTCAGGAGAAGAGCCAGTTTTAAGGCAACGCTGAAGGAAGGATGTTCAGCAAAACTTGACTCCATCCTCAGAACCACATTCACATCTAGAAACCAGAAGCTTCAATACCGGTGGGTGTTCTAAACGATCCACAGAATCTGGGTCTGAGATGACGCTCCCTGTTCAGACAGGCAAAGGCCTGCAGCATCTGCTCAAGGGGGCCTCTCCAGCCTGTCTCTAGAATATCAGGGTCAGGACCGCTGTGAGAGATGCTAGGCCACTTGGCAAATGGAGAAGCTGAGGCTCGGGGAAGGCAGACCAGGTGCTTCCAGGACCAGAAGATGACGCTCCCTGTTCAGACAGGCAAAGGCCTGCAGCATCTGCTCAAGGGGGCCTCTCCAGCCTGTCTCTAGAATATCAGGGTCAGGACCGCTGTGAGAGATGCTAGGCCACTTGGCAAATGGAGAAGCTGAGGCTCGGGGAAGGCAGACCAGGTGCTTCCAGGACCAGGACTCAGGCCTAGGCCTCTCGAGTCCCAGCGGGGTCTCAGACAGATGCAGGATGCTGGGCCAACCATGTCTCAAAAGCCCGTGCCACCTCCCCACCTGCCCTGATGAGCTGGAAACAGAGAACCCTGGCTGGGAGCCTGGGTGGGGCGCCCTGCCACATGCCCTCTGGCCCCCTGGTGGGGCTGAGCCAGGAAATCCTCCAGCTCTGGGGCCCCAGGCTCACCCCAGCCTCAGAGCCCTGGGCAAAGGAAGGTCAGGGTCAGGGCCCAGGAGAGCTGTGTCCTGGAGGATGTATAGAAATAGCGTCCCCTGCTTGGGCAGGGCTCGCGGAGGGAAATGGGCTTTCCTGTCATTCACCGTCTGTCCTGCACTGGCCAAGTCAAACAACAGAGACTCGCCCACATCACACACCTAGCCAGAGGCAAAACCTGGATATCCTGACTGGCAGGCTACTGCTCCCAGCCCTCCTAGCCTAAAACATACTTACGGCTAAAAAGAACAGATATGAGCACTCAGCATGGAAAGAATTGGAAGTCTGTGGACAGACTCTCTGGCTTCTTGCATGGATGGATGATCTCACTATGGGACTCCCCTCTCTGGCTTCAGCCAGCCCATGTATAAAGCAGGTACCTCTGGGATCGTTGGCAGGTTGGATATAAGCGATTGGCACCGAGGGAAGTGCCTGGACCACAGTGGCTACGGGTTTGGACCCAGGGGAATCTGGCTTCTTGCATGGATGGATGATCTCACTATGGGACTCCCCTCTCTGGCTTCAGCCAGCCCATGTATAAAGCAGGTACCTCTGGGATCGTTGGCAGGTTGGATATAAGCGATTGGCACCGAGGGAAGTGCCTGGACCACAGTGGCTACGGGTTTGGACCCAGGGGAGGGTGGCCTGGCGAGACTTCAGGTCCTGAGACCTTGTTTTCCCATCTGGGAAGGAGATGGGTGGGGAAGTGCTGCCACCACCATAGCTGATGTGCCTGAGGCACTTTGCATCGTACCTGGATGATGTGGGTACGTCCTGAGTCTACGCTGGGGATGGTGTGCGAGTCCTTCCGCGTCTCAGTGGCGGCTGGGGTGGAATAGAGTTCCCATAGCAGAATTACTCATCCACACCCTTGCCACAGCCTCACACGGGCAGTGATCGCCCGCACTTTGATTTCGGGCCTGAGTGAGTGACTTGCTTTGACCAGTAGGATGTCGGAGCAGAGCATGGCTGTCCCTGCACGGCTGGGAGGGCCCTCCTGGGCACTGGCCAAATGCCACGAAAAGCACATGTCTCAGCAGCCTGGCCTGCAGAATAAACACGCGTAGAGCAGACCTCAAGCCGCAGTAGCTGCAGGTCTAAGGAGGATGAGACACGTGGTACAGACTCAAAGCCCGAGTCCAGGCAGCTGTCTCACAGCCCACCAACAGGAGAGTGAATGTGGCTTTAAGCCACTGAGCTTTGGGATCTTTTGTTATGCGGCATTATTTTGATGATAACAAATGCAACTCCCATTGTACTCTGAGGAAGAGGGGTTAAGTGACTTGCTCAGCTCATGATGCTGGCAGAGAGCAAAGCTAGGGCTGAAACCCAAGAGGGCCGCCTGAGACAGACCCTCGAGCTGCCTCTCCAGCAGGCCAAGGCAGTGATGCCCACTGGGTAGCCCCTGAGGGGTGGCTGCCAAGCAGACCCCTACATCCCCCCTTCCAGCCCCACACCTTCCTGAGCAGGGGGTGGGGGGCGGGTGTTGGTTGGAGTAGCCCCATCAGACTGCATCCAGGCCACCAACCCCAGCTCTGGGACCAGAGCCCAGCTGCCCACAGGACCAGATCCCCTGCCCTAAAGGTTGCCCTCACCAGGATGGACACTGATTTATCACCCTCTCACTCGCCCTTGGCAGGGACAGACCTGGGTGAAAGGGAAGGAGAGGGAGAGCAGACAGCAGTCAGAAGAGGAGGTGGTCAGGTTCTTGCTGGGCCCGCCTACCTCCTGCACCTGGACAGCAGGCAGCCCCGGGGGCCAGCTCCTTGGAATAAATCTACGTTCACTTAGATTGGCAGGCGGCAGGCTTGAGCGGGAGCAGGAGGGCTAGGAGAAGCAGGCGGTCAGCATCTATTTCCATGGTCTCACTCCCCACGTGAGTCTCTGTCAGGGCACAGTCTCCAGATGTGTGCAGGGTCCTCTCCTTCTCTGAGAAGGCAGCAGTTCAGCAGAAAGAGCATGTTGTTTGCAGTGAGAGGGGTTCCAATCCAGGCCTCTTCCTAGCTGCAAGGCCAGAAACCAGTTCCCTGGGCCTCAAAACCCAGTATAAGGAGGAAAGACTTAAGACCCACCCCCAGGGTTGCTATGAAGAGTTCACAGGTTATGAGCACCAGGGTCTGGGGTAAAAGGCCTAGAGCGATACCCAGCATCAAGTAGGTAGTTGATAAATATTTGTCAAATGAATCTTATCTATCCCAGCCACCCAGATCCCCCCCACCCCCTGCCACACACACACACACACACCCCTCTGCAGAGGGGCTGGCCAGCTGTAGGGTTGGGGAATCAAGCTTCTGCCTCTTCATTCTCAGTCAACTTCTAGGAATAGGGCAGGTTTACTTTGGTCCCTTGGTTTCAGATGTGAGTTGGACTGAGAAGAACTCTGAGATAATGTGGGACCAGCTCCTTGTTCCTGGCTCACCCACTCTGCACCCAGATCATGTGTCACAGAAAGCAGGTCTCAAGTGAGGGCTGGGAAGTTCCCCCAGGAGTGCTGCCTCGCGGGACAGCCCCAGAGCCCTGGTGGGCTTCCATCTTCACACCGGCCAAAGCTCGGGCAGACCCCAAGGTGAGGCCCATAGGGGCCCTGGGCTCGTACAGCTGAGTACCTGGTCCCTGGGCTTTCTCCCCCGAGGGTCAGCAGCTGGGGCCTCTGCACCTGTTTTTACTCCTTTCTCCTCTCCCTTCTTGATTCACCACCTCCAGCTGCAACAAAGGTCTGTCTAGTCAAGACTATGGTTTTTTCCAGTAGTCATGTATGGCTGTGAGAGTTGGACTATAAAGAAAGCTGAGCACCGAAGAATTGATGCTTTTGAACTGGGGTGTTGGAGAGGATGCTTGAGAGTCCCTTAGACTGCAAGGAGATCCAAACAGTCCATTCTAAAGGAGATCAGTCCTGAATATTCATTGGAAGGTCTGATGCTGAAGCTGAAACTCCAATACTTTGGCCACCTGATGCGAAGGCTGAGTCATTTGGAAAGACCCTGATGCTGGGAAGATCGAAGGCAGGAGGAGAAGGGGATGGCAGAGGATGAGATGGTTGGATGGCATCACCAACTCAGTGGACGTGAGTTTGAGTAGGCTCTGGGAGTTGGTGATGGACAGGGAGGCCTGGCGTGCTGCAGTCCATGGGGTCGCAAAGAGTCAGACATGACTGAGCGCCTGAAGTGAGCTGAGCTGAGATGTCACTCTGCAACTTCGTGCTGCTGCTCCCCAACACCGAGCCCACTTCCACATCCGAAGCAGGGCTCTTGCCCCTTCCTCTGCCTGGAACGTCCCTCCACCAACTCTTTGCATGACCAGGTTCTTCTTATGGTTCAGGTCTACACACAGAGATCACCTCATCGCCTGACCACCCCATCGTCACTGAGTCCTGCCACTCTCTTCCATCATCATTTTCACCCCTCCCCCCCCAAGAATCACTTTATTTATGGGCTTCCTTTAGTCTTTCCTTTTATCTGTCTGTCCCACTAGGCCACAAACCCCGTTAGACAGTCCCTAACGGCTGTGTTAGCTGATCTATTGCGGTGGCTCAAAAAGCTATTGACGAATGAAAAAACGAGAGAATGAGTGGTTGATTCTTCCTGTGGGATCCAGTCCTCCTTGGTGAAATTTCTCTCTGAAGCCCCAGTACTGACCCGGGACAGTGCCAGAAACATACCCTCAGGAAACATCCAGGGAAGGAGCTATCTTGTTTTCAGGGTCTTGGTTTCGACATCTATTCAATGAGGCAGCAGGACAAGTCAACACTCTTCAAACAGTGTGGCTGGAAACCCTCTGGAAGCGGCTCCCACTGGTAGTGCTCTTGCTGCGGATTTCAAATCCGCCAACGAGCAAACTCCAGACAGGCAGTGAGGTTTCAGGAAGACGGGTGTCCTCCTTGCAAAGCCCTGCCCTTCTTCACTGGGGTGAAGAGGGAGCCAGTCCTTCGTCTGAGAAATAATGGTGCTGGGAGATGGTCGTTGTCTTTTTTTTTAACATCCTTACTCTGTAACAGGAAGAGGTTGTCAACCAGATGCAGATGTCAGTCCTGAATCTTTTTTTTTTTTTTTTTTGATAATTTTATTGGTAAAGGAAATGAAGTCTGGGCCCCTCCACCCTGGTGCTCTGCTGACATGCCCCAAACAATGAGCACTTTTCCACCAACAATGAGGAATTAAACTGCCCAAGACTCCCTTGCTTTTGTCAGTTTCCTATTTTGAGCTCCTTTTGAAAAAGTTGTTTTACTGCTTTATAGAGTTCGATGATCTCAGGACTGATCTCCAAGGCCCCGTTCCTTGGTCTCTGTGCCCTTGATTCTTGTCACATCTCAGCCCCTACGCCTAATCCTAACCCTGTGCTAAGCTGTGCTTAGTCACTCAGTCGTGTCCGACTCTGCGACCCCCGAGACTATAGCCCGCCAGGCTCCTCTGTCCATGGGGATTCTCCGGGCAAGAACACTGGAGTGGGTTGCCATACTCTCCTGCAGGGGATCTTCCCAACCCAGGGATCGAACCCAGGTCTCCCGCATGGCAGGCAGATTCTTCACCATCTGAGCCAACCAGGGAAGCCCAAGAATATTGGAGCTGGGTAGCCTATCCCTTCTCCAGGGGACCTTCCTGACCCAGGAATCGAACTGGGGTCTCCTGCACTGCAGAAGGATCCTTTACCAGCTGAGCTGCCTGGGAAGCCCGACCCTAACCTAGACTTTCCTCCAAGTCTAGGTGTGCTTGCGCCCCTGGTGTGCAAGAGCCAGGCTCGGCCTTTCTGGTCCAGAGGACCCAGGAAGTGTCCTGCTAGCCCAGCTCGGTGCTGCATGCTGCTCTGGCAGTGACCCCTGCCCTCTGCCCCACACACTGCTTCCAGGGGCTCTCGGCACCAGACTTTGTGCATCTTGCAAAAAAACACACAAAATAACTGCACTTGAACTAGGTGTGCTTGCGCCCCTGGTGTGCAAGAGCCAGGCTCGGCCTTTCTGGTCCAGAGGACCCAGGAAGTGTCCTGCTAGCCCAGCTCGGTGCTGCATGCTGCTCTGGCAGTGACCCCTGCCCTCTGCCCCACACACTGCTTCCAGGGGCTCTCGGCACCAGACTTTGTGCATCTTGCAAAAAAACACACAAAATAACTGCACTTGAGGTGTGGCGGATGCATCTGGAGGCCCTGGCCCTGGGAGTGGTTGTCCTACCTTCATTTTTAGCCTCATTTAGAGAGACCTGCGGTCTTGTTCAAGGTCACACAGCAAGGGAAGGCACAAAGCCAGTTCTTGGAGGTCTCTCGCCCAGCAGCGTCTGTTGAACGGAAATTTCAAGAGCCCTTTGGCAGCCTGTCCCGGATGTGAGAAACGTTAAACCTGTCTCCAATTTGCTCACCCTGTGTTCATAACCCTGGGTGTGGAGTGCTGGGGTTGTGCCAGGCACTTCAGGGCATCTTCCCAACCACAGATGCAAGCCTGTGTCAGGAGCCCGACTCACATGTGTGGACATTGAGGCATGGGAGGTTTCATAAACTGCCCGTGATCACACGAAAAGTCCGAGATGGGGCTGAGCCAGGATCAGGCTTGAATCTGCTCTGCCCTCTTTCTTCGTGTCTTTTCCCCAAGTCATGGTTGCAAGTTCCCGTCCACAGGACATTCAGCTGGCCTTTTTCTGCATAGGGTCGTGTCTCTAAAAACAGCCTGGCTGAGACCCTGTCTTGTAGAAGTAGGAATCACCAGGCTGCTGAGGCCAGGAGTGGCTGGAGAAAATCTCAGACTTGGAGAAGATCTGAGACTTGGAGACACCAAGGCTTCAGGGCCACTCTGAGCGAGACCAGGAGCAGAGCAGTGAGTAACAGCAGGCTCTGGCCATGTGAGGGGTGCGGGAGGGCAGGGGTGATGTCTGAAAGGGCAAGGCTGGGGCTGGGGAGGGTTGCAGAGAGCCACGGCTCTGCTCTGTCATTTCACTAATTAACTCACACACGCAGAGCATTTATCTCTGTCACAGGGCAAAACAAGTAATTTGGGCCCCTTTGTGGGCTCCGCGTATGTGTGTGTGTGCGTGCGTGTATGTGTGCACTAATAGGTCTTGGCATTTCTGCAAACCCAAGAGGCCCCACTAGTGCCAATAGCAGCAGCATCGCTGAAGGAGGGGCTGCCAGCTACATCCCCCCTCCCTTCTGCAGAGACTCGCTTTGGCTAAGAATCCACCAGCCCCTGCTCCAGCCCAGGGAAGCTATTGCATGAACCTGGCCTGTGCCTTAATGATCATGGAGCCCCACATCCTTTGGGGGTGGATGGGTGGGGAGGCAGCTGGAGAGGTCATCCCGTCATTTGCTGAGCCCACATTTCCCACTGGGGTTCCTTCTTTGAGTACCCTCTTTGAGCCGAGATTAGCTAGTTCTGCAGAGACCAAGAACCACACCTTGTTCTCCTAACACACCAAAGACAGACCCTAACTTCCAGCCTTAACTTCTAACTCATCTTAGGCTTCAATGTAATAAGGCACTGGGCTTCCCAGGTGGCCCAGTGTTCAAGAATCCCCCTACCAATGCAGGAGATGCAAGAGATGTGGGTTTGAACCCTGGGTTAGGAAGATCCCTTAGAGGAGGAAATGGGACCCCACTCCACTATTCTTGCCTGAAATATCCCAAGGACAGGGGAGCCTAGTGGGCTACAGTCCACGGGGTTGCAAAGAGTTGGACACAACTGAGCGACTGTGCACACATGCAATAAGATATTATCAGATTTCACCTTAAACACACACACACACCTGAAGACCTCGACCCACCTAATTATACTGCTCACCTTGTTCTGAAACACCTCCCTGCCTCTGCCCGGGCTAGGCCCTCATGGGAATGAATGCCAACCCGCCTCTTCCACCAGGCAGACTGCTGGTCGCCCTCCAGGAGCCAAGTAGGGAGTCACTCCCGGGAAGATGGGTCCACGGCCCCAGCAGGATTTCTAGCAGTGCATGGTACTTCCTCCATGATTCCATTTTTTTGTTTGGTTGGTTTTGCTGTTTGTTTTTTTAAGAGTTTTTTTTTAAGTGTAGACCATTATTAAAATGTTTATCGAATCTTTTACAATACTGCTTCTGGTTTATGTTTTGCTTTTTTGCCTGAACGGCATGTGGGATCTTGGCTTCCTGACCAGGGATAGAACCTGCACCCCCTGCATTGGAAGGCGAAGTCTTAACCACTGGACCCCCGGAGAAGTCCTCTTTTTTGAATATCATCCCCCTGGACTGCCCTTCAGGACAGCAGAGGAGCCACAGCTCCCCTCACACACCAGAAGCAGAAAGTGTCTGGAGTCTGGAGGGAGGAAGGAAAAGGGCACAGTAAGAACAATCGTAGGACTTGGAGGGTTCCTGATACGCACCAGACACTGAGCACAGAAGCTCAGGCTCACTTCCGGGTTACTGTGACCTCTGAGAGGTTGAATCATTTGTCCGAGGTCACACAGCCAGGAAGTGGCCAGGTTGGGAATCTGAAACCAGGTCTACAGACCTGCAAAGTACATGCTCTTGGCCCTGGTTAGGCCCACCTGGCCTCGGAGGACAGAACGTGCCCAGCCTGGAGGTCCATCTGGTGGCAACCTGGGAGGCCTGCTTTGATCCATCACGGATCGGGCTGTTTCCAGCAGGCGCACCGGGGGGAACGAACTGATGGCTGCTCGTGGCGCTGCCCACTCACGGGGTTAACAGTGACAGTGGCCACCCCCGGAAGTGAGCTGGCCCTTCTCCGCTCTCCCTGGGGGTTCCTCACTTTGCCCACGGCTGTCTTCATTAAGGAGCTTGTCAGCACATCGAAACTGAACGGGGGCAGAGCCCCACACGTGGAGCCGAAAAAAAACAGCATAACATACTGTCCGTGCCGTCAAGGAGTTTATCACTGGAAGATGAATTGTTCTTGCATTTCTGAGTCCCTCCCCAAGGCTAATTGGTGGTTGTGCTTTCTCCCCCCGCCTCTTTTCTCACATCTTTTGAGTGGCTCTGAGTGCCTAATGGAGGCAGTTACAAACCCAAACATCAGATTATGTCAATAAACATCAACAGAGACACAGCCTCCCAGTTGGAGAGCAACTGGTGGAAAAGCAGTGGCTACCGCCTGAGAAGACTCAGGCGTGTATTTGTATGCGTGTGTGCACACGCTTGTGTGTTTAAAACATGAACCAGGGAAGTTGTATTTAAACCGCATTTGTAGGACGGGAAGTCTATTATTTTGGGGGATGAGACAGACACGAACCAAATTCTTTAATTACAAATGCCTGCTGGCTTAGTAACGTTAAGACATGACAATGCAGTGCGCGTCTGTCTAGTTCTTTAAAATTTAAGGCAAGTATTATAAACCCAAGAGATTTTAAATAGGTAATAAAGCAAGTCTATGTACATGCGCGTTCATAGCAGCACCATTGACAGCAACCAGAGGGTGGAAATCATCCAATGCCCAACAACGGATGAATGGATGACAAACTGTGGTCCATCCATCCCGTGGAATATTACTCAGCCACAAAAAGGAATGAGGTACTGACACGTGTTACAACATGGATGAAACTCTAAAACAACTTGCTAGGTGAAAGAAAGGTTACATCCACAAAGGTTGCATATTATAGGATTCCACTGATATGAAATATTCAAAATAGGTAAAGCTATTGAGAGAGAAGGCAGATATGAGGAGCTGGAGGAAGAGAGGAGTGGAGAGAAACTGCTTAATGGGTGAGGGCTACTGCTGTGGAATGACATAAATGTTTTAGAATGAGAGGTAATTGCATAAGATTGTCAATGAACCAAATGCCACGGAACTGTTGGTTTTAACATGGTTAATTTCATGTTATGTGAATTTCATCTCAATAAATTATCTTTTTTAAAAGAAAAAAAATTCTAAGGAAACCCTGAGCTTTCCATGATAAAAAGGAGATGGTTGATGCAGGGTACTGGGTTACGGGTCAGGGACCCTCTTGTTCAACCTTATCTAACTCTGGAACTTAAGGCAATCACTTTTGTGCTCTCTCAGCCTCAGTTTTCCCCTCTATAGAAAGGGGGCTTTCTAGGCTGTGGGAGGGTCCAGCAGGTGCGAGGTGGGGAAGTGATTCTGCAAACGTAAGATGTATTAAGCAAACGTTTATTAAAGATTGATGGGTCACTTACTGTGTGGAGCACTTATCACCTTTTTTTCTCATTTAGTCTTCATAAGTAAAGCCATTTTACAAATGAGGAACTTGAGGTTTAAAGAAAATCAGAGCTGGGGAGCCGGAGTTAAGCCCAGGCTGTGCTAACCATGATACCACACTGCCTCGCCCAACTCATACTTGCTACCATTGTTTAGGAGGGCTGGCTATTGCTGGGCTCAGAGCATCTCAAGGTCAACAGCAAGCACCATTCCCTCCAGACTTGCGAGCCCACCTTGTATGCACACAAATGTTCAATGTTGAGCAAGGAGCCAGGTCATCCTTCCCCACGTCTCACCAGCCAGCTGCCTCCATGGGCTCTTTCCTCTTCAAATGGCTTTTCCTGATTCTCGGCGCCCACTGTTGTAAATTTTTCTGAAAGTGAACTTCAAATTTGAATCTTTATTTTTTTTAAACAAAAACAACATTATCAAACATTCTCCACGTGCCAAGTGCCTTGCTGGGTTCTGGGATACGGAACTGAGGAAGCCCAGGGCCCAGCTTCAAGGAACTCGCGGGGAGAAAAATAGGAAAATAAATGAGTACTCTTGAGTATCATAAACTCAGTAATCGACTTCTTCTCAGAATATGCTGGAACGCCCATGAGTTCCTTGGATATGCATGGGTATGCGTGGCAAAGTGTTAAGAAGGCAGACTCTAGTTCTAATCTTGTTTCTATCACAGCTGAGCTGTGTGACTTTGGCCAAGTCACCTAACCTCTCTGGGTGTCACGTCTAAAATGAGGCTAACTGTAGCCACCTCAAAGGGTTGCGCTGAGGATTAAATAATTGAGGACACGAGACATGCTTAGAACAAGGCCTGGCAGGTGAAAAGTGAAAGCCCCTCAGTCATGTCCAGGTCTTTGCGACTCCAAGGGCAGTCCATGGGATTGTCCAGGCCAGAATAGTGGGGTGGGTAGCTGTTCCCTTCTCCAGTGGATCTTCCCAACCCAGGGATCAAACCCAGGTCTCCCACATTGCAGCTGGATTCTTTACCAGCTGAGCCACCAGGGAAGCCCCAACAGGTGGTAATTGCTACATGATTAGTGTTAAGTCTTGTTATCATCACCCAGGTCTCTGCCCGTACAGAGTGTAGGCCTGGGGAGAAATTAAGGCGCAAAGTTCAGACAGACATCCGGTGAGCCACAACAGACTCAAAGGCCAAATGAACTCAGGCCTGTTTTCAAGGGAAAGTCCACGTGCCAGTGTGAGCCTCGTAAGAACAAGGGCAATCGGCAGCTATCATGACCGTGGCAAGAGAGACGTAGCCCAGGAGACAGTCCACAAATTCAGATCTACTGGGAAGTGAGAATATCCATTTCCAAGAAATGTCAAATTATACCTCCCTCCCTGTGCAGCTGCCAGGCCCCGGGGAGTAATTTCATGTTCAAATTGCTTTTTAATCCCAGGAGATTGCATCCCCCCACCCCCATGGTCTCTAGAGGATGCGTTTGGACGGTTTTACTGGCTCTTGTGTTGCAGCGAAATGTGAAAGCCTCAGATGAGGTGATGATCCCCTGTGTCTCCTTTCTAGAAAGACAGGGGAAATGAAGAGCATGAGCCTGTGGGGTGCCTTTACTTAGCGGATGCTTAGGTACAAAGCGGTGTAGGATTTTCTGGTCAATTTCCTGTCTCTCCTCCTATTCCAGGTCTGTCCGTCACCACAGCTGTTCCCTGCATCCAGATACAGAAACACCCATCCTGAGGGTGGTAGGACCAGGGTGTTGGAGCAAGAAAGGAGTGAAGACCCTCCCTCCGCCTCTTCTAGCTATAAGACCTTGGTCAAGTTACTTCACTTCTCTGAGCCTCAGTCCCCTCATCAGTAAAATGGGAATAATATCACTTTTCCCTGTGGGGTTGTTTTGGGAGTAAAAAAAATTCAAATGAAGTACCTGGCACACTGTAGGAGCTTTAAAATATATATATATATAATCAAATTAAAGCTTCCTGAATTAGTTTCTTCTCCTGGTCCCACTCTAGCCTCGAAACTGCAGGAGGCTGCCTTCTCAGGATCACTTCCCAGAGTCAAGCATTCTCGGGGAGCGGGAGGGATCCCCTCCAGCCCAGAGCCCTGGAACTCGGCCAGCCCCACACTGCCCCCTCTCTTGGGCAACTGGCAGTGTGGACCTGTCTTCCAATCTGAATGCCACCGGAGGCACCTCTGATTGAACAGCCACTTCCAGCCCACATCAGCTCTCCCTCCATGCCCAGCGCTCCACAGAGATGATCCTCTCTCTGCCGTCAGATGGAGAAACTGATGCCCAAAGGCATTAAGTGACTTGCCTGAGGTTCCCAGGCCTTAAGTGGTACAGCCAAGACCCAAACCCAGGTATGAATGCCAACCTCTCTAATCCACTTAGCTAGTGTTCCCCGAACTTGAGTCGCTCCTATAACCCCATCACAGTATCTGCAATAATCCATACACATTGCATACTACCTCCCTTCACTCATCTTATCATATACATATCCCATTTGTACTATTCTTTACTGAATCTTGCTCTTTCAAATGACTTAAATAAATAATCTAGTTTTTAAAACCTGACCTTAAGCAACACTATCCAGAAAACCATGGGTTGGAGATGTTTAATAGCTATATAACCATTAAGAAGAAAAGGGCTCTAATTCACCTGAGTTTCACCTAAAATCATGGAGCATGTGATGGGCCTCTGACTCCTGACGTCCTTTCTCCCTGCTCTGGAAGTGTTGAAGGAACCAGACTCACAAAGTTCTGTTTGACTTAGATCTGCCAAGACTTCCTAGATTATCCAATCACTATTCCAACAGTTGTTGGATCGAGAGTCTGTGGAATCAGAAAATGTTCTTTCAGCCCCAAGACAAGTGAGACAGAGTTTTATAATGGAAGAAGTGACATAAAAAATGATAGTTCTGACATTTTTCTTTAGACGTCCAAGGAAGTTTGTGGTTGTCTAATGCAAACACCACAGGTGTTGTAGTTAAGCGGCTACATTTCTTGGGGAAAAGCCCTGTCTTCTTGGAACCCATCCAGCCCTCAACAGGCCTAGCTCAAGTTCAGCCAACGTGGACTTGTTATGAATGAAGCTGACAAATCCAGAACAGTGTCTTACTCATCTTTGGAGGCTCCTTCCCCCGCACTCTGAACCCAACAAGCACTCAATAATTGCTTATGAACTACGCATGTTGAACTCCATAAAATACAACTCTTTAAAGGAGGAAGATATATTGAGTTGAACCGTGTTCCCCCCAAACACAAGACCATGGGAACCTCAGAATGTGGCCTTATTTGGAAAAAGGGTCTTTACACATGTAATTAGTTAGGATGAGGTCATCCTGACTTAGGGAGGGTCCTAAATCCAATGACTGCGTCCTTGTAAGAGGAGGGGAAGCACAGAAAAACAGACACAGAAGCAAGACAGAGTCAGAGGCCAGAGCGATGCAGTTACAAAGCCAAGAAATACCCCAAAATGCCAGCAACCACCAGAAGCTGGAAGAGGCGGGAAGGATTCTTCCCCAGAACCCTGGATGGAGCTCAGGTCTTGCTGGCCCCTTGATTTCAGACTTTCATCCTTGAGAAATGTGAAAGACTACACTTTTTTCTGTGGCACTCGGCAGCCCTAGGACTAACACAGAAGGCGAGTACAGAGACCTAGAGAGAGCTGAGGGCCCACGATTCCTTCATCTGAGACCTGGGATTGAAACTCAAGCCTCCCAGGCTGGGTCTTAATCTTTCCTTGAAAGAGACAGGAGCACCCTAGAAGCCAGCAGCCAGCACACAAGGTAGGCAGATCCTACCTCCAAACTTCCCAGATCCCTGAGACTGTATTTGCCTCAGCAGAAGCAGCTATTTTTTAAAAAAACTTTTTATTTTATATTGGCATATAGGCGATTAATGATGTTGTAATAATTTCAGGTGATCAGCAAAAGTACTCAGCCATACATATGCATGTATCCATTTTCCCCCCAAACCTCCCTCCTGTCCAGGCTGCCACATGATAGTAAGCAGAGTTCCCCGTGCTCTACAGTAGGTCCTTGTTGGTTATCCATTTTAAATATAGCAATGTGTACATGTCAACCCCAAACTCCGTAATTTTCCCTTCCCCCCAACTTTCCCCCTGGTAACCATACGCTCATTCTCTTAAGTCTTTACTTCTGCATCACAAAGAGCTGTGAAAATTGGCCAGAAATGCCACCTGTCATTAGCCGAGTCTCCCCATGTGTTCTCACGGGCTGTCTGCACAGATCTGCACATCCACGGCTCCCATTGAGAGCTGGTTTTGTACTCTGCCAAGGGCTTCCCCGGTGGCTCAGATGGTAAAGAATCTGCCTGCAATGCAGGAGACGGGAGTTCCATCCCTGGGGGGGGGTGCAGATTCTTGGGAGGAGTAAATGGCTACTCACTCCAGTATTCTTGCCTGGAGAATTCCACGGACAGAGGAACCTGGTGGGTTATACAGTCCATGGGGTTGCAAAGAGGTGGACACGACAGCTGACTAACAAGGGGCCCCACCCAGGCATCGCTCAGACCCAACTTTTGCAAAAAGCAGTAACCAGAGCAGTTTCTTCTGGGTGGACAATGCTCGGCTGCTTCAACAACTCCCACTACCCAGACGCCAGACAGGCACTCCTCCTGCCTCCCCCAGGGTGGCTGTGGTTTTTGCTGCTAAATGCAGCCAGCCAGGAGAAGGTCTATTACTTCTCCATAAACTGATTTCTCCCCTTTTCCTCTTCCCAGCACCCCTGGGGCTGGGCTGGTGGCTCACCCCACTTAAACACCCCCGGCTGTTTTTATAGCTCTAACCTCTATCCCAGAAATTGGCAGGGGGTTGGGGATGGAGAAGTTTTCTTGTTTTCTCCTCTTCCTTCTTCCCTCCCCCACCACTCCTCCTCCTTAGAAATGCAGCCCGCTTGTTTTATAGGCTGAGGTTTGTAAATGCCTTTGGACTTGAAAGGAAAATTTATATCCAAACCTTAAAGATAAATACACCGTTGACTGTAAACATGGCAGCTACCAGAGAGGAGCTCTGAAACCTCAGCCTGCAAAGAATCACTCCTCCACTGCACACTGGTCCGTGAATATCAGTTAAGAAGCTTCTGAGCACTAGGCTCAGTGCTCAATGGAGATGAATAAGGCCTTCCTCCCTGCTTCCCTCCCTTCCAGCCGCCTTGTTGAACTATTCTGTTACCAAACACAGCGACGTGTTCTGGGTCCACAGGAGTAAAAAGGGAACAAACACGACCCCTGCCTTGTGGCCCCAGATGAATTCAACATCTTCAAGAGTTGAACGAAACAGAGTCGAAGGCACAGAGTAAAGATGAGCAGCAGCATAGTCTGATAAAGACCACACGGTTAGGCTCCAGGCTGGCAGTAATCTATCCTCCTTTTCAAGCCTTAGTATACCAGTTGCCCATAGCAGCTCAATCTCAAGATTGGTCAAACTTCCATCTCAGGGCTGCGAGAGTACTGCTGGAATGGAATTCTGATACAGGAACAGCGGTGGAGTAAGAAGTATAACTCTTTGCTGGCAACCCACTCCAGTGTTTTTGCCTAGAGAATCCCAGGGGCAGCGGAGCCTGGTGGGCTGCCGTCTGTGGGGTCGCACAGAGTCGGACACGACTGAAGTGACTTAGCAGCAGCAGCAGCAGCAGCTCAAAGCTGACTTTATCATCTCCCTGATGTCTCCAGCTTTCTCTTTCCCCATCCTTTGAGCTCCCACTGCTTTTCTTAGCAGCCTCAACAATCTCCAGCCACCTCATCATTTCTGCCGCTGCTCCTCCCCAATTTGTTCCAAAGTCCTGTAGAGTCTTCCCATGGCTTCCTGCGTTTGCCCCCTTTTCTCCACCTCAGCCTCCCTGCTCTGCCTGGCATCTGCACATTCTATTGCTTGGATCTCTGCAGTGGGCAGAGGTCCCAGTCTCTCACCTCTTCAGCCGACCCTCTGGAGCCCTGTCAGAGCAAGTGCCCCTTGACCACTGGCTTGATCCGAAACTTTCAAAGTCTCCCGACCCTCCAAAAGGCGGAACAATTAAGTCCAAACCCAGCATTCAAGGACTTCCATAATCTGATTCCAACTTACCTTTACAATTTAATATTCCACTACTCCTCTACATGTTGCCAGAACTGTCATCAAAAGAGATGATCCCTCCTTTGCTTAAAATATACACCCCATGCTTTCCCATGTCCTAGTGTTGCCAAATGCTACCCCACCACTTGAAATGCCGTCCTCCCAACCCCAGTCCTTCAAGGCCACCTCAATGAAGGCTTTGCTGACGCCTCTTTCACTTTTATCCTCTTAAAAAGTCTTAACTATCTTTGTGGATGTTGCTTCTGGCACCATTCATACCCTACTTCAGTGTTACAGTCTGTAATTACCCCCTTGCTTTTCTTTTTTAAAAAGACAGTTTGTTATTTTATTGCATAGATTTCATTTGTTTAATTGAAGTATAGTTGATTTACAATGTTGTGTTGGTCTCAAGTGTAGAGCAAGGCAGTTCAGTTGTATATATAGTCAATATTAGGAGGCTGAATTCCTAGGGGCAAAAACGTGGTCTTATGGACTAGTGAATACCCTTTAATACCTAGTAGGGTCCAGAAAACCCCAGGGTCCCAATGAATAGGTGGCTAATGAAATTACACTGTTCCTCTCTCCATACATTGTCCTCCCTACTTTCTCCTACCATCAAGAAGTTGGTATACCAGTGCCCATAGCAGCTCAATCTCAAAGTAATAGTATTTTAAAATGTTTTACAAAATAATACTAAAAATATTATTTTTTATTAATTAATGTTTGAATAATAAGATGAAATGTATAAACAACAACAATAATTAAATCAATAGGTTCATGCATACTCTGGGTGGGCGGGGGCACTCCCCTAATAAAATCCTCTGTGTAATTTTCCTCTCTCCATTTCCTCTTCTTTCCCACTATTTCGAGGATCAGTCTAGACAAACTGAGGGCCCCTACCTCCCAGCTAGATGCTAGGGTTCTCCCTAACCTGTAGCCCCATCTGTAGACCCCCAGTGGCCTCTCTTCCAGGTTCTTGAACCCACCTGAAAGAAGATGTGTGTGCGCGTGTGTGTGAGCAATGCTCACCCCCAGCAGGTCCTTCCCGGGGGTGCTGGCGGGGGTGGGGCAGTCCTGACTTCTGTCTCTGTTCCTCCAGATCCTTGGCTCCTGCTTTGGCCCCTGTAATCGATTCTCCACGCAGCAGCTGGAGATTTATTTAAAATGCAGATCAGAACCTGGCACTCATGCTTTAACCCCTCTGTAGGTTTCTCATGGTGCTTATTATTTTTTTTTTTTTTTTAATTTTTTTGGCCATGCCACGGTGGCACGTGGGATCTTAGTATCCTGGCTAGGAATGGAACCCACGCCCCCTGCATTGGTAGCACAGAGTCGTAACCAATGGACAACCTCATTGCGTCTCATTGTGCTTAGGATAAACCCAAACTCTTCAAAGACTATGGCCTTCCCACCTGTGACTTTATCCCCTAGTCTTGCTCCCTACTCACCCAGCCACATCACGCTTTGCTTCTCTGAGTCCCTGAACACATCCCAAGGCCCCTGTGTTTGCTGTCCCTCTCCAGGAGGGTTCCTAACCCATCAGAGGCCCTGGGGGTCTCCCCAGGGTTCCCCCAATCTACTTCTTTCTCCACTCACCGAAGGACCTCCCTCCTTTCTTAATGAGGAAACTCCCAAGACCTACACGGGAGTTTAGTTTAGTCCAACTCCATGCTAGCAGACATGGATGCACCGGTCAACAGGTGCATCCAACGCAGGAGCACAGAGAGGCAGACACAGACAAATAATAAGCAGAACTGTGAGTGAGGGGGCTTCCCTCGTGGTCCAGTGGTTAAGACTCTGCGCTCCCAATGCAGGGGGCCCGGCTTCCATCTCTGCTCAGGGAACTAGATCCCACCCCGGGCAGCTAGGAGTTCGCAGGCCTCAACTAAAGATCCTGCATGCTACAACTGAAAAAAAAAAAAAAAGAGCCCCACGCCGCACCTGAGACCTGGAGCAATCAAATAAATAAAAAGGACTGCGAGTTATCCTAAGTTTTGTGGAGGAAGCAAAGAAGGACTGCAGAGGAGAGTAGTAATCTAATATTTTCTTTCAGAGAAGGCCTTTCTGAGGAGGTAATATGTAGTTTAAGATTTTAACTGATGATTGTGGAAATTTTCAAATATACACACAGAGAGAATACCGCAGGGAATTCTCATGGACCAATCACTCAGCGTCAACAATCCCGCCATCCTTATTCGGACGCTATTTAGAAAAATATATAAATAAGCACGTGTGGTAGGCTGCAGTCCACGGGGTCGCGAAGAGTCGGACACGACTGAGCGACTTCACTTTCACTTTTCATTTTCATGCATTGGAGAAGGAAATGGCAACCCACCCCAGTAT
>SJYT01011194.1:551344-633051 GCA_006410635.1 Cephalophus harveyi
GTTAGGCTGCAGTCCACGGGGTCGCGAAGAGTCGGACACGACTGAGCGACTTCACTTTCACTTTTCATTTTCATGCATTGGAGAAGGAAATGGCAACCCACCCCAGTATTCTTGCCTGGAGACTCCCAGGGACAGAGGGGCCTGGTGGGCTGCCGTCTCTGGGGTCGCACAGAGTCGGACACGACTGATGCGACTTAGCAGTAGCAGCAGCTGAAAAAGTATCAGACTGGAGATGTGTATAAGAGACAGGAATTCAACATCTTCAAGAGTTGAACGAAACAGAGTCGAAGGCACAGAGTAAAGATGAGCAGCAGCATAGTCTGATAAAGACCACACGGTTAGGCTCCAGGCTGGCAGTAATCTATCCTCCTTTTCAAGCCTTAGTATACCAGTTGCCCATAGCAGCTCAATCTCAAGATTGGTCAAACTTCCATCTCAGGGCTGCGAGAGTACTGCTGGAATGGAATTCTGATACAGGAACAGCGGTGGAGTAAGAAGTATAACTCTTTGCTGGCAACCCACTCCAGTGTTAGGGCAGGTCAGAAGATCTGAGTTTAGGTTCTGGTGCTGCGCTTGACCGGAGAAGGAAAACGCAACCCACTCCAGTATTCTTGCCTGGAGACTCCCAGGGACAGAGGAGCCTGGAGGGCTGCCGTCTGTGGGGTCACACAGAGTCAGGCACGAATGAAACGACTTAGCAGCAGCAGCTGCCCTTGACCAGCTGTCTGGCCTGAGGCTGTAGGTGAGGCCCCAGCAGCCCCCAAAAGCCAGGCTGGGTCCCTGCATGGTCGAGAGCCATCGTGGCCTTCTGGAAATCTCCTTTCCCAGGAGACAGCCTTCCCTGAAAACACTCGCTTCTGGTGGGGAAAGCTATGCAGCTGGCCCTGATTTAGGATCTGACAGCAGGCACCCTCCTCCAGTCCTGGGAAGCCGCCCTCTCGGGGAGGGGACCACACGTGGCCTGGGGGATATCTGGTCCAAGTGGGGAAACCAGAAAATTCCACAGGCAGGAGTCACTCAGAGTCCTGCTGGTCAGCCCAGGAAGAGCCCCCAGGGGCTCTTCCAACACTATGCACATAGAAGTCCATCAGTCAGTCCCGAAGGGCCCTGGACCAGGCGGCTGTTTCTCTCATAGGTTAGAGGGGCTGGTCCAGACCCAGGCGCTGGTCTCCTGTGTTAACCTGGTTTTCATTCACAGGTTGACCCTGCCCTGAGGACTCAGGTGAAAATCAGTTGAGCTAGAGAGGCTGGTTCTAATGCTGGATCCACGGGCTCTGGCGCCTCTGGCAATTCCGGTCACCCCTTGGGACCTCAATTCTCCATCATCAAAATGGGCATTGTAATTCCCAGGTGGTCAGCCTGAAGGCCGTAGCTGGAAAGAGAATCCCGAAGCGTGTGCGCTCGACCAAGGCTGTTCTGGTGGCAGAGACAGTGCACGGCCCACAGGCGCCCCCCAGACCTTCTGATAAATGCAGGGATGTCGAAGAGCAGGTCTGAAAGCAGCCGGCCGGGGTTCGAAGCCTGACTCTGCCGTGTGCTGTCCACAGACTGAGCAAGGAGCATCACCCCGCGGCCTGTTTCCTCTCCAGCTGCCTCACGGGGTGTTGCGACCACCTGGATCATAGCCGGCACATCATAAAGACGCAGTAACGCTCCTCCCAATGCGTGTGGGCAGAGTCACCTGCCCTGCCTCCCCCCACTCGCGAGTCACTGCTCGCTCACGGTTGTTCTCCCACGCGGTGAAAGGCTAATAGATGTTTCTGGAACTGGAATACAATTGAATGGGGGTTGGGAAAACCTAAGGGAAGAATGAACTGGCTGATCTAATGAAACGGCTAAATCCGAGCCTGGCGCTGTCTTGCGGTTGTTATGTGGACCATGGGTGTGGACCGGCAAGCGCAGTGGGGCGGGGTAGGGGGACAGGCTCCTGGGGCAAAGAAACCCATCTGCCGCACCCCCACCCCGCCCCGACTGGTTTAGTCTGGTTTTCCAAGCGGACGAGGTTCAGGGAGGTCTTGGGCAAGGCTGAGGAATGTTCCACAGGCCCCGTGGGGAGGGGGCAGGAGGGGTCTCCAGCCTCACAAGGATTCCATTGTGTCCTCTCCGCACCGGCAGGCCCCACAGTGGCCTCGTCTCTGGGGAGCTCTCAGAAGAACAAAAAACGAAGGGAGGGGCAGGACAGGGGGCTACGCTGGTTGGGACGGAGCCTGGGAGAGGGGGCAGGGAGGGGCGCCATATGCCAAGTCACAGGGGCCAGGGTGGGAGGTGGGGCGTCCCCGCACTGGGGTCCCCTGGTCGACCCCAGTCTCCTCAATTCAGCGAGGGATGGGAGAGCCTAGGAAAGCAGGAGACGGCCAAGCCCGGACGGGGCTGAATAAAAGTCCTTTATTTGTCTTAATATCCCTTAAATGCACAAACTTGAAACCCTAAACCCTCCCTCTCTATTTCTTTTGGACGTGGCTGTGCCTGGCAGAATTCTCCCTCTTGCCTGAGCTCCTGACCAAAATTATACCAGCTTCCTGTTTAAAACTCTCCGATTCCATGGGCTTCTGAGATGCTCTGCATTAGCTCCGGGATGGCTGGGGGCAGGGCAGGGCAGGGGGTGGGTTTCCCAGCCAGCTAACAATGCAGACACCAAACTGGGGGCTCCCCCCACCCTCCCCCAAAGCCCCCTACCATCACTGTGGTTTGGCCAGGGCCTGGGATGGATGGGGGAGGGTACCAGCCCCTAGCAGGATAGGGTAGTGGTCAGGCCGGGGGAGGGGCGTGCTCTGAGACCTTCCAGTGACTACCTGCTGATTTGGCTACTTTCCAACCTTGGGACCTGAATCCTCCCAAGTCTTGTATTTGAAAAACCCTAATGCTGGGAAAGATAGAAGGCAGGAGAAGGGGATGACAGATGGTTGGATGGCATCACCAACTCAATGGACATGAGTCTGAGTAAACTCCGGGAGTTGGGGATGGACAGGGAGGCCTGGCACGCTGCAGTCCATGGGGCCACAAAGAGTCGGACACGACTGAGCGACTGCACTGAACTGAACAGAAAACGAGGCTGGCGGTGATAGTGTCCAAGTCCCAGGGCTATTCCGAGCTTTCAGTGAAAGATGCCAGGGAACTACTCACAACGGCGCCGGTCCAGGGTGTGACTGAGTAAGGAACGGCCATTATTATGATGCTAATGACGGCACCATCTTCAGACTAATCCTCAGCCTCAGGGAGTGATTTCCCAAGAGCCAAGTGTGGGAGGGCACCCTGCCCCTTGACCCTCTTCAGCGACAGCCAGCGATTGAGCAGATACGAGGGGGGCCCTGGGCCAGCAGAGCCTTTCTTGAAGTGTGTTCAGATGTTAAGTGCATCAGCAATAAAAGGCCCTGTGATCGGTGAAGTCTGGGAAATGCTGGCTTAACCCAAGTTAAATAGGATCTTTTGTGAGGGACTCTGCAAAGTCTTTGTTGGGCCCAATCTGCGTCTCGAATCTCCAGAAGGGGAGGCAGAGTACACACTCGGCTTCACAGTCCTTTAGCGCCGAGGGCGAGTGTTCTGTGCCACCCACTTGGGGGGAAGGCCGGATGCTGCGCACCGTTTCCAGCTTCATTTCTTCACACCCTCCTGCCTTCACGAGCTCTTTCTCCTCCCTCATTCACATCCGCGCTCCGTGAACCAGTCATGGGAACCTCATCCCACGAGGCCCGGCCCAAGAATCTTTCTGTCTTATTAGGGAGACCTGCAGCTATGTCTATCTGCTCCCCTATTTTTGATAATGGCAGGACTCTTCTCCTAGAGGCTCAGGTCCAAACTCCCAGCCACTCTGTATCCCTCCTGCCCCTCATCCCTCACACCCCCTCCATCAGCAGGCCCTACTGGATCTACCCCAAGGATGATCCTGGTCTATGTCCCAACTTTAATCATGGCTCACCGTCTCTAACTACTACTGCACTCGTCCCAGCCCCCATCATCTCTCGCCTGGACGCTATCGTTGCCTCCTCACTGATCTTCCAGATTCCCTCTAGCCCCACCGGCCTTTTCCCTACAGGGGTGGTTGAGTCGCTAAGTCGTGTCCGATTCTTGTGACCCCATGGACTGTAGCCCGCCAGGCTCCTCTGTCTGTGGGATTCTCCAGGCAAAAATACCCTGGAGTGGGTGGCCGTTTCCTTCTCCAGGGGATCTTCCTGACCCAGGAACTGAACCCGGGTCTCCTGTATTGCAGGCAGATGAGTTAAATGCAATCAGACCATGCCACCCCCCTGCTGCAAACTGTCGAATGGCTTTCTCTCACACTAAACCAAAACCTTTGCCTTCTAAAGCTCCCCATGATCCTATCTCACCCACCAGCTTGCATGCAATTCACCCTGCCACTCATTGTCCTGCGGCCTGGTTCCTTTCAGATCTCACCCCAGGGCCTTTGCACTTGCTGGTCCCTCTTCCCGCAACGCGCATCCTCTGGAACTTCGTGTGGATGTCAGGAGTCTGCCTAACCATCCACCTTCACGAGGAGACCCTCCCTGACCACTCCATCCCAAGTAGCCCCTCCCAACCCGATGGCATAGGTGCTGCCACATTAACTGTCTCCTTCCCAGCACTACCTCCATTTGAAACTTTTGTGTTTAATTTGTTTCCATGTTTCTTTTCTCTCTCCTTGAACTAGAAGGTAGGAAACTCCGAGGGCAGGAGATTGCCGTATGCGTTGCTCTAGCCTCAGTATCTAGCATAAGACCTCGCCACTGCAGGTGTCCCAGCAATGTTTGCTGATAGCATGAGTGAAGGAGAATGCCCAGCAGACAGCAGTGAGGACAGTCACCGGCTTGCGGCATTGCCAAGGATGATCCCGGTCCTGGGCCAACTGAGAAAGTACTCCTGCACGTCATCACCCACAGGCCTGCTGACAGGGACTCAGGCTCTAAGTCCTGGGCAAACAGCCAGAAGCCTGCCCCACTTGGACAGTTGCAGCTCAGGCCAGGGATGGCGGCAAGCACTGAGCTAGGCATGGTTACATACTGGAGGTAAGCTTAAAACCCTTCACATCGACACCTGAGAAGTAGGTTTCATCTCTCTAATTATAGCTGAGGTCACATAGCCAGTCTGTAAAGCAGGGGGTCAGTAACAGATCTTTCAGTCTAAAACAGTCTGCCGTCGGAGGAATGAATGAATGAATGGAACTTCTAACTGCTAAAATGCAGAGGGAAAAGTGGTGGCCAAAGCCTCCCCCCTCTCCCTTCTTACCCCTCAACCACCCTCAGCCCCTCCTCCCCATTCCCTAACACCCACCCCCATCAGGGTACAGCGGGGCTCAAATGTCCAGAGTCTGGTTTGTGAGCCTCACGAGGAGTCAGCTTCTTGGAGCCTCTGGGTTCTCACTGGTAAAATGGGCAGAGTGAGCCTTGCTTTGTCTGCGTTCCTGAGTAGTCGTGAGAAATCGGATGAGCCAATCGTGCAACGTGCTCAAAAGACTTGGTCATTATTAAAGCCCTCCTCGTGGCCTTAGTGAGCAGCGTCTCCCAAGGGCATCCTCGTTAGAAGGAATACCAAGGGTAAAGCTTATCCCTAAAGACAGATCCTCCCATGGCAGAATGTCAGGTCTGGTGACACCTGGGATGAGACGAGAGTATTACTTGGGGGCAGGGGTGTATCCTTGGCACCCCCAAAGCTGGTAACAGAAGAAACCCACCTGGTGGCTCTGATGAAACCCCAGTGATGACCACACCAAGCCTGTATCCCAAGAGGGACTACGTGCCCTGTAGACTCGGGCCTGGGACCTAGGGATACACATGTCAATGAACTGCGTGCTTTCGCTTTCATTTGCAGCTGGGGCAGGAGCACAGGGCAGGCAGAGGAGGGAAGGTGGGCTCGAGCTCACCCGGGGTGCGCAGGTCTGGGGTTCGTTTCTTGCTGTGTGACTGAGGATACGCCTGCCCCTCTCTGATCATTATTTCCTCTGTGCACAAACATGAGGGCAAGACCCGTCATCACGAATATTCTGGTTAGTCTAATATTCCAGGTTCCACTGTAGGCACCATGAACGAGCCACCCCTGCAAGAGGGCGAGCAATCCAATCCAAGAAGGAGCAGCCCAGCCTAAAACAGGGGGCTCAGCCCCCCAGATGTCACTGAACCCTGGGATTTTGCTTTATACCTGCTGGTATGAACCCAGAATACTTCTCCAGGGATGGTGGAGGAACCCATGGGGTGAAAGTGGGGAACAAGAGAGGACTCTGGCATCTTTTTCCTGTGAATCAGCAGAAAACCTAAAAACCAAATCTCCCATTCGTGCTTCCTCCACCGTGAGAAACGCACACCTCCAGCCATTTGCTGGTGAACTCTGAAGCATGAGCATAAATAATTAAAATGAAATTACAGTTGTCAAAATAAATGAGCAGAGAACCAGGAGCTTCCTCCTTGCCATCCCGTGAGTCCTTAGTTGGCTATTCTGCAAAAGCTGATGATCACAGGCAAAGGGTGCCCTGGACACTGAGACAGTGAGAAGTGGCTGCGATGTGGAAAGGGCCCAAGGGCGATGGGCTGGGGCATGGAAAAGGACTAGCAGGTGTACATGCAGCTGTGGCAGAACCTCGCAGTCTGGGGTGGTCAGTGGCAGTGACAGATCAGGTCTGTGGGCCGTGAGTCCACATTCAGCAGGCCCAAGGGCAAGGGTTCTGGCCAGTCCTCATTCACCCCAGAGCCCCAGAACACCCTTGGAGCAATTCTGCTGTGAGCTCTGGGCCCGGAGGCGGCCCCACATGCCTCCACTAAGGAAGCAGACGCATCCTTAGGCTCCAACCACCTGGTCACTAATGAGATTCTGAGACTGACTCCTCCAGGGGTCTGGTGAGAGAGTCCACCTTTCTCCCTGCTCTTAGAGCAGGGGCCTGGCCCACTAGAAGTGGCAGGCCTCAGAAGGTGGCAGCTCCTGGGTGTGAGCTCACTGGAGGTTTGGTGCATGTCTGATCCTGGCTACCACCCTTGTCTGCTTGAACTAATGCCTCCTACCCAGTCTCTGGGGCCTCTGCCTACTGTTTGGTAGAATGAATGAATGAGGAGAGGTAAGGTTATCATTATGCCCATTTTACAGATGAGGAAGCTGAGGTTTAAAGAAGTGATCTGGCTCATGCTTAGTGGGAGAGGTAAGGTGGGACTGTGAGTTTCCTTCAGATAGGAAGACTAAAGGGCAAGCATCTTAAACGTATCTGATACCAATATCAGGACAAAGGGACTGGGCGGTGGTGTCTGCTGGATGATGTCAAACATCTCCCGCAGTGAGGAAAGAGGTCCCAGCAGAGAAGCAGGTGGTATGAAGACAAGAATGAGTTGGTATGCTGAAGGAACCCAGGGAAACCAAGATAGCTGGAGTAGAAACAGCAAAGGGGAAGGGTAAGATAGGCTGGCAGGAGCCCGCCCACAGGATGGGCTTAGATCTTACTTTAAGTGTGATGGGAGGATCCCAAGGGGCTCCCAGTGGCAGACCGGGCAGCAGCTCTTAGGGGGCAGGCCTGGATAATAACAATTTCTGCCCCAAGCTAGTTACAACCCCTCTTTCATGCATCAACCAAAGTGGCACCACTGACTTCCATTGATTCAGCTAATAAATATAAATGATCACAGCTAGCATTTGAGTTATGATGAGATGGAAGGATGGCATCACCGATGCCATGGATATGTACTTGGGCAAACTCTGGGAGACGGTGAGGGACAGGGAGGCCTGGCATGCTGCTGTCCATGGGGTCACGAAGAGCCGGACACGACCGGACGACTGTACTAACAACTAGCATGTACCAAGCTTCTGCTGTGTGCCAGGTACTGTGCTGAGCACTGTTCCATATCAATACATTCATTCTCTCATTAAACCCTAATGACTATCCCATGACACAGTTTTATGTACAACATGATTTACTTTACAATAATACACAGGTGACTTTTGGTACTTTCTCATTTTACAGATGAAGAAACTGAGGCTCCAATGGTTAAGTAGCTTGTCCAATAAATACCCCAGCCACTGAACCCATGGCTGTGTGAGCACAGAGAATGAGTCCTTAATACTAACCACCACCGCCTCCCTGCCCCCGAAGATACACACACACACACACACACGCACACACACACTGGGTTTTAACTCCCTGGGAACTAGGAACACTGTTGAGGGGTGGAGTTCGTAGTGGGTTACAGTTTCTCAAACAGAACTTGACTGTGGCTCTTTCTCTTTCGTCCTCTTGCTGCTCTGGCCCATGAGATGGGGCGCCAGGGGAAGGAGGCCCGCTTCTCCCTCCTGTAATGGCTCACGTTCATTGCTGGATAACGCAATCAGAGCACAGGATTAATGGACTTGGCTCTGGCTTTCAAGTCCCACCCGCTGACAGATCACCTAATTCCCCCCTGTTCCTGAACCTTTCAGAAAAAAATGCAGGCGGCTTGCTTATCTTAGTGTGGGGTTGCCGTGGAAACTGCATCCCTTGTGAGATCCACTGTCATAACATTTCAGTCCTGTTCTGAACACTTAAAGACACAGCCTCCTCCTCTTCGGGGCCTCAGTCCACGGGCACTCATCAAGTGGTTGGGGAGCGGGTAGGGGGTGAGTGTGGCGGGAGGTGAAGAAGGAGGAGGACCCCTGGCTTTGGAAATGTCGGCTCCCATCCATCTAAGGCTTGGGGTCACCTAGTGCCAGGCAAGTTGGGTTGAGAGAAGATTCTTCAAGTGGCTTCTAGTCTGGGCAACGGGCTCTACTTGGGTTATTTGTGATGAATCCCACCATCTGCCCCATGAAGTTGGCAGAATTATGAACCCCATTTTACAGAAGAGGAAACTGAGGCTTGAGGAGGTGAGGTCATTGTAGAGGCCACTGTGGCAATGCTCTGGGTGACTGAACATCCTGGTTTTAGCACTCAAAGTCCCGCGTCCCAGGAAACCCCCTGGTCTCTGGCAAACTGGGATGATGTGTTCACCTCCCGTGCATTTGTTTCTAATGCCTATAACCTGTGACTCTCCTTCACATCCCAGAGATGCTCTGCTCCACCCCCCACTCCCCCGCAGACAGTCAGAAGTGCTCTGAGCCACCCTCCTCTGCGCTGGGGGCAGGAGGGCTGCGGGGTGGGGTGTGCTGAGCCAACAGCCAACAGGAAAGACCGGTTCCCTGGCCTCTGCCTAGGACAAGTTCTGAGCTCCCCTCAGGCTCAAATGGAATCCACCGTCTGCCGGAGGGTGTCTGGGATCCCCCTGGGTTGGCGCCCGCCCCTCCCCTCCCTCATCAGTTCCCCTGGGGGCAGATCCTTAACAAATGGCACAGGCCCCGCCCCTCAGGCTCTGCTGGGGACAGCCTGGCCTCAGGCACCCAGGGGGTCACGCTGGAGCCGTTCCCACACCCAGACCTTGGCTCTCAGCCCTTCCCATCCCTCGTGCTCCCTGGGCTTCCAGGCACACTGAGAGAGGGCCGGTCCCCACGGCCGCGCTCCTCCGAACTTCAGGCCCTTGGCACGTGCCGTTGGTCTGTGCACTCGGCTTGGCGTCTCCTTCCCAGGCTGCTTCCCCGGGGCTGAGGTCCACGCACCCTACAAAGGCTGGCTGAAGCATCCCCTCGCCCAGGAGGCCTTCCCTGGGCCTGAGCCACCGCTGAAGGGGCTCAGAGGGGCACGGGGACCCCCTGTGGCTATATCACTTCCACCAAAGCCCCAGCTTGAAGGAGCTGCCCCTGGTGCCCCCAGGGCAGTCACTGAGACATCCTCTCCGCATCTTCATGCCCCGCTCAGGGGTCCATCATTGAGGATGTGCTAACAAACACCAAATGAGCGAATGCAGGCACACTGAGGTACCACCTGGTCTGTGCCAAGCCGTCAGTCAGACAAGCCGCACGGTCCTCACGACATGTGCAAGACCCTATATGACGCCCCGGCTGCCTTCCCGGCCTTCTCGCACTCGCCCCCCCACGCATCACTCCAGTCCTGGAAAGCAAGCCCCTGACGCCTGCGGTTCCCCTGTCTGCAGCCCTCTGTACCCCAGGAGCCCTGGGCATGTTCCCTCACTTCCTCTGGTCTCTGCTTAAGCATCACTGTCAGAGGGCTCTCCTCGACCCCTCTAGCCTTCTGTGGCAAACAGCATCTCCCATCACTGCTCACTGATTTTCTCACTACCTTAAGCACATATTTGCTTATGTATAATATATGAGCCTACAATAAGTATATATTTAATGACAGGCATACAGTTAAATAAATACTATGTGTATAACCTATAAATTGATTCACATTGACCATATATTCAGTTGTCTGTCTCTCCCACTAGAGTATAACGTCCAGAAAATTGTTCACTGCTCTAATCCCAATACCCAGGGCAGCGGCTGCAGCACACTGCAAATGCTCAACAAATCTTTTTGAAGGAATGAATACAGTCTTAGCCCCCAATCGACTGCTGAGAAACAGTCCTTCGATGTAAGCGCCGTGACGCACTGAAGCTCACCGGGTGAGATGACTTGCCCGAGGCCACACAGGCCAAGGACACCCTGACCCTACAGCCCTGGGGCCCAGCCTGGCCATGGACCCTCGCCAGCACCACCGCACCCCCATACTGTGCCCAGAGCCTGTCTACTCTCCAGAGCAGACGCCCGGAGCCTGGTGATGGCTCCTCCCCGGCAGGAGTCACAGCGGGGACCGGGAGGAGGAGATGGTCCACAGAAGGGGCGGCTGGGCCACCGCCGAGCATCTCTCGGTGGCCATGAGGAGGTGCGGCCAGTGAAGGCAGGGGCAGGTATTCCTCAGAACAGAAAGTCGCCCCCATCAGCTCTTCGATTACGGCCAAGACTTCCAGCCTCCTCAAGTTGGGGGTCCAGATGCAAACTCTGAAACCTCTCTGGGGGACCAAATATGTTGTTATTAATTGAACATGTGAGCCCATTAGCTCAAACGTTTGAATGTGTATCCTTATGAACGTGTTTCAGGGATCCCTTTGTTGGGGGATCCCTTCCCCCACCAAAGCAGGAGAAGCAGGGATCCAATGACACCGGTCCCTTTGTTCACCCCCCAGCCCAGGGCTAGAGTCGGCCAATGGCAGAGCATTGCCAGGGGCATCTTCGCTCACCTCGCCTTCCGTCCCTGTTGTATGCTTCAGTAGTGAGTCTCTCAGGGGACAGGACAGACTACCCCAGACCCAGTTTCCAAAAGTTCATGGGGCATGGATTCACTCAGAAGGCCTCGTACCCAACTTGGGGCTGCTGCTTGCCTCGACACGGGGACCAGAGTAGCTTTCATTTCCTGAGGGCCTGGAGAAGGGGCTCAGGAGAGACCTTGCCCCAGATGCACTAGAGAATTCCCACCCCCAACACAAAGTGCCCTTTCCTAGGGGAATCCACGAGGGGAGGCGGCTTCCTCTCGTGGATCCCACTTTAGGATGACTCCGTCGCCGGGCCACCCTGTCCTGGCTCCCACTGTGCACCTGGCCCCGCACCGACCTGTCCTCTCGCCCTGTGAGCTAGCTTTCCTCGGTCCCACTTCCCAGATGAGGATGTCGAGGCTTGGGGGGAAGTGCAGGGCTCTACACCTCGCGGTGTCCCTGCTTGGGGTACCTCACTCTGCTTGACCAGGTTCCGGGTATCCGTAGATGTCTGCTATCCCATCACCTTTTCTGTTCTCTGAGAGCTCAGAGCAAGCATTCACACAGGTGTGCGTGAACACACACACACACACGCACATAGCCAGGCACCTTCTTGGCTCCCAATAGCCCAGCAGTGAAGTTATTGCCCACGTGACGGCTGTGAGTCTATGATGCCTGAGGTCTGGGACTCGGGGGCAGGATAAGGACATTCTCATGATGGGTGTCCTTCTGACACCTCATAAAATCCCAAGAGACCTTGCCCCCTGGAATACCAGCCAGCATCACCCCAGGCCCCCAAAGCACTCACCAAGGGGCTGTGGCATGGGGTGAGGGCTCCTGAAGGGGTCTTCCTGGTTCATGCACAGGCCCACAAAGATTGGGCGGAGGGAGCCAGAGCTACATTTAAACACGGACTATTACTGTTTTTCCTTTTCCGATGCTTGCAGTGTCCTGCTGACAGACTATGAAAATAAAGATTCATTTCCCACTGATCTGGGGTGTTTTTTTTTTCTTTTCATTCCACAAATGCCATATTTTTGGGTTTCTGGCACACACTCTGCCCCTGGCTTGCTCCTGAACCAGCATCACTAATCTTGAAGGCTCCTTGTGAGCACACCTCCTTCTACCGTATGACAGCCCCACTTTTTGTCTCAGCAAATTCCTAAAAGCCCCCTGCAAGGTACAGTTGCCCACCTGTGTCAGATGGCAAGACTGAGGTCCAGAGAGGGTAAGTAACTTGTCTTAGGCCACACAGCAAGTTTACAAAGGAACAGACAAATCGTGGAAAGTTTTTTTCTTAGTAGACATAAAAGCCAATAGAGCTATTTTCCTTCCCAAGACTCCAAATTGGACAGTTTAATTCTGGCAGTGATGGCTAAAGAGGGGAAGAATCCTGTAAGCCCTGCAACTGGGTTATTTTTTTTTAAATTTTCCCGCCCATGACTTATTTTTGTTGGGAAGTGAGAACCTCAGCTTTTCTGCCGAACCCAGCCCTGCCTCATGTAAACATTCATAAGCTGTGAAAAGAATTCACTGATGAACTTATATAGCACTCCCTTCTCCCCGGGTGAATAAAACCCAGCCACTGACACGAAGGTGGTGGGGCAAGGTTGTCGCACACCGATACCCACACATCTCTCTCCTTTTGCTGTTCTCATCGCTCTCTGGATGCCCAGGTGCTCTGCACAGCCTTGTCTGCAGAAAGGCAAAAACGGCCGGACACCTGGGTTCTTCCTTCCTCTCTCTTCTCTGCTTGGAGCAGAGGGGAGGGAATTCATGTAGAAATCAACTCTGACACATGACTTCCTCGATCCTGGCCAGCTTCTCCAGGTACAGGAGAAATAAAGCCAGGGACGAGATGCCACCAGCTCTTGTTGAAACACCTCCCTTTGGAGGAAACCCCTCCTCCAAACTGCAGAGGCCACTGTGGCTGCCACTGGCCACACATGGCTATTAAATTTAAATCAATAAAACGTAAATAGAATTAAAGGGCCCGGGAGCAAAGTTCTGCTTTGCCAGGTCCAGTCAATGACCCGGTGCATACAGAGTGGAGCAGAGCCGGGGAACCTCTGGACAAAGGGAACACTATTAATGGTATAAACCACCTTGCCAAAGCCACAAATATTTTGTGGAAAAATACTCACAGAGGGCTACAGTGTGTGCCAAAATGCAAAGGAGGCATTTGAGAGGAAAAGCTGGCTTCACGGAGTGGTGGGGGGTGGGAGACACACCACCAAGAGGAATTTTTTTTTTTTTGGTCAGAGGAAAAAAAAAATCACCTATCTTTCTTCCTTTTTAAAAACGGCAGGAGTGGGACTGGGAGACTCCGTAAGGCTCCCCCCGAGAGTAGAGCTCTACCAGCATTTGCTGGATGAATGTATCAATGAAGAGAAAATATTAAAGTAACGGATGTGGAAAAGTCATAAAAAACAGAAAAGGCTAGAGGGGGATAAATACAAAATCCGGGCTGGGAAGAGACTGGCTCAGGTCGGGTGAAGCCTCTGCTGTTTCTGGGTTGGGGCAATGGGTATTCACGTGTTCAGTGTGTTGTTATAATTGATCCCCTGCACTTATTTGACAAATATCCTTTGCATCCCAATGTTCAACAGAAGCATTCACACGTGAGATATACCAAGACCCTAAAAAACATCTAAATTTTAGCCCTAATCCTGCCCATGTTTCAAAAGATGCTTTGTCTCATTATTGTAGTTGGGGATGATTAAAATCAACATAGATATTTTTAATGATACCTTTTATTTATATAACACCGCACATTTTTATAGCATTCACCACTTTCTTCCATTATTGGGTTTAAACTTAGGAGGAAGTAATGTAGCCATCGTAGGGCAGAAAATGCCAGAAACCAGATCTGCCTTTTCTTTGTGACTCTGCCTCCCATCAGCTGTGAGACCCTGAACAAGCCACCGAGTTTCCTGGAGCCTCTGTTTCCCAACTGAGAAAATGGAGGAATGTATTCAGTTGTCTGGGCCTCCCAGACAGCTCAGTGGTAAAGAGTCTGCCTGTAGTCCAGAAGACTCAGGTTCAGTTCCTGGGTCAGGAAGATCCCCTGGAGAAGGAAATGGCAACCCACTCCAGTATTCTTGCCTGGGGAAATCCCATGGGCAGAGGAGCCTGGTGGGCTACAGTCCATGGGATCGCGTAGAGTTAGCCATGACTTCGCGACAGTACAAGAATAACTTCGCTGTCTAGCATGGCGGGTGGTTGTTAGTTAACCTTCACTGATTCGTGACAAATTCATTGAGCAATTCCTGCATCCCAGGCTCAGCTCCGAGTGCTGGGGACAGGACAGGGGGTGTGCAAAAGACTTCTCAGCAGCTGCTGTCCCAGGATGTAGACAGTGGGCAGAGAACATCATAAAGTGCCTCATTTCATTGAGAGAAATGTGCAAAGTGACAGCACGCTGTCCACGGAGAGCTGTGGCAAAGGGTCCAACAGGTCGGATGGGGGCACTGATGCCTTACCAGTCTCATCATCTGAAGGCTTACTGGAACGATAATGGGTTGACATGAATAAAAAGGCTTTAGAGAAAACAGGGTAAAGACAAGACGGTGAGCCAGGACCAGAGGGCCGACCAGACAGGCCACGAGCTCGCCTGCACACCGGATCTGACGAGAGTCCTGCCATAGGCTGGCCCCGGACTGCTGCTCTGGGCTCCAAAGTCTCCCCACAGCCCCCAGCCCCTCCCCAGCAGCTGAAGGAGGGGTGTCTGCTCCCCGCCAGGACCTCTGCGGCTCAGCACTCTGACCAGGGTCTGCCTTGGCCGCTCAGTACCAGCACCCACCTGTCATTAAACGCTGGCGTTTCGCCCTGGAGTCCAAGGATGGGGGTGGGTTCCTAAATTGCCCCTCGATCTCTCCCTGCAATGCAGGCTGAGTCCTGACCCCTTCTTTTCCATCCAAGCCCCCGTGATGAGGCAGCCTCCACCTCTCGGGTGCAGGGAAGTTCCACTCAAGAAGGCTCATCTCAGGCGAGTTCTGAAGAGGGAGGCGAGGCCGCTGCATGAACCTCCAGGAAAAGTGTGTTCTTCAAGAACAGCCTTTGTGAGCTTAGAGCCTTGCGAGACTTCGAGACCAGTGCGCGAACACAAGATCTTGAGCGGCAGGGGGCGGAGTCTTGGGGCCCCCTCCGGGGTGCTGGGACTCACCCTGTGCGGGCTGCAAGTTCAACATGGTTAGACCTGCGTTTCAACAGAGAGCACCCTGGCTGCTAGGCGAGCGGGATCTGTAGGACCTCGTAGGGTGGGGCAAGTGCCAGGTAGAAGCAAGTCTCATAAAATGGTGGTGGTACATCCTGGGCACATGTGCTGTGATTCTCTTCTTCTGGTCTGTGGATTTCCGATTCACTTTTCTTCATAGAAACAAGTTTTAAATTTTGGTGACGTCCAATTCATCTATTTTTCCTTTCACGGTTCCTATTTTTTCTGTCCTGTCTCAGACGTCTCTGCCAACTACAAGACTGTGAAGCTATTCGGTCAGGCTGTCTTCCAAAAGTTAAAGATTCCTTTAACTCAGTAATAAAAAGACAATCCAATAAAAAATGGGCAAAAGACTTGAATGGATAGTCCACAAAAGAAGACATTCAGATGAAAGATGCTCAGCTTCACTAGCCAAACGGGGAAGTACACATGAAAACCCTAACGAAATAATGTCACACAACTATAGAAAGTCTAAAATCGAAAAGCTCTATTGACCGTACGAAGTGTTGATCAGGCTGTGGAGGAATTGGAACCCGCAGACACAGCTGGTGGAGGTGTGAAATGGTACAAGAATTTTAGAAAACAGCTTGGCACTTTCTCTTAAGTTAAACATACACTTGCCCTCTAATGCAACCGTTTTACTCCTAAGTATTTACACATGCGAACAGAAAGCAGGAGTCCCCACAAAGACTTGCACTCAAATGTTCATAGGAGCTTGATTACATAATAGCCCCAAACTGGGACCATGCAAATGCCCATCAAAGGATGAATGTATAAACAAGATATTGTGTATACATAAGATAGAACATTGTGCAGCTACAAAGTAATGAGCTCCCACATGGCTTCCAACAACAGGGATGAATTTCAGAAACATCAGGATGGTTAGATGACTCAACGAGCTCAATGAACTTGAGCAAACTCCAGAAGATGGGGAAGGACAGGGAAGCCTGGCACGCTGTAGTCAGTGGGGTCGCAAAGCGTCGGACACAACTTGGCAACTGAACAACAACAAGCTGAGGGAAGGAAGCCAGACACAAGAGTGCAAATTGTGTGATTCCATTTATAGGAAGCTCTAGAACAAAGCTAACCTACAGTGATACAAAGCAGAGCCGTGGTTAACTGGAAAGGGGCCTGAGGAAACTTCCTGGGCTGATGGAAAAGTTTCCTGTCTTGCTGGGAATTTGGATTACAGGGGTGTAAACAAGGTCAGAATGTATGGAACACTTTAGATCTGAATGTAAATTGTACCCCAACAAAGTTTCTAATTCTTTGTGGCTGGGGAGGGGAGGAAAAAGTTGCTGGATGAAAGCATATATAATTCCTTCAACTACTGATATTTCATTTATTTTTAAAATAAGTTTACTTATTTATTTATTGAAATGTATTGACATATTTATTGTTGTTCAGCTGCTCAGTCACGTTTGATTCTTTGTGATCCCAAGGACTACAGCACACCAGGCTCCCCTGTCCTTCCCCATCTCCTGAAGCTTGTTCAAACTCATGTCTGTTGAGTTGGTGATGCCATCCAACCATCTCGTCCTCTGTTGTCCCCTTCTTCTCCTGCCTTCTATCTTTCCCAGCATCAGGGTCTTTTCTAATGAGTCGGCTCTTCGTATCAGGTGGCCAAAGTATTTGACATATAACATTGTATAAATTCAAGGTGTCCAGCAAGTTGATTTGATGTATGTATAGTGCCATTATAGTGATAGCACCTTTATTATATTACCTGATTATCATTTCTTTTTTTTAACGTGGGCCATTTTTAAAGTCTTTACTGAATTTGGTACAATATTGCTTCTGTTTTATGCTTTAGATTTTGGCAGAAAGGCATGTGGGGTCGTAGGTCCCCAACCAGGGATGGAACCACATCCCCTGCATTGGAAGGCAAAGTCTTAAATAGTGAGCCACCAGGGAAGTCCCATCATTTCTTTTTTGAGCTGGGAATAATTAAGATCTAGTCTCCTAGCAACTTCAGTGACTTTAATACGATAGTGTTGTTCGTACTCACTACTCTGTGCATTAGCTCTCCAGGACTTGTCTCCTAGTTGCAGGTTTGGACACTTATCTGACATCTCTTTTACTCTCCCATTTTCCAGAGGTTCCGTTAGTCTGACATTGTTACTAAGCGTGCCAGGGACGGGGAAGAGATAGAGGCAAGTACAGGCAAGTTGCTGCAACATCCCATTCCTTCCTCATCCAACAGAGATCTGCTACCCCTACTGCATGCCCTTAGGACCTCTGGAGCAACAAAGGCCGATAAGCCAGCGTCCCATCCATCAAGGGGCTCACAGTCATTCTGTGTGTGTGTGTGCACACGTGTGTGTGTGTGTGTGTATCTCACTTCTCAAGAAGTTAGCCAGGGACTTCCCTGGGGGCTAGGTGGTAAAGAATCCGCTTGCCAATGCAAGAGACATGGGTTTGATCCCTCATCCGGGAAGATCCCACATGCAGGAAGCCCATGTTCGGCAACTGCTGAACGTGTGGCCCAGGAGCCACACTGCTGAGCCCACATGCCGCAGCTCCTGAAGCCTGTGCGGCCTGGAGCCCGTGCCCGCGACAAGCGGAGCCACCGCGGTGAGAAGCCCGCGCATCGCAACTAAAGAGTAGTCCCCGCTCACCATTGCTAGGGAAAAGCCTTCACAGCAACGAAGACCCAGCACCGCTGTGAGTAAATAAATTATTTTTAAAAAGGAAGTTAGCCATCATATTTTCCAATAACCATTTAAAAGTGTAATAATGTTGAAAAAAAAAAAAACAAAACACAGCCAGCAGCCACCTCTTCATTCCCCCGGGCCCTAGGCAGCTCTAACTTCTGGACCTGCATCAAGAAGGCCCAGGGTTGGGAAGGGGCGGGTGGGTCTCTCTGGGGATCTGGAGACTGTGGGCTGCCCTCCAGCAAGGCCCAACCTTCCGCCATCAGCGACATTTCCCGAGCCCCCGAGAGGCTTCACTGTCTGCTCTCTAGAGACAGCTAGACTGCCGGGGCCCCTCCAGTGCAGCCCCCTGATGGCTAAGCCACCAGCTTCTGGCCGCTCCTCCTGCCCTTTGCAGAAACCTCTACAGCAGCACATTTCCTTAGTGTGTGTGATAGCTACTCCTTTCTCAATGTCTTTCTCTTAAAAGGACAGAAAAATAGAAACTGACCAACCATGGCTGAAACGTAGGCATTCCGGACACAGACCCAAAGATCCACCAGGACCCACATCTCTGCTTCTCATTCCAATCCTAGGAAGCTGCAGGTTGCAGGGAGTTTATTTTGCCTCGTTTCATCCCTATTTTAAGGAGGGTTTTGACTTTTTAACTGAAGTATAAGTGATTTACAATATTATGTTAGTTTCTGATGTACAGCAAAGTGATTCAGTTAGACATGTGTATATATTTTTATTTTTTTCCATTATGTTTTATTACAGGACATTAAATGTGTTTCCCTGTACTGTATAGTAGGACCTTGTTGTTTATCTATTTTCTATATGGTAGTTTGTATCTGTTAATCCAAACTCCTAACTTATCCCTCCTGCCCTTTTCCCTTTGGTAACCTTGTTTTCTATGTTTGTGAGTCTGTTCTTTTTTGTAAATAAGTTTGTTTCTGTCATATTTTAGATCTACATACAAGTGATGTCATATGATATTCGTCTTTCTCTGTCTGACTCATTAATGCTTCTCTTTAGTATGATCATTTCAGGTCCATCCACGCTGTTGCAAATGGCATTCTTTCTTTCTTTATGAGTGAATAGTATTCCACTGTATGTATATATATGACATCTTCCCTATCCATTCATCTATTAATGGACATTTAGGTTGCTTCCATGGTTGGCTATTGTAAATAGTTCTGCTGTGAACATCGGGGTGCACATATCTTTTTGAATCAGAGTTTTCAAGGAGGGTTTTGATGATGGACACAGAAGTCCCCAAGTTAGTGCTCATGGCTACCATCCCCAGGGCCCAGCACTCTTCCTGGGATGAGGCACTATGATTCCCATTTTACAGGGGGGGGAAACTGAGGCTTAAGGATGACAGGACATGACCCAGGTCACAAAGCTAGCAACAGGCAGAAACTAGATTCCAAGGTTTCTGGTTTCAAAAACAAGTATCAAGGCCCTATGTCACTTCCTCCTTAACAAATCTCAGAACCATGAAAAATACCTGGTTCACTACTATGAGTATGCGCTGGAATAAATGATGGGTAGATTAATAAGCGAATGGATGGATGGCTAGATGGCTGGACTGGTGAGTGGATAGATGAAGGATGAATGGATGGATGGATAGAAGGGTAGATGATGGATGGATGGATGGATAGATGGGTGGATGGGTAGATGGATGGGTGGATGGATGGATAGATTGATGGATGTGTGAAACAGGAGGAGTCAGGACACTTGCCTCACAGGGCAGTTGCACTGGATCCAGGCTTATTCTCTGACTTAGCTTTCCCACTCTCCCTGGAGCTCTTGCTGGGCTCAGCATCTGGGTAAAAAGGGTCCCAGATAATCCAGAGTTCTGCAGGCTGAGAAACAAGCAAGATCATCTAAAAGTCCGGATGCAGCCTGTGCATGTGTGTGTGTGCTCAGGAATGGTGGGGTCGGGAGGGACCCTATGGAAAGGACAGGCTGTGTATAGGAAGGCTGTGGGTAGGAAGCGGGAGCCAGGGTGAGTGTGGAGCAGAGGCACGTGCCAGGAGGTGAAGGCATTTGCATGAATGGGTGCGTGCGGGGGTGAGTAGGTATATACAGGCGTGTTGGAGGTGTGCACAGGCGTGTGATCAGCACATGCCCAGGATGGTGAGCATGAAGGCATGGGGCTGGCAGGTGTGTGTGCCCATTAGAAGCAGTTGAAGGCAGTCTGTGTCTTCACGGTACAGGCTCCCAGGGTGATCAATTTCAACCACAGCCATGATCCCAAAGCCTCCCAGCCTGGGAACCTCGCTGCCTCCCACTGCCCCTCCCCAGGATCTGAACCGGCTGGCCTGCCCCACTCCCTCCTTCCTGTCACAGGTCAAGGAGGGCCCCTCGCTGAATACAAAAAACACACAGTGCTTTTATCAACGTCTGAGGGTGGCCAGGCCAGGGGAGGCCCTAGACAGTTCTGAAGTCTGTGCTCCCGTCCGGCCTTGTTTTATGAATCCTGAGGGCAAAGGGTTGGGCTTACTGCCCCCGATCTCAGGTAAACTGAGGACACAGCCAGCTGGACACCCCAGGAGGGGCGGGCTGGGGAAGAATGAGCAAATCTGGGAGGCAAGTGAGCGCGATGGAACGTTCTCCCCACTGAGAAGAGTCCAGAGTCAATTCCACGGCCGTCTCCCAGGACCGACACACTGGGCCCGGCCTGAGCTCCCCACGAAGTCCCTGGTGGGCAGCCCAGTTCCTCCCTCAGCTCAGCAGGACCCAGAGCCTGAGCCGAGGTTCTCACTGCCCAGGCTGGATGTGGTGGGCATCTGACCAGCCACCATGGGGAGGCCTCAAGAGTGGACCAGGGACCAAGCCTGATGTCCCAAGGGACTCCCACGCCCTCTGGCCATTGGACAGGTGGCCGCACAGACTGCCATCTGTCCGGAACAATCCGGGCCAGCCCTGCCCTTGGTCAGAGCTGACCCCAACACTTGAGATTCTGAGAACCACAGACCACAGCACTGTCAGATCAGGGGGAGGGGGAGGGGGAGGGGAGTGGGGAGGGACGGGAAACTCCCTCTTTCAACAGAGGCCATTATTCACCAACTTAGTCCTTAGCCACAGGACAAGTGCTCCGCCTGGCTATCTCTGGAAACTAGGCAACCCTGGTCCCCGTCTTCCCTTCTAGGTCCCCTCCTTCCCCAGCTCAGAACCAGAAACGACCCAGCCCATCCACATTTCCAGCTCCTCTTCCTCCTGCTTCCTTCCACAGGTGCCATGTCTAACCCACCAGAAGGTTTCCTGCCATCCCACCCCCAGGAAGTGCTGTCCTTCACACCTCCAAGGCTCTGTGCTCTGGCCTCTGCCCAAGAGACCCTTTCTGCTGGGAAAAAGTCCTTCCAGGCCCAGGACAAGCAGCCTTGCTACTGCCCAGCCTTCTCCGAGTTATACAGACAGATCCCATCTTGCCCATCCACCCACACACACAGCCACAGGTCTCAAAGCAACTGTTTCCTCCAACAGACACTGCTGTTCTTGTCCACAGGCCCCCTTGAGGGGAAGAGCCGGGACAACAGGCGCGATGCTGACCTCAGTAACCCCAGCACCCGAACTGGGGGATGGAATACAGTAGGCGCTCAGTAAGTGCATGGGGGAATCACACTGACGCATCTTCCAGGCTGCCCCTTCTGGAGCTGGTGTAAAAACTTACAAGGGGGACTTCCTTGTCAGTCCAGTGGTTAAGACGCTGAGCTTCCAATGCAGGGACCGCAGGTTCGATCCCCACGTGCCGCCGCAGCACGGCCAAAAGACAAAACAAGCACCAAAGACTACACGGAATTACAAGCACAGGGAGGGCTGTGGCAAGCAGGCGGTGGGGAACCGCAGTGTGATCTGTTAACAGCGGGAGAGGAGACGGAATGAATTCATTTCCTCCCTGTAGTAATTTGCCTGTAAATATTCACAAACCTCGCAGTTTCTCTCAGCCTTCCCATTAAAGATAAACGCATAAATAAACCAGGCTACCCAGGGCTTTGCAAACAGGCTGCTGTTCCTGTACCCAAGTACCAGGATGACTACTCAGCTGCTGCAAAGAATCCCAGAAGGTGTCCAGAGTGGCTGCCTCGGAGAGCAAGGAGCTGGCTAGGCAGGACTTGGCACCGGTCTCTCCAGAGCTGGAGGAGATTTGCCTGCAAGACCCATGGAGGTGTGGACCCAGCAGGCCAGAGCCCAGAACAGGTCGCCTTATCGGCCTAGGTTTGGTTTGATGAAGTGTTCTCCCCACCCTCCAGCCTGGACCCCAGGGGGAGTTCAGAGGTCACACACAGAGAGCCCTCTGTGCTCCAGGTGGATCCCTTGGTAAGGAGAAGAACAAAGGCCTTCTTGAAATGCTAGGGATCCATGACATACAGAGAGGGAGCATTGAGGTCGCAGACAGACCGACTATTGGATGGTGATGACCTCTGGGCAGGGGGCCCTGTCAGGGCCAAAGTAGGGCCCCTCATAACCTACCCATGGCTCCCTCTTGGTGTACTTCTCTGAGCACACAAGGAGTGGTAAACACCCGTCAGACAATGGCAGGAAGAAAGAGCTGCTCTTTCCTTCTCCCCAGACTAACCATCGTGCAAACTCCTGGGGCACTTAACCTGGACTCACTTAATCAAGTCCTAGAATGACAATGGGAAATCCTTGCATAACACTGGCCTGGACAAGCTCTTTTGCTTTTAATCCTCACAACAACCCTAGGAGGCAGGTCACTACTATCCCCATTTTATAGATGGGAAAACTGAGGCCCAGAAATAGAACCACACAAGGAGTGGGACACAAAGTCACGATTCAAACCCAGACATTCTGGTCCTGCAGTCTTGCAAAGGATTAAGGCACAGAGGAGGCAAGACAGCAAAGTAGAAAGAAGCTGGAGGCAGGGTCCCAGGAAAAGAGCATGTGGGACATTTGGGGATAAGAAAGTGTATGTGCCATTAAAAAAAAATAAATATATGAAGACCCAGGTGTGCAGCCCATGCACAATTACCTCACTTCATCTCATCAGCAGCTGTGTAAGGAAAGGTTATTATGCCCAATTCAGAGATGGAGAAACTGAGGTTCATGAAGCTTAATAGTCTTCTTCCAGCCGGGAAGTGAGGGCCAGGATTTGAATCCAGACCAACTCACCACCACCATTTCTATTGGCTTCAGATTCATCTCCTCTACCAGCCAGAGTGACTTGAAGCGAGTCCTTCACGTCATGGACCTCAGTTACCATATCTGTAAATGGGTCCCTTCCTTAGCCCCAGTCCAGGGCGGCTGGGAAGACTGAATGAGGTGGCGGCAGATGTGAAGGAAGGGCCGCTTCATGGCACACACCCTATGGCACAGGCTCCAAAGCCCAGGTCCTGACTGTACCTAGAAGACTGCCATTTACAACAGCATGCCCCGACGCCCCACAGGATGCTCTGCCAGCAAAGAGATTCAATTATGGTCATTATGGTGCACTTAGGAAAACCAGGGAGCAGGCTAATACATTTCAGAAAGATTTGCAAGAGCAGAGGATGAATCAAAATGAGTTTTCTACTTAACCCTCAGTTAAACAGAAAATCCATTTAACCACAAGGCATCACTCTGTCTTCCCACTCTCCAGTCAATCATTTTTTTTTCTTTACTGTCTGCCACTTCGATTTATATTTTTATTCCCTGAAGCTGCCTTAGAATGAAAAATAAGTTCACTGATGGGGAGAAGGATGTCATAAACCTCTGGGGGTCTGCAGCCCTGGACCATCATCCTCAAACCTTTGCTCCTTCCAGCAGGGCAAAGATATGAGCACACTGCTTATATCTGTGGCGGCCAGAGAAGCTGATGGGCTCTGGAGGAAGCAGCTCCATGGACCCAAGGGGGAATGCTAATATACACCTCCCACCAGCCCTTCCTTCTCCCTCCGTAAAGCAAACCAAATATCTGCAGTCATTGGCAGCCTCCAGAAAGAGGCTGAGGGAAAGATGTACTCAGAGGGACCACAGGGGATGAATTCATTGACCTCCAGTGTGCTAAGCCACAGAGCCATGGATATCAGAGTTGTCGGGGAGACACAATAAAAAAGCAGGGATAGATTCAAGTTAGGGAGACTGTTCCCCACAAAATGGGAAAGGAAACATATCACCAGCTAGCTCTCTGTAGCATTCAATAAGGCAGCCTTGACTACATATGCAACAAGACTTTCCAGGTACACAGTTTCCAGGTAAATTCCAAGATGCTCAGTGAAGTATGAATTTCAGACAAACACTAAAGAATGTTTTAATTTTTGTTCCAAATAGTCCATGGGACTGATACTGATGGACATAAGAGCGTAAAGCATTAGTTGGTCAGTCATGTCCGACTCTGCAACCCCACAGACTATAGCCCGCCAGGCTCCTCTGTGCATGGAATTCTCCAGGCAAGAATACTTGAGTGGGTAGCCATTCCCTTCTCCAGGGGGGTTTTCCTGACCCAGGGATGGACCTAGGGATTGAACCCAGGTCTCCTGCATTGCAAGTGAGCCACCAGGGGACTCCTACTGATGGGAAACACACTTGCACTAAAAAACGATTCGCTGGCTATACGAAGTTCACGTTAACCTGGGCACCCTGTAGAGTGATCTGCTAACCTAGCAACCCTTTTCAGGAGGCATGCATTTAGCATCGAGCACTGGCGGGCATCGGAAGCAAGCTGCCGGAATGGGGGCCCCCAGTCCAGCACTGCCCAGGAAGGAGTCCCACATGGCTATTTTGCAGCAGGACCTGGTGCGCAAAGAAAAGCAGGAAGCCGAACTCAGGGAACTTTCTGGAGGCATCTCTGCTGTATGTGTGCCTGAGTGGGAACAAAAGCAGGAAGTGAATGGGGCTCTTGTCCTGAGAGGGGCACTGCCTGGGTTCTCGTCCCTCCATTTCCCAAGCTCTCTCTAATGTTGTTTCACGGCCTGAGCAGTAACAGCGTGTGCTGGCACGGCCGCCCAGGCACACAAAGCGCTCGAATTTCTCATCTTGGAGAGCAATCAGGTCGTTCTACCAGATTTCAAGCTCGTTGAAGTTATGGACTGGGGACTTTTAATTCCTGTATCCCAGAGGATGCTCAGCGAATGATGAAGGGAGAAAGGAAAGAAGAAAGGGGAAGGGGGAGAGAGAGAGGATTTGTTGGTACAAATGCCAAGAGCTGGGATATCTGGGCTTCTTGGAATGGGCTCCCAGGGCCCAGAGGACCGCCCAGGCTGCAGAAGCTGCTCTGTCATCCGGGTCTCCTTGCTCCCTCCGCTGGGTGCGGAGGTCTTCGCAGTCATGGGCTGGGGAGCTATTTGGGGATCAGGCAGCACAAAGCCCAGTCTCAGGTCTGAGACCCCCGTAGCCTCCGCCCCCTCAGCGCTCTGCATTTACCCAGAGCCACCCCATTCCAAATAGTCCATGGGACTGATACTGATGGACATAAGAGCGTAAAGCATTAGTTGGTCAGTCATGTCCGACTCTGCAACCCCACAGACTATAGCCCGCCAGGCTCCTCTGTGCATGGAATTCTCCAGGCAAGAATACTTGAGTGGGTAGCCATTCCCTTCTCCAGGGGGGTTTTCCTGACCCAGGGATGGACCTAGGGATTGAACCCAGGTCTCCTGCATTGCAAGTGAGCCACCAGGGGACTCCTACTGATGGGAAACACACTTGCACTAAAAAACGATTCGCTGGCTATACGAAGTTCACGTTAACCTGGGCACCCTGTAGAGTGATCTGCTAACCTAGCAACCCTTTTCAGGAGGCATGCATTTAGCATCGAGCACTGGCGGGCATCGGAAGCAAGCTGCCGGAATGGGGGCCCCCAGTCCAGCACTGCCCAGGAAGGAGTCCCACATGGCTATTTTGCAGCAGGACCTGGTGCGCAAAGAAAAGCAGGAAGCCGAACTCAGGGAACTTTCTGGAGGCATCTCTGCTGTATGTGTGCCTGAGTGGGAACAAAAGCAGGAAGTGAATGGGGCTCTTGTCCTGAGAGGGGCACTGCCTGGGTTCTCGTCCCTCCATTTCCCAAGCTCTCTCTAATGTTGTTTCACGGCCTGAGCAGTAACAGCGTGTGCTGGCACGGCCGCCCAGGCACACAAAGCGCTCGAATTTCTCATCTTGGAGAGCAATCAGGTCGTTCTACCAGATTTCAAGCTCGTTGAAGTTATGGACTGGGGACTTTTAATTCCTGTATCCCAGAGGATGCTCAGCGAATGATGAAGGGAGAAAGGAAAGAAGAAAGGGGAAGGGGGAGAGAGAGAGGATTTGTTGGTACAAATGCCAAGAGCTGGGATATCTGGGCTTGGAATGGATTCCCAGGGCCCAGAGGACCGCCCAGGCTGCAGAAGCTGCTCTGTCATCCGGGTCTCCTTGCTCCCTCCGCTGGGTGCGGAGGTCTTCGCAGTCATGGGCTGGGGAGCTATTTGGGGATCAGGCAGCACAAAGCCCAGTCTCAGGTCTGAGACCCCCGTAGCCTCCGCCCCCTCAGCGCTCTGCATTTACCCAGAGCCACCCCTGGCAGGAGGATGCACCGCTAGAAGGAGGAACAGGCCTGGGGAGCTTTTCCTAGCCCAGAGAGCAGATTCCGCACCCTCCTGCTCCACCCTGTCCCCCTCCTGTGGGGGACGCGCCTGCCTCCCGGTTCAAGTTCAGTTTAAACAGATGTTGTGTCCCTAAGAAGCCAGCACTGTCTTTGAAGCCCGGGAGAAAAATCTCAGCTCTGAAGGGATATTTCCTACCGAGGAGGCTCTCCGGGGAGTCTTGGCAGAAATAAAAACCCAAGGTCCTGGATGCTTATCTCCTGGTATTTATGAGATTTTTCATTAGAACGGCTGTCTTCACGGACTGCTCTGCAGAAAAAGGAAAGGGAAGGAGAGAGAGGGAGGGGAGGGGGAGAGCAGGGATCCCACTGAGCAGGGCTGGATGCAACTCCAGGGGGGATGTCGGCTCATATCCACCAGGGCAGACTGTCACTCCATGGAGGCAGCTTTCTGTGTCCGGCTCTGTGTTATGCTAGACTGTACATAGATGGTGCTCAGACCCAGGGTGGCCTTTAGGAATTAGTGCCTGGGGTCGCATGGAGTCAGACACGACTGAAGCGACTTAGCAGCAGCAGCAGCAGCCAACCTACACAGGGTCCTCCTCAGTGTATACAGGACACCTACAAGGCCTTTCTGCACTTATTTCCACCTGGAAACTAGCTGGTCACACAGCAGGGCCCGTCCACAGCATCACCTTTTCAGAGTCCTCCGCCGGCCTCCCCTCCACTGCCCAGGACAAGAGTCCCATTCGTTTCCTGCAATATCTCCCAAGAGCTGGGTAGTAGAGGGAGTCTGCACAAGGCGTAGGCAATAGGGGATGAATTGTCTGCAGGAAAATTTAAAACAAACAAGCAGCTGCTGCTGCTAAGTCGCTTCAGTCGTGTCTGACTCTGAGACCCCATAGACGGCAGCCCACCAGGCTCCCCCGTCCCAGGGATTCTCCAGGCAAGAGCACTGGAGTGGGGTGCCATTTCCTTCTCCAGCTAAAAGCTGACAGTGCTAAACAACGTCAATGATAAAATGTACTGCCTTGAAAGAAAAACAATCTTGTTGTTCCAAGTTCTAAACAACTGCTGTAATCACGACTGAGTTTTAATAATATGTGTGGAAGCTCCACATGAGCGCATTTTTATTATTTGACCTTTCATAAATATTGTGCTTACATGGATGTGAGCTCAGAGAACAACCTCTGGTACAGCAGAAACCAACACGAGCCGATTCTGCCGCACACGTTCATTGTGAGAAAAAGGATTCAGAGCCGAGCGAGTTCTGTCTGCACGGGGTGGTTCCAGGACCAGTACTCTGCACTAGTTCTCTTTGTACCAGCTCCTTTGATACTAGATATTCTCACAGATACCAGATCTTCAAGTCTTCAATAGCAGACTTGAGCTAGGCAATGACAGCAAGGTGACTGCAAGGGCGTTGAAACAGATTATTGCCAGGCAGCCACCTCTGTTCATTCCCCCAGCCTTGCGGGGTTCACGCTTTTGGAACTTCCTTTGTGCAATTTCTTTTCTTTCTTCAAAAAATCCATTAATTTAATTAAAAAGTATGAACTCATTACTTCTCCCCCCGCTCTTTTTTGGTGCTGTAACGTTTGTTGACTGGCATGGTTCTGTATATAAAGTCCACCGAAAGGAACATTTCGCTTTTTCTGGCCATCATTAGAATTGGCTTTATTTCATCACTATTACTGAAAATAATTTTGTTGTACAGAGATGACAGGGGTTAAAAGCCATCTTCCCTGGGTGTTGCATATCCTAGGTACCTCATCCGGCTGCCCCATTCTAGCTTATGTCGAGCACTGATAGTTGAACAGCGCTCGCCTTCAGGGCAAGCTAAGCCTGGGCTTGCTCTTGCAGCTGGCTTCTCTTCCACAACAGTTCCCTGGACAACGCAAAACTAAGATCTGTTCGCCCTGGTGTCCCAGATGGGCCGCCCTCTGGGCAGCTCTGGGTAGCCGCAGCGGGCACCTTCTACAGGTTCTCCAAGACCCTGCACTGCAACATCATCTTCTCCATCTACACTCACCCCGGGGGGGGGTCTCATGAGGGATGAAGGCTGGAAATACTCTGTCAGCTGATGGGTCCCAGACTTGTCTCTCCAGAGCAGACCTCGCCCCTGAACTCCAGGTACATACCTTCATTCGTGTTTTTGCCACCTCCATTCGGATGGATCAATGTCCCACCTTAAAATGGCTCAAAAGAGAGCTCGGTATGCACGTGCCCCTCATCCTTCACCAAAGCCCAGCCACCCAGGCTCCTCCATTTACAAGCACAAAACTCTAGTCATCCGTGACGCCTCTGTTCCTCTTCCTCCTCATCAGTGAGTCTGTCAGCTCTACTTTCCAAACAGATGATGAATGATTTGGCTTCAAAGCACCTCCACCACCCTTTTGTCCTTCCAAATCACCTCATCTCTGGCCTGGATCAGTCTCTACCCCAGTCTCCTTGTCCCCTATAATCTGTCCTCTATTCCGCAGTCAGAGTGATCTTGGTAAAATGTATTATTTTATTGGGTCCTGTCTCCTCCTTGTACACTGGCTTCCCATCACACTTAGAATCCAAATCCACAGTCCTCACCTGACTGGCAGCTCCCTCCTGGCCTCCCCCCGATCCTTACTTCCCTTGCTCTAACACTGTGGCCTCCTTGCTGATCCTCCAACGTGCCAGCTGCCGACATGCCCCTTACTCTTGCTGTTCCCTCACCAGGAAGCTCTTCCGACAGATGAAGTCCAGGCTCACTCCTCACTGCCTGCAAGTCTCTGTTCAAATGACATCTGATCGGGATGCCCCCTATCCGAAATAGCACATCCCTGGCCCCTCCCTTTCTCTTCCTGCCTGTAATACTGTCTGACACTCAGTTCCTTTGTTTGATCTCTGTTTCCTCCAACTAGAGTCCAAGCTCCATGAGGGCAGGGACTTTGCTGTTTTGTTCACAATACTACATTCATAGCATATAAAGCAGAACCTGGTACATACATACCAGGGGCTCAACAGTATTTACGGAATCAATGAAGTGGACTTACATTTAACATCTTCCCTCAGACTAACTCTGGGCGAAGTATTGCTGTCATCACACCCATTTTGCAGATGTGGAAACTGAGACTCAAAGAATGGGAAGGACTTAGCTTCAAGACCCCTCAGATCCATGTCAGTTACTGACACATCCATGATTAAAACACAGGCTTCAAAGAAGAAGAAATCAATACAGAAAATCAACAAAATCAAAAGCTGGTTCTTCGAGAAAACTGGCAAAAATGAAAAAACCTCTAGCCAGGCTAAGAAAAAGAGAGAGAAAATACAAATTATCAATATCAGAAATGAAAGAGAGGACATCACTACAGTTTCTACAAACATGTAAAGGGAAATAAAAGAATACTGTGAATGACTCTATGCCCATAAATTTGATAACCTAGATGAAACAGACCAATTTCTTGAAAGACACAATCTGCCAAAAATCATACAAAAAGAAATATGCAATCTGAATAGGCTTGTACCTATTAAACATTTTGAATCAATAATTAATAACCTGTCAAAAAAAGAAAACATTAGGCACACATGGGTTCACTGGTGAATTCTACCAAACATTTAAGGAGGAATGTATTGATTCACAACAATCTCTTCCAGAAAATACTAGCAGAGAAAATACATTCTGACTCATTCTATGAGACCAGTATTAACCTAATACCAAAAGTGAAAACAGGGCTTCCCTGATAGTTCAGTAGGTAAAGAATCTGCCCGCAATGCAGGAGACCCTGGTTCAATTCCTGGGTCAGGAAGATCCGCTGGAGAAGGGATAGGCTACCCACTCCAGTATTCTTGGACTTCCCTTGTGGCTCAGCTGGTAAAGAATCTGCCTGCAGTGTGGGAGACCTGGGTTCAATCCCTGGGTTGGGAAGAGCCCCTGGAGAAGGGAAAGGTTACCCACTCCAGTATTCTGGCCTGGAGAATTCTTTGGACTGTATAGTCCATGGGGTTGCAAAGAGTCAGACACGACTGAGCAACTTTTGAGTTTCTCTGGTGGCTCAAATGGTAAACAATCTGCCTGCAATGAGGGAGACTCAGGTTTGATCCCTGCGTTGGGAAGAACCCCTGGAGAAGGAAATGGTAACCTACTTCAGTATTCTTGCTAGAGAATCCCCATAGACAGAAGAGCCTGGTGGACTACAGTCCATGAGGTCGCAAAGAGTTGGACATGACTGAAGCGACTTGGCATGGCAAAACTGAAAAAGACATTACAAGAAAACTATAGACAAATATCTCATAAACATACATGTAAAAATCTTCAACAAAATATCAACAAATAGAATTGAAAAAAGTATAAAAAGAATTATACAATATGGCCAAGTGGGATTTATCTCAGATATACAAGGCTGGTTCAATATTCAAAAACCAGCTAAAGTAATCCATTATATCAATTGGCTAAAGAAGAAACATCACATGATGACATTAATAGATATAAAAACAGCATGACAAAATCCAATACCCATTCATGATAAAACTCTCAGAAGACTAGAGAAATAGAGGGAAATGTTATCAACTTGATAAGGAATGTCTATAAAAACTCATATCTAACATCATCCTTAATGGTGAAAAGCTAGAAATGCTCCCATTGAGAAATGAGGAAAGTACATCCCTTCTTACCATTGCTTTTCAATATTGTACTAGAAGTCCTAGCTAGTGCAATAAGACATAGGCTTTTTTGTTTTCATGTATTAGGAAGGAAACTTTTCTACTTTCTATGGGTATTTTAATTTTACAGATTGGGAAGGAAAGAATAAAATTGTCTTTGTTCACATATGACATGATTGTCTATCTTTAAAATTTGAAAAAACTGACCGGAAACTGCTTGGAACTCATAAGTATTTATAGTAAAGTGAAGTTGCAGGATACAAGCTTAGTATATAAAAGTCCATTGCTTCCCTATACATAAGCAGTAAACAAGTGGAATTTGAAATTTTTTTAAAAAGTATACATTTCCATTGGCACCAAAAGAAATGAAATACCTAGGTATAGTTCTAACAAAACATGTAATGGATCTATATGAGGAAAACTACAAAACTATGATAAGAGACATCAAAGAAGAAACTAAATGATTAGAGAGATATTCCATGTTCATGGATAGGAAGACTCGGTATCCTCAAGATGTCAGTTCTTCCCCATTTGATCTATAGATTCAATACAACCTCAGTGAAAACTCCAGAAGGTTGTTTTGTGGATACCTGCAAACTGATTTTAAAGTCTCACAAAGAAGCAAAAGATCCAGAAGAGCCAACATTACAATGAAGGAGAACAAAGTCATAAGACTGGCATTACTGACTTCAAGACTTATAAGCTACAGTAATCAAAACAGTATGGTCCTGGCAAAACAGTGAACACAGAAATCAATGGAAAAGAATAAAGAGCAGAAACAGACCCACATAAATACAGCAAACGGATCTCTGACAAAGAAGCAAAAGGTATGCAGTGGAGAAGTAGCCTTTTCAACAAATGGCTGGAACAACTGAATATCCACAAGCAAAAAATATATATACACACACGTACACACACATATAGATACAGATCTTATAACTATCCCAAAAACTAACTCAAAATGGATCACAGACCTAAACCAAAATGGATCACAGATCTGGTAGAGCCACCAGATCTACATGACTTTGGGTATAGCAATGACTTTTCAGATATAGCATCATAATCCATGAAAGAAATAATTGATAAGCTAGACTTGATTAAAAGTTTAAAATTCTGTTCTCTGAAAGACATTGTCAAGAGAACAAGAAGTCACAGACTGGAAGAAAATGTTTACAAAAGATGCATGTGAAGTGAAGTCACTCAGTTGTGTCCGACTCTTTGCGACCCCATGGATTGCAGCCCACCAGGCTCCTCCATCCATGGGATTCTCCAGGCAAGAATACCGGAGTGGGTTGCCATTTCCTTCTCCAGGGGATCTTCCTGACCCAGGGATCGAACCCAGGTCTCCCATATTGCAGGCAGATGCTTTAACCTCTGAGCCATCAGGGAAGCCCCCATAGATAAAGAATTATTACCCAAAATATACAAAGAACTTGTAAATTCGTAAACTTGCTTTGTTGTAAAACCAAACAATAAGTAAACAAATAACCCAATTTAAAAATGGCAAAAGACCTGAACAGACAACTCACCAAAGATCCACAGATGGAAAAGAAGCATATAAAAAGATGCTTTACACCATATGTGATCAGAGAACTACAAACTGAAACAAAATTGGATACTGCTATACACCTGTAAAAATGGCCAAAATCCAAAACACTGACACAACATCAAATGCTGACAAAGTGTGAAACAACAAGAACTCTCATCCATTGGTGTTTGGAAGGCAAACTAGTGTAGCCACTTTGGAAGACAGCTTGGCAGTTTCTCACAAATTTAAACAAACTTTTACCGTGTAATCCAGCAGTAGTGCTTCTTAGCATTTACTCAAATGAGTTGAAAATTTACGTCCACACCAGAACCTGCAGACGTTTTGCAGTAGCTTTACTCATAATTGCTAAACTCGAAAGCAAACGTATCTTTGAGTTGTGCTGTGTTTAGTCGCAGTCATGTTCGACTCTTTGCGACCCAGTGGCCTGCAGCCCGCCAGGCTCTTCTGTTCATGGGGATTCTCCAGGCAAGAATACTGGAGTGGGTTGCCATGCTCTCCTCCAGGGGATCTTCCCAACCCAGGGATCGAATCCAGGTCTCCTGCATTGCAGGCAGATTCTTTACTGTCTGAGCTACCAGGGAAGCCCGATATCCTTCAGTAGATGATGCATAAATGAACTGTAGTACAACCAGACAATGGAATACTATTCAGTGCTAAAAAGCAATGAACTTAGCAGAATTATTGGCAATGGCTAAAATGTGGATGCACTCCAAGGGTCCATCAACAGATGAATGGATTAGCAAAATGTGGTTTACACACACAGAGGAATATTGCTCAGCTTTAAAAAGGAGGGAAATTCTGTCATACACTACAACATGGACAAACCTTGGGGACATTACACTAAGTGAAATAAGCCGTTACAAAAATAATAATAATGGATGATTCCACTTATATAAGGCACTTAAGTTAAAATCACAGCAACAGGAAAGATGAATGGGGTTTGCCAGAGGCTGGGAGGAGAAGGGAATAGGAAATTATTGTTTAATGTTTATTTTTACAAGATGAAAAGCATTCTGGAGATGGATGGTGGGGATGGTTGCACAACAATTTTAAATGCATTTAATATCACTGAACTGTGCGCTTCAAATGGTTAAAACATTAAATTCTGTTATATATATTTCACCACGATAAAAAATAGGGGAAAAAAAAGAAGTTGAACTATCAAAACATGAAAAGACATGGAAGAACCTTAAACGCACATTACTAAATGAAAGAAGTCAATCTGAAAAGGCTCAATACTGTATGATTCCAACTCTATGACATGCAGGAAAAAGGCAAAACTACAGAGATAGTAAAAAGATCAGAGGTTTCCAGGGTTTAGTAGGGGGGGGAAGAGTGAATTGGTGGAGCACAGAGGATTTTTAGGGCAGTGAAACTACTCTGTATGATACTGTGATGGTGGATACATCATTATCCATTTGTCAGAACCCATAGAATGAATATGCAACACCAACAGAGAACCACAGCATAAACTATGGGCTTTGGGTGATAACGATGTGTCCGTGTAGGCTCCTCAACTGTAATGTATGTACCACTGGGTGTGGGATGTCAGCGGTGGGGGTGGCTGCATGAGTGTGTAGCAATGTACAGAGACAGAGAGAATATGAGAATTCTCTGCACTTTCCCCTCAATTTTGCTATGAATCTAAAACTGTTCTAGAAAACAAAGTGTGCTTTAAAAAAGAAAACAGCTTCAGAGTCCAGACCCCACTCTTCTGCCTCAACCCCATAACACAGCCCTGCCCGTGGCCCAGAAAAGGAAGACATCTTGGCAAACCCCAAAGCACAGGGCATGTCTCCATTTACTTCTTCTCACGTCAACAGCTCTGGGCAGATAATATCCTACCACGGCCACCAAAGGAGCACGGCCGGCCGATTTGGGCTTTTTCCTTTATTTGTAGGCTATTAATTAACATGCATTAGTTTACGCGTTTTTTTTAATTAGTTTGGTAGTGCTGGGTCTTCTTTGCTGTGCACAGGCTTCCTCCAGCTGTGGCGAGTGGGGCTGCTCTCTGGCTGCGGTGCATGGGCTTCTGACTGCGGTAGCTCCTCTTGCTGTGGAGCACCGGCTCTAGGCTGTGAGGCTTCAGTAGCTGCCGCATGTTGAGCTCAGTGGTTGCAACTCCTGGGTCCTAGAGCTCAGTAGCTGTGGGGCACAGGCTTGGTTGTTCCGCGCCTTGTGGGATCTTCCCGGATCAGGGATCGAGCCCGTGTCTCCTGCGTTGGCAGGTGTACTCTGTACCACTGGGCCACCAGGGAAGCCCTAGTTCACACTGTTAACCAATAAAGACGGTGGCTGGATGATCACCGGTCCAGGCCAGAGGACTGCAGACTGAGGCCGTCTCCTTCCATAGCTCTGTGACTTTGGGCAAGGCATTTCCCCTCTGTGATGCTGAAACGCATCTGAAAATGAATACTCCCTCCCTCTTTGCCACATCTTGCTATTTGAAAGTTCTTCAGCTGTGATTCATGGTGTGGATATATGTCATTTAAAAAAAAAATAAAATAAAACCTTTTAAGGGCATGTTATGCTCATTTTTGCTACATGAACAGAAAAGTAATACTTTGCTTATTCTTTAGATGAGGAAGTTTAGACTTATTATTAACTATCCATGATGTGAAGGAGTGGTCACCCCACAGAGTGGAGGGTTGGTCTGGCCTTGTTCTCATAGCCAACCAGGTCAGGGAGAGAGGACATTTCAGAGGGAAAAACACAGGGACAATGTGTGTGTGGTCCTGGGATGAACTTGTGCAAATTTAAAACAACTTGAAAAAGAAAAGAAAGGAAAGATTTGGTGTGGACAGTACCCTGGAGGGCAGAGAAGGACCAGGTTACTGTCATGAGTCACAGGCAGATGAGCTGGACTGGGACCCAGGTCTTCCTCCAAATCACACTAGGGTCGGGTAAGAGGTTAGTCAGGCTCACCTGGACCACTGTCTTCTGTTTGGCATCGCTGAAGCCTTTCCAGAATCAAGGAAAATCAGGATATCTCCCTCATTAACCTCTTTCAACTTTATCATGGCCTCTTCACCTCAGTGACTGAAGCTTTAGTTCAGGGTCACATCTTCTCTGCCCTGGATCATCCTGGCAGGCTCCCAACCAGCCTCCCTGACTGTGCTTTATCTTCCTCTAAACACCAGCAGTGCACAATCACGGCTGTACATTGGAATTACCTGGGGAGTTTTAAAATATACTAACACTCTTCTTAAAATTTACACATAAAGCTACAGTAATCAAAACAGCATGGTAACAGCATAAGGATAGCAAATAGACCAGAGGACAGCAAGGAGACCAAATGAGTCCATCCTAAATGAAATCAACCCTGAATATTCATTGGAAGGACTGATGCTGAAGCTGAAGCTCCAATACTTTGGCCACCTGATGTGAAGAGCTGACTCACTGGAAAAGACTCTGATGCTGGGAGAGATTGAGGGCAGGAGGAAAAGGGGATGACGGAGGATCAGATGGTTGGATGGCATCACTGACTCAATGGGCATGAGTTTGAGCAAATTCCAGGAGATAGTGAAGGACAGGGAAGCCTGGTGTGTTGCGGTCTATGGGGTCACAAAGAGTTGGACAAGACTTATAGACTAAACAACAACAAATAGATCAGTGGGATAGAATTGAGAATTCAGAAACAGACCTATACACCTACGGCCAATGAACTTTCAACAGGGTGCCAAGACTATGCGATGGGGGAAAACAGTCTCTTCAGTGGTAGTCCAAGGATATCCAAGTGCCAAAGAATGAAGCTGGACTCCTACCTCAAACCATATATAAAAGTTAACTCAAAATGAATCGATGGCCTAAATTTCAGAGCTAAGGTCTTAAAACTCTCAGAAGGAAACACGGAGGTGAATCTTTATTCATTTGGATTTGGCAACGGAGTCTTAGATATGACACCAAAAGCACAAGTAACCAAACGGAGAACAGATAAGAGGGTAGAGGCTCTGGGCGGTGGCAGCCAGGCCTTCCTCCCCACCACCCACCCACCAGCCACCTGCTTCCCGCTGGGAGATCTCAGCAGGAGGATGACCTGGAGGCTTCCAGGAAGCTGCCTTCACTCACTTGCACAGCCTGCTGTAAAGGGCTGGCTGGGGAGATAAAAACATCAAGGGACTCCCCATTCTTCCTGGGTGGAGAACACAGGAGCAGAGCCCCGTGGGTGCCTGCCGTGGCGCGTCACTGCAGGCGCGCAGGGTGCTCTTAAGCCACGGGGGGAGCACCATGGGTGCCATGAGGTGATGATGTGAGTCCTGGGGGTGCTTCATGAGCATTTTAGGTGCCTCTGTGGGCAGAACGGGACCCACTGGAGTGCCAGGGGGAGTCCCTAAGGACACATACAACGTGCCTCGAAATGGGAACGAGTGCCTCTGAGGGGACTGTGGGTGCTGTGGGGTGCTGTGGCAAACACTCTCTCTAGGGCAGGAACCCTGGGTTTGGGTCCTAACCTTGCTGCTGTTTAGAGGTGAACCCTAGAATAATTGACCACTTTCCAAAATCCCAACTGTCCTTAAAAAGAGCTTACTAATCGCTGCCTCTCGGGAGGTGGGGAGGATCCGTGATTACCTCCAGAGAGGGTCCAGGAAAGATCACTGGGAGTCAAACGTAAACCGTGGAATTAAGGCTCAGGAAGAACTGTTCACACCCGACATGGCCTCACGCCCCAGGAGTGTCAGAACAGAGCTGACACAACCCAGGCGCTTCCTCTCGGGCCATTTTTAGATCACGTACGGAAAGAGGTATGTGTCTCCAGGGTGACCCCACTGTGTGCTCACAAACACCCAGCTTTCTCATGTCAAGAGCCCAAGCCTCTTCACAGAGGTCACCTCGGAAGGCCACCCACATCACTCCAGGGAGCGGCCCTCGTTCAAAGCAAACAGGAGCATCACGCTGGCGATTTCCTGGCCCTTATAACCACCCAGTGGGGGTGTGTGCTATTTGCCCACTTAATAGATAAGAAAACTGAGATCATTCTGGGTGATCAAAGCACTCACCTGGAGTCAAACGGCTACTGAAGGGCGAAGCTGGGACTCAGCCTCCGTCAGTCTGGCTACGAGAGGCCGGCAAACATTTCCTACAACAGTGCACGCCTGTCCGCCCGCAGCTGATGGTCATCTTTACGTGCTCCCTGTGACTATAACATTTCTGTTTCCTGATTAACAACAGAGGCCAGGCGAGATGGCTGCTGTCTCAGCAGCGTTGCTGATGGTAAACCAAGATCAACAGCCTCCTTACTGTTTTTCTTTCTGTACTTCAAGAGACTCTTTCCTCTCACCCAAGGCCCAAGGCTTCCCCTGATGGAGAAACATCCCTTAAAGAAAGATCCTGAGGAAGTTAAGCTGTTTCTGACTCACTTCAGCGCCTTCCCCTTATTAAGAAAATCAGGCAGGAATCCAGGCTCTGATAGGCGATTGCTTCCTGCGGGGATCAGGAGGTTTACATAGAGTGTTACAGCCGCGGGGGCTGGTGGAGCCCGGGGAGCTGCGGGCAGAGGCTGTGAGGGCTCCAGAGAAGCCCCCACCCCGATTCCTGGCCTCAGTGCTCCTCTGCATTGTCCACTGGGGTGGCCCTTGACCTGATCCTGCTTTATCTGCTGCTAGGACGTGGCCACCCTGCCTCGGATTTCAACCTAAAATAACCCCAGCCAGCCAGGAGGCACACTCCACCATTGACAGGACGCGCTTGGAAACTGGTGGAATATCAGATTAGTGACTCAGAAAGTGACCGAGTACAAACCCAGCCACGGGCACCAGAAATCCAAGACCCACAGAGATTTTAACAAGAACCCAAACTTAAAAAAAAAAATTGTTAAAAAGACATTCATGTCTTTTTCAAGAAATGCAGTTCAGAGATGTGATTTAGTTTCAAGGAATTTTTTGACCTTAAGATTCAAGTCATAGAACCGGTAAGCAAAATGCACAAGAATGGTCGGGTAGTTCAGGGAGGTGCTTCAAATTCAGGCACACAGTGCTGTGTGACCTTGAGCGAGTCACTTAACTTCTCTGAGACCTGGTTTTCTCTTCCCTAAGATGGAGGAGACAGTAGGGCTGTTGGTACAGGAACTGCAACTTAACCCTGCACTTGGCATGGAGCAGCTTCAGTCAAGGTTAGTAAATCTGACTCTTCTGATTAGTGGGGACTCAAACACAGTTCCATCTACATCTCTGTGGCCTGCTCCTGTGCTCTTCCCCTGAGGGTCTGCGTCATCCTTTACTCAAGACAGGCAATCAGATCTCTCAGAGCTTTCCAAACCCCTCTCCTCGCCACAGACTTGACCAAGCCTCTCCCTCCCTGCTGCTCCCCCCACCCCAATACCACCACCTGTCCCTTCCTCCAGCTCAGCCCTGGTCTTGGGACCTCAGCAACTGGGGACATGTGGTTGGAACAGAGATTTGAGTCACTGCTGCCCCATTTTTACAGATGAGGAAATGAGGCACAGACTGAGAGCCAGAAGCCAAACATCCTGGCTGCTCATTCAGGAACCTTCAGGGAAAAAATGAGGCGACCCTGCCTATCACCAGACCTGGGATGGTGAGCAGCCCAAGAAGCTTCCAGAACCCAAGAAGCAGACCAAGGCTTTTCCATTCCCAATTCCATCGTGGAATGTGATGACTGATCCTAGTACTTGTGGATTTAAACTTTATCCAAAAAGAGAGTCTTGGAATAGGGGAGGGAAGACACCCACCCACCAGCCACCTGCTTCCCGCTGGGAGATCTCAGCAGGAGGATGACCTGGAGGCTTCCAGGAAGCTGCCTTCACTCACTTGCACAGCCTGCTGTAAAGGGCTGGCTGGGGAGATAAAAACATCAAGGGACTCCCCATTCTTCCTGGGTGGAGAACACAGGAGCAGAGCCCCGTGGGTGCCTGCCGTGGCGCGTCATTGCAGGCGCGCAGGGTGCTCTTAAGCCACGGGGGGAGCACCATGGGTGCCATGAGGTGATGATGTGAGTCCTGGGGGTGCTTCATGAGCATTTTAGGTGCCTCTGTGGGCAGAACGGGACCCACTGGAGTGCCAGGGGGAGTCCCTAAGGACACATACAACGTGCCTCGAAATGGGAACGAGTGCCTCTGAGGGGACTGTGGGTGCTGTGGGGTGCTGTGGCAAACACTCTCTCTAGGGCAGGAACCCTGGGTTTGGGTCCTAACCTTGCTGCTGTTTAGAGGTGAACCCTAGAATAATTGACCACTTTCCAAAATCCCAACTGTCCTTAAAAAGAGCTTACTAATCGCTGCCTCTCGGGAGGTGGGGAGGATCCGTGATTACCTCCAGAGAGGGTCCAGGAAAGATCACTGGGAGTCAAACGTAAACCGTGGAATTAAGGCTCAGGAAGAACTGTTCACACCCGACATGGCCTCACGCCCCAGGAGTGTCAGAACAGAGCTGACACAACCCAGGCGCTTCCTCTCGGGCCATTTTTAGATCACGTACGGAAAGAGGTATGTGTCTCCAGGGTGACCCCACTGTGTGCTCACAAACACCCAGCTTTCTCATGTCAAGAGCCCAAGCCTCTTCACAGAGGTCACCTCGGAAGGCCACCCACATCACTCCAGGGAGCGGCCCTCGTTCAAAGCAAACAGGAGCATCACGCTGGCGATTTCCTGGCCCTTATAACCACCCAGTGGGGGTGTGTGCTATTTGCCCACTTAATAGATAAGAAAACTGAGATCATTCTGGGTGATCAAAGCACTCACCTGGAGTCAAACGGCTACTGAAGGGCGAAGCTGGGACTCAGCCTCCGTCAGTCTGGCTACGAGAGGCCGGCAAACATTTCCTACAACAGTGCACGCCTGTCCGCCCGCAGCTGATGGTCATCTTTACGTGCTCCCTGTGACTATAACATTTCTGTTTCCTGATTAACAACAGAGGCCAGGCGAGATGGCTGCTGTCTCAGCAGCGTTGCTGATGGTAAACCAAGATCAACAGCCTCCTTACTGTTTTTCTTTCTGTACTTCAAGAGACTCTTTCCTCTCACCCAAGGCCCAAGGCTTCCCCTGATGGAGAAACATCCCTTAAAGAAAGATCCTGAGGAAGTTAAGCTGTTTCTGACTCACTTCAGCGCCTTCCCCTTATTAAGAAAATCAGGCAGGAATCCAGGCTCTGATAGGCGATTGCTTCCTGCGGGGATCAGGAGGTTTACATAGAGTGTTACAGCCGCGGGGGCTGGTGGAGCCCGGGGAGCTGCGGGCAGAGGCTGTGAGGGCTCCAGAGAAGCCCCCACCCCGATTCCTGGCCTCAGTGCTCCTCTGCATTGTCCACTGGGGTGGCCCTTGACCTGATCCTGCTTTATCTGCTGCTAGGACGTGGCCACCCTGCCTCGGATTTCAACCTAAAATAACCCCAGCCAGCCAGGAGGCACACTCCACCATTGACAGGACGCGCTTGGAAACTGGTGGAATATCAGATTAGAGACTCAGAAAGTGACCGAGTACAAACCCAGCCACGGGCACCAGAAATCCAAGACCCACAGAGATTTTAACAAGAACCCAAACTTAAAAAAAAAAATTGTTAAAAAGACATTCATGTCTTTTTCAAGAAATGCAGTTCAGAGATGTGATTTAGTTTCAAGGAATTTTTTGACCTTAAGATTCAAGTCATAGAACCGGTAAGCAAAATGCACAAGAATGGTCGGGTAGTTCAGGGAGGTGCTTCAAATTCAGGCACACAGTGCTGTGTGACCTTGAGCGAGTCACTTAACTTCTCTGAGACCTGGTTTTCTCTTCCCTAAGATGGAGGAGACAGTAGGGCTGTTGGTACAGGAACTGCAACTTAACCCTGCACTTGGCATGGAGCAGCTTCAGTCAAGGTTAGTAAATCTGACTCTTCTGATTAGTGGGGACTCAAACACAGTTCCATCTACATCTCTGTGGCCTGCTCCTGTGCTCTTCCCCTGAGGGTCTGCGTCATCCTTTACTCAAGACAGGCAATCAGATCTCTCAGAGCTTTCCAAACCCCTCTCCTCGCCACAGACTTGACCAAGCCTCTCCCTCCCTGCTGCTCCCCCCACCCCAATACCACCACCTGTCCCTTCCTCCAGCTCAGCCCTGGTCTTGGGACCTCAGCAACTGGGGACATGTGGTTGGAACAGAGATTTGAGTCACTGCTGCCCCATTTTTACAGATGAGGAAATGAGGCACAGACTGAGAGCCAGAAGCCAAACATCCTGGCTGCTCATTCAGGAACCTTCAGGGAAAAAATGAGGCGACCCTGCCTATCACCAGACCTGGGATGGTGAGCAGCCCAAGAAGCTTCCAGAACCCAAGAAGCAGACCAAGGCTTTTCCATTCCCAATTCCATCGTGGAATGTGATGACTGATCCTAGTACTTGTGGATTTAAACTTTATCCAAAAAGAGAGTCTTGGAATAGGGGAGGGAAGGAGGGGAGAGACGGGGGTGGAAATCACCCTAGGAAGGTATTTCCTTCCCACAATCCCAAGATTATGGTGGGTGTGGGGGAGGTGTGGGGGAGGGGGGTGTCGGGGAGAGGTGAGGAGGAGGTGTTGGGGAGGGGCATGTGGGGTAGGGGAAGGAGGGGTCCTTGACAGAGGTGCGACCCTCTGTGAGCCTCCAGGAACTCTGCTTTCCCCCACATGGCTCACTTCCTCCAGCCCTTCAACCCTTACTTCCTAGGTTGTCTCAGGACCAACCCTGACCTTCTGCCCCACAGTGGGGCAGCACCCAGTCTGGTGAGACTCCCCCTTCAGCGTTAGCCATCATGGAGCAAACATCCGGGGGTGAGGACAAGAGGAAAGCCGCCCTTCGCCTGCCCTGCAGCCTCCAGCATGAACTGAGAGCTTTCCCACTCAGCCACAGAGGGTCTGGGAGCAGGGAGAGGAGAGAAGAAGATTCGCCCCTCTTATTTGAATAAGTTGAGATCCACGCCTCCAGGGCACCAACCTTACCTTTTTCAACTGGTGTCTTCTGTCTGGGGTGTCAAGATTCTCCTGAGGTCTCTTTCTGATGGTGGCTTCAGGATAAACTCTAGAAGGAGGACAAAGAGAAATACATTTTAAAAGGCTAAGGGGGCCTTCCCTGGTGGCTCAGGGGTAAAGAATCCACCTGTCAATGCAGGAGACATGGGTTCGATCTCTGATCCGGAAAGATCCCATGCACCTCGACTACTGAGCCCGTGTGGCCTGGAGCCGGTGGTCCACACCAGACAAGCTGCCGCAAGGAGAAGCCCGCACACCACAATCAGACAGTGGCCTCCACTCGCCCCACCTGGAGAAACACCCACGCAGCAACAGAGACCCAGCACCGCCAAAATTAAATAAATAAGGCAAGGGATGGGGGACATGCGGCTTCTGGGGGCCATGTCGCTTAGATGTTCACCCACTCTCTCCTCCCATCTCTGCGGGAGGTGATTCAGAAGCAGACAGGGCCCAGCAAGACAGAAGCAAGCACCCAGCCCCGAGGGCCCCAGGATGGCGTCCCCAGTGCCTGGGCCCAGGGCGTATTTTCAGTCTTCCAAAATAACCCTGGGAGCCTGTACAACGGCCCTGTGATGACACGGAGTGGGCTGATCGCAGCACCACACTGCGTCTCTTTGCTTCTAGCTAGAATGTTATCAGTTTGGTGTGGGGACTCCACTTTCCTCAGGCGAAGTAAAGGCTCTCTGAGTCATTTTGAAAATGCGAAAGCGAATTAATCATTGCTTAATGAATGCAGGCTCTGGGGCAGACCCACACTTTCAAGATCTGGTCTTCAGACACAGGTAAGTAGTAAATGGAGAACACTCTGATGGTGAGAAAAACAACTCAGCTCCAGAGCCCAGGACCCAGAAATCCAGCCTCTCCCCACACCCCCCACCTCCTCTCTGTCAGTTTCATGAAGAGTTCAAAGGTCACTGGAGAAGGATCAAATTCACTGCGTCCAGGCTGCATACCTGTCAGCCAAGGCTTAGGCCGGTTCCAGGGGACCAGTTCGTGAGCAAAAGACACAGCTGAGCAGAAACAGGGAGGGCTGGGGGCCCCATCCCTGCCTTCCAATGACCCGGACGCATAGAAGCCCCAATTAAATTTCATGTTGCCTCAAATAATAATGACAGTGATCCCAACGCCCTCAACAATCTCATGGGAAAGTATGGCCCCGTTAGGAATGAGGACCACGATGAATTCTGAGGCGTTAACTTGCCCATATGGCCATACTGTTGAAAAGGGACAGACCCGGGATGACACTCAGGGAAGTCAAGCCCTTGAAACTGCCCTCTCCGTGGTGGGGGAGGCCTAGCTCAAGGAGAGCAATGAGTTCAAGGTCTGCCCTGGAGGTCCCAGCACCAGCGCGCCCTATGCATAAAAGAAGTTCTCGGAACTCCCTGCTAACTGATGGGGAACGAGGCTTGGCTAGAGGACATGACCTCGTTTTATTTGGCTACCTAATTTGGCTATTTATTTGGATGCCTCAGACATCCACCCAAGTGGTGTCAGCCCACAGGGCCTCGAGTGTCATGGGCCAGACTAAAGCTACGGTCAGAGGAATTCATGATACATATACATGTACCGATACACCTACAGTCATATCCGTCTCCATATACATCCATACACATATGGATAAGGATGCATATGTACATAACTTTCATTTTTAACTACAAAAGTGTACGTTTTTCCATACTCATTTATCCTGTTTACCAGATAGACTCACTGTGCAATCTCTGTAATATGACATTCCACGCTATAGTCCATGTAATCACATATGTGTGTGCGTGCATGCTAAGCCGTTTCAGTCATGTCTGACTCTTTGTGATTCCATGGCCTGTAGCCCACCAGGCTCCTCTGTCCATGGGATTCTCCAGGCAAGAACACTGGAGTGGGCTGCCATACCCTCATCCAGGGGACCTTCCCCAGCCAGGGATCGAACCTGCGTCCTTTATGTCTCCTGCATCGGCAGGCAGGTTCTTCACCACTAGCACCGTATTTGTGTACATGTGTGGATAAGCATGTACCCATGGTGGCCCACATGCAGACCGCGGGATCTTCACGTGTTATACAACCCCAGCTCTCTGTGAGACCATGTCCACCCCTGCAAGTGAGCACACAGGCATCTTCTGGAGTCTTCTTCACAGTTGCACTGTATCCATGGCAGGTGTGGACCACAATCCCTCCCCTCGCCCACCATGCATATGTATTTCCATTTCTGGCTGTTACCAGCGTGTGGCCATGGTCCCCTTGAGGCACTCATTTCTGTGTGGATGCTTTCAAGCACTTCCAAAGCCTGGATGCCTCGAAGGTGGACGGCCAGGCAGAGGCTCTGCAAACATGACATTTGACAAACTGCCTTCTCCCGATTGCTGTTGTTGTTTTTAGTCACTTAGTCGTGTCTGACTCTTTTGCGACTCCATGGACTGTAGCCCGCCAGGCTCCTCTGTCCGTGGGGTTTCCCAGGCAAGAATACTGGAGTGAGCTGCCATTTTCTTCTCCAGGGGATCTTCCCAACCCAGGGATCAAACCCAAGTCTCCTGCATTGGCAGGCGAATTCTTCAGTGCTGAGCCACCAGGAAAGCCCCACAATACTGGATTAACTCCCTTCAAATAGCAGGGCAGGAGCCCCTTTGCTTGAATGCAAAGTTGAACTCAGAGTTCCGCCTGCAGAGTTGCTTTTCTGCTCACCTCCCGGTGGCCTGGGAGGTCGTGTTCCCTGGATGAGGCAGGAGTTTATTTCTTGGCTTATGTAGCTGTCCACTGTTCCACTTCCCCGGAGCATCTCTGGGTTCCTGGTCCACCTGAGCCCAGGAACTACATTTACAGGCTCAGAACTGATAATGAGCTTTTATGAGCTCTAGGGACCGCGAGGAACACGTATTAATGTCAAGTGTGCCCGTCAGCCACACAGCCTGGGTGAATGTCACACATTAACAAAATTAAAGGCTGCAGCCACGCTGGGAAGGAGCCGCGGGCTGCGTGTCAGGAGGTGCGAGCAAGGCCCGTCAACAACAAAATTACTTTTCGGGTTTTGCACTCCTGAGCCCGAAGCTGTCTTCAGTCTTCGATGGAATTCTGTCTTCCTGCAGCCTAAGAGGAGATTAGTTTATTACCAGCCTGCCAGGAGAGGTGAAATCCGGCACTAATCCTAATTCCCATTTAAGCAAATCTGCATTGTGTGAGGGAAACCAGCTGGGCTCGGAATTTCTTTCCCTCTCCCCTGAGATCCGCTCCCAGCCCCATCCTCTCTGTGGGGGAGGGACGTCACTACAGATGTTAGACCCAGAGCCCTCCAAGGAGGGGAAAAGAATCCTAGGGTTTAGGGCCAAGACGGCAATGTGGGGGCCAGGGCGGGGGGCTGGTGACAAGAGGCAGCATCGAAAGGTGGCCGGCAGGGTGATGGCGGCTGCGGTTGACTAGGCAGTCTCATGCCTTGGACTTGCTCCTGCTTTTATCCAAAAATCCCCCACCCACCCCCTCCACCTGCAGTTTTAAAGTGAAACAGATTGGAATCCTGCTGTTGTTCAGTCGTTCAGTTTGCGAACCCATGGACTGCAGCACACCAGGCTTGCCTGTCCTTCACCCTCTCCCAAAGCTGGCTCAAACTCATGTCCGTTGAGTCGGTGATGCCATCCAGCCATCTCGTCCTCTGTCACCCCCTTCTCCTCCTGCCTTCAATCTTTCCCAGCATCAGGGTCTTTTCCAATGAGTTGGCTCCACATCAGGTGGCCAAAGTATTGAATTTTCAGCTTCAGCATCAGTCCTTCCAGTGAATATTCAGGACTGATGTCCATTAGGACGGACTTGGTTGGATCTCGTTGCAGTCCAAGGGACTCTAAGGAGTCTTCTCCAACACCACAGTTCAAAAGCATCAGTTCTTCGGCGCTCAGCTTTCTTTATATTCCAACTCTCACATCCATACATGACCACTGGAAAAACCATTGCTTTGACTAGATGGACCTTTGTTGGCAATGTAATATCTCTGCTTTTTAATATGCTGTCTAAGTTGGTCATAGCTTTTCTTCCAAAGAGCAAGCATCTTTTAATTTCATGGCTGCAGTCACCATTTGCAGTGATTTTGGAGCCCAGAAAAATAAAGTCTGTCACTGTTTCCACTGTTTCCCCATCTATTTGCCATGAAGTGATGGGACCAGATGCCATGATCTTCGTTTTCTGAATGTTGAGCTTTAAACCACCTTTTTCACTGTCCTCTTTCACTTTCATCAAGAGGCTTTTTAGTTCTTCTTCACTTTCTGCCATAAGGGTGGTGTCATCTGCATATCTGAGGTTATTGATATTTCTCCTGGCAATCTTGATTCCAGCTTGTGCTTCCTCCAGCCCAGTGTTTCTCATGATGCACTCTGCATATAAGTTAATAAGCAGGGTGACAATATACAACCTTGATACTCCTTTTCCTATTTGGAACCAGTCTGTTGTTCCATGACCAGTTCTAACTGTTGCTTCTTGACCTGCATACAGATTTCTCAAGAGGCAGGTCAGATGGTCTGGTATTCCTATCTCTTTAAGAGTTACTGTGGGCAAGAATCCCTTAGAAGAAATGGAGTAGCCCTCATCGGAGAAGGCAATGACAACCCACTCCAGTACTCTTGCCTGGAAAATCCCATAGACAGAGGACCCTGGTAGGCTGCAGTCCATGGGGTCACAAAGTGTCGGACACGACTAAGCGACTTCACTTTCACTTTCCTGCATTGGAGAAGGAAATGGCAACCCACTCCAGTGTCCTTGCCTGGAGAATCCCAGGGACAGCGGAGCCTGGTGGGCTGCCGTCTATGGGGTCCCACAGAGTTGGACACGACTGAAGCAACTTAGCAGCAGTAGCAGCACCCCTCATAGTCAACAAAAGAGTTCAAAATGCAGTACTTGGTTGCAGTCTCAAAAACAACAAAGTGATCTCTGTTCGTTTTCAAGGCAAACCATTCAATATCACAATAATCCCAGTCTATGTTCCAACCGATAAAGCTGAAGAAGCTGAAGTTGAATGGTTCAAAGAAGACCTACAAGACCTTCTAGAATGAACACCCAAAAAAGATGTGCTTTTCATTATAAGGGACTGGAATGCAAAAGGAGGAAGTCAACAGGTACCTGGAGGAACAGGCAAATTTGTCCTTGGAGTACGAAATGAAGAAGGGCAAAGGCTAACAGAATTTTGCCAAGAAAATGTACTGGTCATAGCAAACACCCTCTTCCAACAAAACAAGAGAAGACTCTACACATGGACATCACCAGATGGTCAATACTGAAATCAGATTGATTATATTCTTTGCAGCCAAAAATGGAGAAGCTCTAAACAGTCAGCAAAAACAAGACCAGGAGCTGACTGTGGCTCAGATCATGAACTCCTTGTTGCCAAATTCAGACCTAAATTGAAGAAAGTAGGGAAAACCACTAGACCATTCAGGTATGGTTTAAATCAAATCTCTTATTCAGTGGAAGTGACAAATAGATTCAAGGGATTAGATCTGATAGACAGAGTGATATCAGATAGATAATCTGATTAGATCTGATATCTAATCTGATATCTGATTAGATCTGATAGCCTGAAAAACTATGGACAGATGTTCATGACATTGTACAGCAGGCAGTGATCAAGACCATCCCCAAGAAAAAGAAATGCAAAAAGGCAAAATGGTTGTCTGAGGAGGCCTTCAAACAGCTATGAAAAGAAGAGAAGTGAAAGGCAAAGGAGAAAAGGAAAGATATACCCATTTGAATGCACAGTTCCAAAGAATTGCAAGGAGAGAGCCTTCCTCAGTAATCAGTGCAAAGAAATAGAGGACAACAATAGAATGGAAAAGACTAGAGATCTCTTGAAGAAAATTAGAGATACCAAGAGAACATTTCATGCCAGGATGGGCACAATAAATGACAGAAATGATATAGACCTAACAGAAGCAGAAGATATAAAGAAGAGTGCCTTGGAATCCGTGAAATATACAATAAGAGCTTAGTCAATGCTAGCTAGTGATGATACTAGCCAGGTACTCCCATTTTGCAAGGTCTGGTTCAAAACTTAATTTTATTCCTCCTCTTCTTTCTTCCAAGCAAAGCAAATCTGCATTTTAAAATAAATATATAGGAAAAAAATCTGACAGCCACTTCAGTATCCTGGATAAGACCCAGATGAGAGACTTAAATATCTACCCTGATGTTTTCTACTCTATATTAAATTGAAATAATATAAACACACACACACATATATTTATATTCAATGGTGTACACACTAGGAGTATAGAGCCTACTGGCTTTTCAATAGCAGAGCACCCTGTGGAACGGGACACCAAGATCAGACTTCCCTCTTTTCCCAGTCATTGTTTCTCTTCCACCCCACATCCCCCCAAGTCATCCCTGTTTCTCTATCCTCACCGCAGCTCCCTGCTGGTCCCCGCCTGGGCACAGCCCGAGGTCACCTGTCTGCTTACTGCAAGTAGGCTCCCTCTTGTCTACCAGCCTGCTGCCTCTGTTCCTTCCAACATGCCCTCTCCTTTGCTGTCAGACAGAGCCCATTTCTTTCTCTCCTGCTTCCGTGGGTTTCCTGGCCTCCCTTTGCCTATACACAGGACCTTTTATCATCTGACCGCTGGCTGCCTTTCCAGCCCATCTTCAGGTCCTTGCAATATGCACAGACCCCACAGTCAAACTGAACTGACCTGGACACTCATGCCACACCACGACACTCAGTCGGATCGGCTGTTTTTCATTCTGCCTCGAAGTCCGTTCTGCCTTTCCTAATCCTGAACTTCAGCCCCACCCCCACATCCCCAAATCACTAGGAAAACTAGTGTTTTGGAAAACTCATCCTGCAAAACCCTTCTTCAATATCTGCTCTGAGAAACCTTCCCAGATGTACACAGGCATGATTCGTCACTGTTCTCTGGGTTCTTGTGACAATCTGTGTATATAGATAGTAAAGCCAACATCGAAGCACAGTCTATTTTTTTGTTGATGTGATGTTTCTCATCCATCAGACTGAAGGATGTGGGTGATGTCTTACCCACTCTGTGGTCTCAGTTCCTGACTCAGCACATAATAGTTGGGTGAATGGATAGCTGCTAAGCTAGATGAATAGATGGATGGGTAGAGACTGGATCTACACAAGAACTGAATGGTAGAAGAGGAAAAGGAACTAGATTGTAGTTGGTTGCAGAGATGGATGAATAATTAAAGATATAGAAAGACGAACGATGGATACATGCATGCAGAAATGTGCAGATGAATGAATGCAAGCGTGCATGGGTGCATGGAAACAGAATGGACGACAGATGATGCACATAGCTGGATGGATGGATGACAGACAGATGGACAGTAAATGGAGAAATGAATAGGAGGACAGGTGGAAGTGAATGTACCTACAAAAGAACGGGTTTTATATGAAAAGTAGGAAGCCAGAACTTGGTTAATGGAGATAACAGAAGGAATGAAAGACTCAACTATTTGTGTAACTTCCTGTGGACCCCAAGAGGCTATGCTTTTTCCAGTAGTCATGTACAGATGTGAGAGTTGGATCATAAAGAAGGCTGAATGCCAAAGAATTAATGCTTTCAAACTGTGATGCTGGAGAAGACTCCTGAGAGTCCCTTGGACAACAAGGAAATCAAACCAGTCAATCCTGACAGAAATCAACCCTAAATATTCATTGACAGGACTGATGCTGAAGCTGAAGCTCCAATACTTTGGCCAGCTGATGTGAAGAGTTGACTCATTGGAAAAGACCCTGATGCTGGGAAAGATTGAGGGCAGGAGGAGAAGGGGATGACAGAGGATGAGATGGTTGGATGGTATCACCGACTTGATGGACATGAGTTTGAGTAGACTCGGGGAGATAGTGAAGGACAGGGAGTCTGGTGTGCTGCAGTCCATGGGGTCACAAAGAGTCGGACACAACTTAGTGAATGAACAACGGCAAAATGGCTGGAAGGTCAGGCTCAGCAGACAGTGTAGAACCATTTGGATGGTTACCTGTGAGTGGACTCAAAGGGAGCAGCAAGTCCCCCACTAGAGCCTGCTGCCCCTCTGCAATGCGGGGCAGGGTGGGTGGTAGGTGGCGTGCCCTCAACATCGAATGGCAGTAAGCACCATGGTCAAGAGACCAGGCTTTCCTCTCCCACAGGCCTAGGTATGAGTCTCAACTAGGCCACCTGCCACCCGTGGGGCCTTGAGAAAGTTCCTTATCCCACTAAACCTCACATTGGTCATATGCAAATTCTGGACCACCACAATCCTACCTCAGTAGCCCGAGCTGTAGATTAGATGAGCTGCTGGTGCTGCTAAGTCGCTTCAGTTGTGTCCGACTCTGTGCCACCCCATAGACGGCACCCACCAGGCTCCCCCGTCCCTGGGGTTCTCCAGGCAGGAACACTGGAGTGGGTTGCCATTTCCTTCTCCAATGCATGAAAGTGAAAAGTGAAAGTGAAGTCACTCAGTCCAACTCTTAGCGACCCCATGGACTGCAGAATACCAAGCTCCTCCGTCCATGGGGATGTCCCAGGCAAGAGTACTGGAGTGGGTTGCCATTGCCTTCTCCAATTAGATGAGCTAAGGGATTATAAGTGATTCCCACGGTGCTCAGCACAGAATAAGCCCTCAGAGGCCATAGAAATTACATGAAAGAACTTGTTGCTACTTTCTATAAAGAGGGTAGTGGCCATGATCAGTGGTTCCAAGCATAGTCCTCAGACCCTGCCCTCTCTCCCTCAGGGGTCTACACTCAGAACAGGTGGCGTCTATACCCTGTATATACAGCCTACCACTTTAATTCACAATAGATGGACTTTCTAACTGATTATATATTAAGTTTCCAGATAATGTTGAAGATGACTGATTGAGAGCCTCTTGATATCCTAGAATCCCAAGTCAGTAGGATTTCAGAGTGGAGAGCTGGGAAGTCTTCCTGGAAGAGGCAGCAAGAAAAGGAGAGACAGAAGAAGGTGATTGATCAGCTTAATGATGAGCCTTTTCCTGGCTAGCTCCTGCTAGAAATCTCTCTCTCTCTCTCTCTCTGTTTTTCTCCCTCCCTATCTACTAGCCATCCTAGGTGGACCAGCCTTCCTTCTGAGTTCTGTGATCACAAGGACTCTGGGTCTTGAGCCCCAAGAAGGGACAGCATCCTCGGTGAGTCCTGGAAGCCAGCTCAGCCTTGGGCCCCCTCGCCCCACATCGATGCCAGGCCACAGGATCCAGGCTGGGCTGCTGCCAGCCAGATGCATCGCTTGTTGACGGATAAAAGCTCTGCAGTTTACTGCTCCAAAGCAAAGCTGGGGCTTTGTTTGGCTTTGTTTTAAATTAGCAACGCAGGGGGTTGGCGTGGGGGTGGCGGAGAGGGAGAGGAGCCAAGGCTTGTTCAGGACGAGTTCCTGCTGCGTCCTGCATCTCAAAGATCCCCCGGGCAGCCCTTAATGAAGCCGCCTGAGCTCATCACGCCTCTGCCTTGCCTCTCCACCTGCACTTGTCTCGCTGGGGGAGGGAGAGCGCTTCCCAGGGCCGCCCGCCCTGTCACTCAACCCCATCACCCTCTGTTCCCATGATGCGGCCCTGAATGAGCCTGTTAATTGTGTCCCAGGGTCTCGATGGGGCTGAAGTGGGAGCCGTGACATCCTCAGAAAGACTGGGAGGTATGATTTATCTTCACTCGGGGAGGGGAGGGCTGCACCTGCCATCGGGCACAGTTCAGGGGGCGCTGGCGCTGCTAGCCAGGGCCCAGGAGGATCTGCCTGGTCGGCGAGGGACTCCCAATCTGAGCCCATTAGCTCTTGGTGGCTTGGGGAGGGGGGAAGGGCCCCGAAGAGAGAGGTACCTTCCCCACAAATTAACATGAGAAGCTGTTAATTCTCACAGCAACTCTCATTAGTGATCATCTCCCCTTCTCGGCACCTGCTGTCAGGCCTGGAGTTTTTCTGCACATGCCAGTCAGGGTCTCCCATGCCCTCCGCGTAGTACCGGGATCCATGGGACAGATGCTACCCCTACGATGCTTGACAGAACAGGAAGAAGAACTGGTGAGACTGCCCTGTCATCAGCGGGCAATGCTCCGCATCTGCTCCCCCCTCTTTCCCGACTGGAAGCACTTTTTGGTACCTGAGGGGGTGGACGGATAAAGGCTGAGCCTCCCCTGGAGCAGACTGTACTTCTGATCTTCGTTCCTCTTCCTCCCACACTGCAAGGAGAGAATCACCACTCTTCCCATTTCACAGATGAGGAAAGTGAACTGAGCCACAGGGTTTTTATGTAACTAAACATTGATTTGTGAGCATACTAAGTCGCTTCAGTCATGTCCCACTCTTTGCGACCCCATGGACTGTAGCCCGCCAGGCTCTTCTGTCCATGGGGATTCTCCAAGCAAGAATACTGGAGTGGGTTGCCATGCCCTCCTCCAGGGGAACTTCCTGACCCAAGGATAGAACCCACATCTCTTATGTCTCCTGCACTGGCAGGGGGGTTCTTTACCATTAGTGCACCAGGGAAGCCCAAACATTGGTTTAGTTCATAGAGAAAGGGAAAAAGAATCAATAAGACTATCTGCTAAGTAAGGCTCACTCATTCTCACAAGGAGATTGGGGCTCCCGCAGACCTGTCAGACAAGCTCCCAGAGGGACCCAGGAGCCCTAAGGGTTTAAGGGACTTTTCTCTGAAGATGGAGCCTGACTTGCTTGGCCCCGGCTTCACTGTGTCACCTGAAGCACAGAGAAGTGAAAGATCTGAGCCCCAGAACTCTTGTACTAAGTGGTCAGTATCTTCCTCTTCACTAACAAAGGAAGGAAATGATGCTCAGAGAGGTTACTTGTCTGCCGAGACAGAGCTGGACCAGGCAGAGGAGGGACCAGCACTCACGGTGCTGTCTGTAGCCAGAGTTCCAGAGCCACTTCTCCGGAGCCCAGTGTGCATTAGGCTAACCCCATAAGTATCCTGTCTCCGGAGGATGCATTTGAGAAGTTCTCAGGCCACTGGGCTGTTTGGACAAAGATGCCTGGCGTTTCAAAGGCTTCAAGAACAATCCAGCATTTCCCAGCATAGGGTTCGAGAAAAGCTGAGACTGTCTCAGTGCCGAAGCTGACTTTGGCACAAAATGAGTCTCAACATGCTGCAGACCCTGAACTCAATGGGGATCCACTGTGTAGCCAGCTTTACACCTGCGGAACGCCTGTCTGAGGCTATTCTGCCTCTGAGAGAATCAGTATTAAAAAGCCACACGACAGTAATAGAGATGTTTCCAAACCAGCCGCCCTGCCGTTAGCCAGGAAGCCGAAAGCTGAGAACTCATAACTGAAGGGCCGAGGCTGCAGCCCACCACAGCTCTCCTCTGCAACGTGGGGCTATTAATTCAGCCTTTACAACCCACAGGGCTGTGGTGGAATCAGGAAAAAGGCACCCCAACTCCTTGTAATTCTTCCCTGCTCAATATATTTCCCTGTAAATATATTCCAATGCAGAAAAGGGTCTGCGGGAGGTGAGACGGCAGATCTATTAGCATTTTGATGGGTTTTTCCCAACACGTGGAACAAGAGGGCTTTAAAATTCATCGCTCAGAGATTAATCCTTCCATCACCCCTCTCCCTCCACAGCTGGAGGTGGCCAAGAACTTTTTACCCCTTTAAGACCTTGATTAGGACAAAGAAAGGAATTCAGCTCAGTCTCAAGAGTGCTACAGAGAAGAGAGAGCCGCGTTATCTAGACTGAGTGTGTAGAGCCCTCCAAACACAATTAAATGGCAGAATCAGGCATGGGGGGTGGGGGGGGGGCAGTCAGAAGGCTGAGATACTAACTGGGGGTTGGGAGCTTCTCTGACACAACAGAAGCACACAGCCAGTCCTGGAAGGAGCCCTGCTAGTTCGAAACAGCACGGTTCATCTTTCGTAACTGATGAAGGCCAGGCCTCTTAACATGCCTGTTCGCTCACTCGACAAGCATGGCAGAAGAATCACTATGTGTCACCTATTAGGTGCTTGGAAAAGAAGGATCAGGAAGACAGTTCAGCTCAACAAACCTCTGATCTCAGGAAACTCAGTCTAGATGGGGAGACAGAGAGAAGGAAATTGACAAATACAAGAAAATGCAGCAGGCGACTGAGGCCAGTGAAGTTGCCCTGGGACCCCAAGTCGGGGGGTTCGGTTCAGTTCAGTCGCTCAGTCGTGTCCGACTCTTTGAGACCCCATGAACTGCAGCACGCCAGGCCTCCCTGGTTGGGGTGGGAGGGCACCTCACTCAGGCTGGGCTGAAGGACAAGTCACACTCTTGGGGGACTCCTGGTCCTTCCTCGAAACTTGCTTTTGAAAAAAAACGAATGTGAGGGAATATTAAGTATAGAAGGTGAAGCGTGCAGTTAGCTAGGATATGATCAGGAAGAATATATAGACGCCGGTAGGATAAATGATAACTGAACTTTCATCATCACTCTGGAGCACTGTTAAGCAGACTCACCCAAGGAGCGATTCTCTAGGGCAGGGGTCCCAGACCTCCAGGACCTAATGCCTGATGATCTGAGGTGGAGCTGATGTAATAATAATAGAAATAAAGTGCACAATAAGCGTAATGAGATTGAATCATCCTGAGACCATCCTCCCCTCCCCAGCCAGGTCTGCGGAAAAACTGTCTTCCATGAAACAGGTGACCAAAAGGGGTGGGGGGCTGCTGATCGAGAGGATTCTAGAGAAATGTGACTTTGACTCGGGAGGTTACAGGTGAATTTGTAGATGATTTTTAGCCTGGTAGAAAAGATAACCGAAAGGTGCGGATTAAGCTTTGTGCATCCAATCCAGCCATCTTCTCCCAGTATTCTTTCTCCCATGCCTACATAACTGCTGAGTCTCTAGTTCTCCTGAGAACCAGCTTTACCCACAAGTTTCTCCCGCTGGCTCCCCCACTTACAAGTTAAATCAGCCTTTGATCCTTGTTCGTTCTAGATTTACATGTGATTCAGGATTTATAATTTTTTGAAAAGTATACTTCGACAGTACATGCCCAATCACACACACATGCATACAAGCACACAATGCACGGGGTAAAAGTGGAAAAAAACTACAGCAAAATGTTACCAGTGGGTAGCTTTAGGGACGGAGAAGGCAGTGGCACCCTACTCCAGTACTCTTGCCTGGAAAATCCCATGGATGGAGGGGCCTGGTGGGCTGTAGTCCATGGGGTCGCTAGGGGTCGGACACGACTGAGCGACTTCGCTTTCACTTTTCACTTTGATGCATTGGAGAAGGAAATGGCAACCCACTCCAGTGTTCTTGCCTGGAGAATCCCAGGGACGTGGGAGACTGGTGGGCTGCCATCTCTGGGGTCACACAGAGTCGGACACGACTGAAGTGACTTAGCAGCAGCAGCAGCAGCTTTAGGGAACTGGTGTTTGTGTATGAGTGATTTTTACAATCAGAAAAAAGCGATAAACATTATTTTTTAAACAGAGAAATACACACCCATGCTAGGTGTGTATCCCCAGGCTAGCAACTAATACAAGCTACTTGCTCATCCCAACTGTGAGGCCACGCGGGGCTCTAAGCACCTAAGTGGGCCACCTCATTAAGGCCTCACCATCACACTATCCACGCCAAAACTACCGTTACTCTCCGCATTCTACAGATGAGGAAATGGAAGCATACGAGTTAGCCTCAGATCCCAGATCTCAGCAGTAACAGCCAGGATCTGAACCCCAAGCAGCCTGGCTCCCACAGCCTGCCTGCCTAACCACCCTGCCAGACGCCTGCCTCCCAAGTGGAAAAGGAAGAAATAAACACATCTGCCGGGCTGCCAGGGTCAGGCTTGGAGAAGACCGTGTTCCCACCCACTCCCAGAGCACCATGTGCTGGGAAGTCAAGCGCAAACCTCGCCAGCCTTGAATTGAATTCATATGTGTCTCTCCCACACTTGCAGGCTGGGAGTGCTCTTCTCCATTCTTGGACCCTCCCGTCAGGACTCAGTGGATGCTCAGCACATGTCTCAGAACACCCCTCTCCCTGCTCTGATGGCAACTCTCCTAGCTAACCCCGTTCAGGGACTCTCAAAGGTAGCCTCTAATTAATAGCATACTCCATCTCTCTCCTTGCCCACACAGGCACTACAGACTGGTTTATTACCTGTATCTTAAAGCAAAGGGCAGCCTGGCTTCAGCAAAGAGGGGATTCAGCATGTTGGAAAGGGACCTGGCCTTGGAATCCTGGAGGACATGGGCTCCTGCCTCCAAATCACTGTGTGACCTTGGGCAAGCCACCAAGCATCTCTGGGCCATGGCCTTGCCCTTAAAATGGGCAAGGGGGACCCGCTATGCTGTGACGCCCAGATGGTCTTGCCTGCATCAGTCTTGCTGTCGCTGCTGGGGTGTTTTATATGCAGCAGACGTGGAGCACACACCAGAGACCCACGCCTACTGACTCTTAGTAAAGCTCTTCACGCGGCAGGTCGCTGCTGGTTAAATCTGTGAGGAAATTAGGTGTTGAGAGAAGAATACCTTCTAATCTGGAAAACCAAATTGGGGTGGAAGGCTGCAAAAGGGGGAGTGGGGAAAATACTTCATCTCAATAGGGCTCTTAAGAGCCCCTACAAACTACCATATCTGTGGATGCGTTCTGCTCACAATTTATTTATTTATTTATTATTTATTTTGGCCAATTATGTTTACAGAGTCGGGCAGGATTGTTTGGGTAAATACTCTGTTTCAAAAGATTCCAAGCCAAAAGCCCCATTTTCCTTGATTTAACAATAAATATCCATCCACCTCTACCTATGACTTTGAGGAAGGCAGAAGAGAATAATTCAGAAATGTCAGCCGCTAAGGAAGTGTCAATATTGAAAGACACATCTCTAGGTGATTAATTAAGATCAATGGCCAAAAGAAACACAGGAGAGACCTCTTCTTAAAATGGGAAATGATACTGCTAATGAAAATGATTCTAGCAGACGTGTCAGCCTCTGATTCCTGGGTGAGTTTATGTCCCTTGCAGGACCTCAGTTTCATTAACTGTCACCTAATGGCCTGTGATTCTCAGAATGGGTTTCCCAGGGGTTCCTCTGGAGACGCCCACGTGGAGAGGGAGAGGGGCGGGGGGACCCGCCGCCGAGGCCTGCTTCACCAGGGCAGATCCTCTCTGAGCTGTTTTGGAGGCTTCACGGTGAACTTTCTTTGAGGTCTGTGACCACAGGTAAGTTGAATGCCACTGGACTAAGTCATCCCAGACCCTGTTCACTTTGGCGTCTGGAATCTGGGATGCTGAAGATGGTACCTTGGTTAAAGGTCATCTGACGGGCAAATGGTTTTTCATCCAAAGGCGTCGTGGTGACCCGTGTGTAACAGCACCTGGGGGCAGAGTGCCCCTGATTCTGGGAGGGGCTCTCTGAATGTGCATGATGCGCGCTCTGTCACTCCAGTCGCGTCTGACTCTTTGTGACCCTAGGGACGGCAGCCCGCCAGGCTCTTCTGTTCATGGGATTCTCCAGGCAAGAATACTGGCGTGGGTTACCATGCCCGCCTCCAGGGGATCTTCCTGACCCAGGGATCGAACTTGTGCCTCCTGCATTGCTGGCTTCTTCCCCCACTGAGCCACCTAGGAATCCTTTACAATGAGTGACTGAGCCCCAAAGAGGGTGAGAGATTTACCCAAGGTTCCTAATGAGCTTGACCTAGAGGAGGATTAACTTTCAGACCCCCGTCTTGAAATCCCATTTCTCCCACTCCACGTTGGCACCACTGGGCCACTCAGGACAGTGTGCTTTGGGGGTCAAAACTTAGCACAAGTGCAGGTCGCTGCCCTGTCACAGACCCAGCTATGCCTCCCAGGCTCCTGTCTCACCATCCTTAAAACAGGAATGATTTTCATACATAACCTGTAGGGCTGTGGCAAGTATTCAGGAGGACAGTATATGCCATTATTTGCCATAACCTGGGGCAGAGACAGGGACACAAAGTAAAATGGATCCTTCCACTGGGCTCGGTGCAGGAACCATAGTATCTTTCTCCTGATTTCCACCCCCTTCCCGCATCAGCAGTGGCAAGCTGACCACCATCCCTGTTTCCCTAGTCACCTTCCTGGGGACACCCAGAAGAGGAATGGGATCCAGTGAGATGCTATGACGTTGTGTCTCTCCAAAGTCAAGCATAAATCACCGTCTTGAACTTTCTGGTTTCTCCTGACCTCGTTTTAAGTTCTAGGCTCCAAATAAAATGATGTATCCTCAGCGCTGGGAAATGGCTAAAGAGCAACTTCAGGTTGGTGCACAGTCTGCCTAATGAGATGGAATCCATTCATTTGCAGCGTCAGGGAAATTAAAATGTGGAAAGAACTTTATCTCTGAGCCTCTGAGATACTGCAGAAGAAAGTGACGATCCCTCTAAAGGCAAACTGGTCGCTTTGCCTCTGTTATGAGAGAGGAAACCAAGGCCCAGAGAGGCTGAGAGATTCTGCCTGCGTCACACAGCCATAGAGTCTCTGGGTTAAGGAAACTGGGTGAGAACCAGATCTCCTGATCTCAAGGCTCTGCTGGGACTTGGAGGGGCGGGGGGTGGAGGGGATGAGGGGGAGCAAGGGTCAGGAGGGAAGTCTGAGTGTGAAAATGAGCATGAGCCTCTGAGGGAGAAGGAGAAACCTCTGGGGCGTCTGACCTCCCCCCTGCACTTCGACCGTGAGCAGGGAAGTGTGAACAAGCGTGAGCAAGAGGGCTCTGAGTGGGGAGTGAATGAACAGGCAAGTGAGGGGAAATCCGAGTGTTGGAGAGAGAGAACAAGAGGAGGAAAAGCATTTGGGCCGTTTTCAAATTCCCACAGTCAAATAAATCAAAACAGATTGTTCTGAGACAAAGAGCCCATTTCAAACCACATCCTTTACCCCAAAGTCCACCCTCAATGGGCCACCTGATGCCTTCTCCCGGCCAACAGTAAGAGCGACGGTAACGCTCACAGTCATAGCTGGATTCCTGAACAGCCCTGAGGAGCAGGTGTGATCCACACCCACTTTCCAGATCAGGCCACTGAGGCTTGGAGAGGGGAAGTCACTTGGTCCCTACATCTCCTCACCCGGGGGATTCCTGGGATAAGGAAGCCTGGTGAGCAGCGGAGATGCAGCCAGCAAGCGCCTTCCGGAAGCACTCTGTTCCTGAGGACCTCCCCTTAAGGAGGGCTGCTCTGGCCGCTGCAAGCAGGATGGAGAAGCAGGCACCAGGAGCAAGAAGGGAGCGAAGATGGCAGGTTCCCAGCTGTCCACAGGGCAAAGCAGATGCCCGCCTCTGCAGGAGTGCCTGGCACCGTGATGGGCAGTATTAGCTATTAGGAGCTGTGGGCATCACTTTGCCTGGGCGCCTGGCCCTGACCAGCCAGAGGAAGGCCCTGCCCTTCCATGCAAGCCAGGCCCTGGTGCACAGGACTGGACCAGAGAGAAGGTCTCCCATCTCCCTCGTCAACCTCAGCAAAGGGACGTGGGTCCAGGTGGCCACATCTCAGTGACCATAGCGTCTCGTGCCCCCAGTGGACGTGAAGGGACAGCACCAGGCAAACGTTGCTCTGCCAGGCAGACCCAGCCACGAGGCACACCACGCATTTTCTCATCCTAATCTTGTCCCGACCCCCGAACAATCCTTTGAAGTGGGTTTTACTCTTCTGGCTTTGCAAACAGGTTAACCGAGGCTCAGAGAGACTAAATAACTCCCTCAACGTCTACAAAATTTTAAGTGTCCGAGTGGTCAGGACCGAAGCCAGCCTGACCTAGAGACTTTGCCCGTTCTACGCCACCCATCACTCACCCACAAAGCCTTTCTCTCTGAAGGAGGCTGGGAGTCCCCGAGGGCAGCGTTTCAAAGGCAAATCCCAACAAACAACCTGAAACAGACAACCTTCCCCGAGGGGGCAGCCCCTGCTCACCCCCAGCCTGCTCCTGTCCTGAAAGCGCCCCTTTGTCAAGGAAAGCAGAAACCTAGAGTGCTATGCTACGTCTTTTTTCAACTGGCTAGAATTCTGTTTTCTGTTTTGTTAACAATGCAATATATTGAAATATAATCTATAAGCAGAAAAGTACCTGGATCCAAAATGCACAGCTCCATGAACAGTCCCAAACTGGACACACCTGTAAAACCAGCAAGCACAACGCGAAAAGAAACAAACCAGCTCCCAGAAGCCCCCTTCCAGGGGGCTCTCTTCCAGGAAGAGGCTTCCTGGAATGCTCTCTTCCAGGAAGAGGCTTCCTGGAAGCCTCTCTTCCAGGCTCTCCCCGACTTATGCCCAAATGGAACCACTATCATGGCTTGATTTAACACTATAGCTTCATTTTGCTGACTTTGAACTTTATATAAACAGAATCCTTCTGTGTATTCATTTTCACCTCTGGGGTCTTTTGCTCAATATCAGTTTTCCGAGATTTCCCCCCAAATTGCCATCAGCGGCAAGAGTTCATTCATCCTCTGCTGTGTAGTACTCCTAGATCCATTCTAGAACTGGTGAAAATTGAGTTGTTTCCAGGCATCACATCTCATGGAGAATGAGGCCACGGACATCCTTATACCTGCCTTTTATGAGCACATGTACGCCTTCCTATTGGAAGTATACTTAAGAGTGGAATTGTTGGGTCACATGATCCATGCATGCATGGTCTATGCATGCTTTAGCTGGCCTTCCTAGGTGGGTCAGTGGGTAATGAATCCACCTGCAATGCAGGAGATGCAGGCAGACACAGGTTCGATCCCTAGGTCAGGAAGATCTCCTGGAGAAGGAAATGGCAACCCACTCCAATATTCTTGCCTGGAGAATCCCATGGACAGAGGATTCTGGTGGACTACGGTCCATTGGGTCACAAAGAGTCGGACATGACCGAAGTGACTAAGCATGCACGCACACCCAATATTTTAATGTTGAGTCGGTTTTACGTCTTAAACATTGTGCGCCTTAAACAAAATACATCTCCAGCTAGGATCTAGCCTGCAGGCCACCATGTTCACGTTGCACCTTAGGCCTATGCTCTTCATTCATTGTAGACACCAGCCAAACCATCTTCTGTAGTGCCTCACAAGTTCATGTGATACAGTAGGGAAGATTCTAACATTCTCCTTCACTCACTCACACTGATGAGTGATTGAGACCTCAGTTAGCTATCAAAGGCTGTCCTTCAGTGAGTATTTCTCTCAGTTCAGTTCAGTTCATTTCACTCGCTCAGTCGTGTCCGACTTTGTGACCCCAGGAACCGCAGCAAGCCAGGCCTCCCTGTCCATCACCAACTCCTGGAGTTCACCCAAACCCATGTCCATTGAGTCGGTGATGCCATCCAACCATCTCATCCTCTGTCGTCCCCTTCTCCTCCTGCCCTCAATCTTTCCCAGCATCGGGGTCTTTTCAAATGACTCAGCTCTTTGCATCAGGTGGCCAAAGTATTGGAGTTTCAGCTTCAACATCAGTCCTTCCGATGAACACCCAGGACTGATCTCCTTTAGGATGGACTGGTTGGACCTCCTTGCAGTCCAAGGGACTCTCAAGAGTCTTCTCCAACACCACAGTTCAAAAGAGCCCATCTTTGCATGAAATGTTCCCTTGGTATCTCTAATTTTCTTGAAGAGATCTCTAGTCTTTCCCATTCTATTGTTTTCCTCTATTTCTTTGCATTGATCGCTGAGGAAGGCTTTCTTACTTCTGCTTGCTATTCTTTGGAACTCTGCATTCCAATGGTTATATCTTTCGTTTTCTCCTTTGCTTTTCGCTTCCCTTCTTTTCACAGCTATTTGTAAGGCCTCCTTAGACAGCCATTTTGCTTTTTTGCATTTCTTTTTCTTGGGGATGGTCTTGGTTCCTGTCTCCAGTACAATGTCACAAACCTCCATCCATGGTTCTCTATAAGGATAAAATTATTGGGTTGGCCTAAAATTTTGTTTGGGTGTTTCTGTAACATCTTATAGAAAAACCCGAAAGAATTTTTGGCCAGCCCAACACATTGCAGTCATTTGAGCGATCTCTTCAAACTACACGTGCCCAGCACTGCGCTATTACCGATCAGACTTTCTGAGAACACAGACACCCAGGCATGATTATTTTGGAATGTATCCTAATTAAGAACCTTTGTGTGAGGCCATAGAGCACAAAGCCAGTGACAGCAGAGCACCCAGCTTCCCAGCAGCTAGTCTCTAGCACCCTGGAGGTGCTACGTTGCTTCAGTCTTGTCCGACTCTGTGTGACCCTCTGGACTGTAGCCTGCCAGGCTCCTCTGGCCATGGGATTCTCCAAGCAAGAATACTGGAGTGGCTTGCCATGCCCTCCTCCCGGGGATCTTCGCGACCCAGGCATTGAACCCACATCTCTGTGTCTCCTGCATTGGCAGGCGGGTTCTTTACCACTAGTGCCACCTGGGAAGCCCACCCAGCACCCTAGGGTTCCTAAATCTACCCTGTGGGCTAGCACTCCACCTTCCTCCAACCATAACAGACATCAATAATTGATCTTGGCCCTCCTTCCTGCTGAGCCCAAGTAACCCAGCCTGATCTACCCTTCAGCAGGCCCTACTAATCGATCAGAGTTGGCATTTGAGATTAAGTGTGTTTGCCACCGGGCCTTCCCAGTTGGCACTAGTGGTTAAGAACCCATCTCCTAGTACAGGAGCCTTTGGAGATGTGGGTTAGATGCCTGGGTGGGGAAGATCCCCTGGATGAGGGCATGGCAACCCACTCAGGATTCCTGCCTGGAGAATCCCATGGACAGAGGAGCCTGGCAGGTTGTGGTCCATAGGTTCGCAAAAGGTCGGACACGACTGGAGCAATTTAGCATGCACACGCTCCTGCCAGTGTTGGCCTCTGGAAATGCTTGCTCCTTTCTTAAGTGGCTCCGCTTTTTTTACATCTGGACGGGTGAAAAACAGGGAAGGGACCAAACCCAAGCCTGGCCCATTCTTCAACTGCTTTGATTCTGATTCCCACGCCAACCCAAGAAGCTTGCCATGAAGATAATTTATCACTGCCCTGGGATTTTTGTTTGTTTGGGGTTTTGGCTACGGGTTTAATGGGTGGCAAACAAGTCCAGAGAGGGCTAGTGCCTTGCCCAAGGGGAACTTGAACCATCTCCCCATTGCTAATCCAGGGCTCTTTCACTCTCTCCAAGGGACCTCTCACAACCAATTAGGAACTACTGGAAAAGCCAGAAAAACAATGGTAACCTCATTCATCCCACACCAGTCACATCTGGTTCACTTCTTCCCCACTAAGCAGTAAACAGTGGAGACAGCGTCCAGGCTGGCCGCGGGCTAGGATCTCAGCTCAGAGACAAGGCCTCGGCCCAGAGCCGGCGAGAAATCATTCTCACGCTGATCCCTGGGCTCCAAGAAAGAGATTTTCCCTAATGCAGCTGAGTTTGGTGACCCAACATGACTGAAAATTGTCCTTTTCCAATGCGATAATCCACACAAACCCAGGGAGGGACTCCAAGATGGAGGAGCTTCCAGCAGCAGCCGGGGAGCGGGGGGGCCTCTGTGGTCCCACTGCTTTCTGTCTTTATTAACATTTGCAGAAAAACTCACAGTGTGCTTTGCTGCAAATAAAAACCAAGCAATTTCATTTTCTCCCCTCAACCAGGCCAGATGGCTCCTTCTCGCTCTTCTCCCCTTGCTCATGCTAGAATTTTTTTTTTAGCTCAAAAATACTAAAAGATCCCTCACATCTGCAGATCTGCCTTTCCAGGTCATTTTTAGCCAAAGGTGCCCAAAACTGAGTCCTTGGATTGTCTCAAAACAGCATCTCCCCCCTTGGGAACAGCTGCATCTTCACTTGCAAAGTCTTTGCCTTCTATAGAGCTTTGGGGCTCCCCGGGGCAGAGGCAGGCACCCAGTATGCCTGTCCACGCCCACATCCGCGTCGGAGACTGAAGGCGAGGTCCGGAATGCCTGCAGCGCTTGGGAGACGGCCAGCTCAAAGTGTGGGGAATTCCTGCCCTTGCACACACCTCTCCCCAAACTTCTGAGGACTCGTGTTCATGGCAGGACCTGATGGAGTTACTCAGCTTCCCACCAACCTGCACTGTTGTTATATAGTCTCACATGGAATGAAAAGAAACCAACTCGAGGTCGCTCTCTCTTTCTCTCTCACACACACACACCAGAAAGTGACAGGGTCAGAATCTACCCATGATGGCCTGACCCCAGGCCCAAGCTCTGACCGCTGCCCCACGAGGTTCTCGTCCCATTACTACTGAACTGGCTGGAATGGACCTTGCCCTAATCCTGTCCCCATCCCAAAGGTACAGTCATCTGCTGCCTTCAACATCGCACTGATTTCCAACGTGGCCCTCGGTCACGCCTTAAGGCCTGGGTTCTTGTGTGTGTGCTAAGTGTCTTCAGTCGTGTCCGACTCCTTGTGACCCCGTGGACTGTAGCCCTCCAGGCTCCTCTGTCCATGCAATTGTCCAGGCAAGAATACTGGAGTGGGTTACCATGCCCTCCTTCAGGGGGTCTCCCTGATCCAGGGATTGAACCTGCGTGTCTCATGTCTCCTGCATTGGCAGACGGGTTCTTTGCCACTAGCACCACCTGGGAAGCCCAAGGCCCAGGTTCAGGGCCCAGAAAACCCGTCCAAGTGCACACATGTGTATGCATTGGTGTGACATCAGCTCCTTAATTCTCTTTAGGGGGAATAAATACTACCTCTGTTCACACCATCCTGTTAACTGGCAGGAGAGACCAGTCTACAGGTGTGAACTAGGGAGATGACCTGCCGCTCCCCATGGGAGGACTCTTAAGAAAAATATTCTCTCAAGAACCTCTAGGTACCAAGGCACAGACAGTCTCAGAAAATCAAGCAGCATCAGGAGCCCAGCCAGGACTGGCAAAAAAATCTCTGGCAAAGGGCGACTTCGTGCGGGAGGGAAGGAGGGTGAGGTGGGTGCTCGAGAGGTTGAGTTCCCATCATTCTCCAAGTGAGAGCAGTACCAAGCCTGAGTCACCCACATAAGCGACAGGGGGTCTTCCGGGAGACCAGAAACTCCACGTCCTCAGAGGGAGGGACAGAGGGGACCTGAGACAGGGCGAAGGTCGGGACATGAGAGGGGTAGGCAAAGGGGTGCAGCCTGAGTCAGGGACCCAGGAGAGAGTTGCTCACAGTGGGTGTGGTTCAGGGGCTTCAAGACCAGTGTTGGACTGGGTGGTTATACACCTGGATGTAGCCCCCTCCACCTCAAATCTTCAGTAAAAGTCTAGTACAGTCATCCCTCACGATTGGTTACAGGACCTCCATGGATAGCAAAATCCACTGATCATGCATATAAAATGGTATAGTATTTACATATAACCTACACCCATCTTTCTGTATATATCCTTGACATCATCTTATTGCTTATAATACCCGAAGGGAAAAGTGAAAGTATAAGTTGCTCAGTCATGTTCGACTTTTTGCGACTCCATAGACTGTAACCCACAGGCTCCTCTGTCCATGGAATTCTTTAGGCAAGAATACTGGAGTGGGTTGTCAAGGAATCTTCCCGACCCAGGGATAGAATCTCAGTCTCCTGCACTATAGGCAGATTCTTTACCATCTGAACCACCAAATGTAAATGCTATGTAAATAGTTCTCTCTCTCTCTCTTAGTTTCTCAGTCCTGTCCGACTCTTTGCCACCCTGTGGAGTAGTCCACTGGGCTCCATGGTCCATGGAATTTTCCAAGCAAGAATAGTGGAGTGGGTTACCACCTCCCACTCCAGGGGATCTTCCCAACCCAGGGATTGAAACTACGTCTCTTGCATCTTCCGCAATGGCAGGTGGATTCTTTACCATTGAGCCGCCGGGGCAGCCCAGATAGTTGCTGGAGTGTGGCAAATTCAAGTTTTGCTTGTTGTGGAACTTTCTGAAATTTTTACTTTTGAATATTTTCAATCCACAGTTGGTTGAATCCACCGATGCAAAATCTGTGGATGTGGAGAGCTGACTGGACACACAATGGAAGAAAGAATGAATGAATGAATGTCTACACCAGGCAACACCAGGAACCCTTTTCTGCATTCAACAGACCTCCCAGGCAAGGATCCTCTTGCAATGGAAAAGGCTGGGCCTTGCAATGGTTCAGAGAAACCCTTCCAGTTTCTCATACCACTCCAAACAACCGGGTGACCTATAGAATTCCATTATCTTAGCACCTCAAGTTTCCCTTCCATAAAACAAGGATTAAAAATCTCACCCCAATCGGACTGTTGGGCATCAAATGAGATCATATACATGGGTGTCTACTGGAAACATGGAAAAATTCTGCTGTGCTTCTGGGATGGAAAGGGGAGGATAGAGGACCAGTGTAGAAGGTCAGCCACACGCAGCACCAGGTGGATCCAGCTTGTACTGTCCCCTTTTTTTCCAGATGAGGAAACTGAGGTTCAGTTAGGATTAAAAACTTGCCAAGGCCATGTAGCTGGTGAGGATTTGAACAGTCAGGATCTGAAGTGTGGAATTCAGAAGCCAGAATTCCCCCTTACTTATTTTATATCCCCACTCAAATACCACCTGGGCTCACAACTGCCTTCAGAACTCTTCCTTCTAGAAAAGCATTTAATTTTAATCCTGTACATTTCTCCCCAGCAGACATGCGCAGAACCTTATTTAAATATATTGTTATCATTATTATTGCTTTGCCTAAAGATTCGTTAACAGAGATCTTTTTTTTTCTTTGTCCACAAACACACACACATGCACCTCTCCAACAGGTTTGAATAGAGCTTTGTGAGCGGTAGGGCTACTTAGAAACAAAAATTGCCTATTATTTCAATTCAATTACATAGCAACCACTTTTTTTTTTTAAGAGTATATTTATTTGAGCTTATTGTGTGGCGAATCATCAGACATTTTCTTTCTCCAAACTATTTTGAGAAGAGAAAATGATCAAATGAAAGGGAGGAAATGTTAGGCATATCATCCCCGCTATTGAGAATATTGCTGATGGATTTTCCTCTTGCAGTTTTAATTTGTTTAAACAACACCCCCGCTTCCATCAACAACCACGCCTTGGCTTCCTGAGCGCTTTTCTCCAGGGGATTCGAGGCCTTTCGGTTGTAGTCCCTGATGGAGACACTGAGGGGCGGTTCTGGAGTCAGTGGAGACGTGGAGGAGGAGAGTCGTGCTCCCCAGGTTGTGGGCGTGATGTCAGCAGACTCGAGCGCTGGTTGCAGCCCAAACAGGGTTAGGTCTAGGTTCTGACTGTCCGGACTCCCAGTCCAGCGCTTGCCCCACCTCTTCAGCTGGGGAACAACGGTAAGGACGGCGATTCAGGGGTTGGGTCTAGTCCAGCCCTCTCGGTGCGTGCATGTTAAGTCGCTTCAGTCGTGTCTGACTCCGCGACCCCATGGCCTGTAGCCCACCAGGCTCCGCTGTCCGTGGGATTCTCCAGGCAAGAATCCTGGAGTGGGTTGCCATGCCTCCTCAGTCCTCTTGGTGCCCCGACCCAATTCCCAGGCTTTCGTGAGCCCATCCCAGGCTCTGAGCTTGGCCCCCGTAGTCCCCGTTTGGTCTCTGGGCTCAGAGGAGGGAAGGGCCCCTCCCCCGGGGAGAGCCACCGCCTGCGGCCCCCACTCCAGCCCCTCCGCAGCCCCTGCAACCTGACCTCCATCTCCCCAGCCTCACGGAACCAGCAGCCGCAGCCGCAGAGGCCGCTCGGTTTGCCTTGGCTCCGCAGCCCGCTTCCCCAGCAAGAAGCCGCTGGAAAGGAAAATAAAACAACAACAAAAAGCCTTTTGATCTGCCAGCGGACGTCCTCGTCCAACCCTGGGGGAAGGTGGAAACCACTCTCTGGAGTGACCTGCTAACCCCTCTCTCACAAATGCTCTCCAAAGGGCCCCAGGGTCTTTCAGAGACCCCACCAGGGCAGGCTCCCGGCCCCAAGAGAGGAAAGGGCCAAATGACATTTGTAGGGACTCAGTGGGGATGGGCAGGGGCCAGGAAGAGGCCAGAGAGGACCCAGGACCCATGGAAAGAGAAGACAGCCACTGACCCAGGCTGGCCACTCCACAGGACGTGGTCACCACAGATTGTCTGCATGGAGGAGCAGCGAAAAAGAGGCGTGTCCCAGAAAAGCCATTCAGTTCAGCAGGAGGGAATCCAGCAAAGGCATCATGCTGTCCACACCGGGGTACACCAGGCGCCCATCCTGAGGCGACGTGGCAAGTAACTGACATGGGAGCCGGGCCACTCCCCTACCCCGCGGTCCACTCTGGAGGCTCCGACCCTTGCCTGGAAAATGCCATGGGTGGAGGAGCCTGGTGGGCTACAGTGCATGGGGCCGCAGCGTAGGACATGACTGAACAACTTCACTTCACTGTACTGTATATAGGACATATATACATACAGTTGGGTACCTAGGCTAACTGTTAGACTTACAAACTGGACTTACGAACGTGTTCTTGGAAATGGAACTCCTTCACATGTGAGGGACCTACTGTATATAGGAATAAACCTGTAGCCCACCAGGCTCCGCTGTCCGTGGGATTCTCCAGGCAAGAATCCTGGAGTGGGTTGCCATGCCTCCTCAGTCCTCTTGGTGCCCCGACCCAATTCCCAGGCTTTCGTGAGCCCATCCCAGGCTCTGAGCTTGGCCCCCGTAGTCCCCGTTTGGTCTCTGGGCTCAGAGGAGGGAAGGGCCCCTCCCCCGGGGAGAGCCACCGCCTGCGGCCCCCACTCCAGCCCCTCCGCAGCCCCTGCAACCTGACCTCCATCTCCCCAGCCTCACGGAACCAGCAGCCGCAGCCGCAGAGGCCGCTCGGTTTGCCTTGGCTCCGCAGCCCGCTTCCCCAGCAAGAAGCCGCTGGAAAGGAAAATAAAACAACAACAAAAAGCCTTTTGATCTGCCAGCGGACGTCCTCGTCCAACCCTGGGGGAAGGTGGAAACCACTCTCTGGAGTGACCTGCTAACCCCTCTCTCACAAATGCTCTCCAAAGGGCCCCAGGGTCTTTCAGAGACCCCACCAGGGCAGGCTCCCGGCCCCAAGAGAGGAAAGGGCCAAATGACATTTGTAGGGACTCAGTGGGGATGGGCAGGGGCCAGGAAGAGGCCAGAGAGGACCCAGGACCCATGGAAAGAGAAGACAGCCACTGACCCAGGCTGGCCACTCCACAGGACGTGGTCACCACAGATTGTCTGCATGGAGGAGCAGCGAAAAAGAGGCGTGTCCCAGAAAAGCCATTCAGTTCAGCAGGAGGGAATCCAGCAAAGGCATCATGCTGTCCACACCGGGGTACACCAGGCGCCCATCCTGAGGCGACGTGGCAAGTAACTGACATGGGAGCCGGGCCACTCCCCTACCCCGCGGTCCACTCTGGAGGCTCCGACCCTTGCCTGGAAAATGCCATGGGTGGAGGAGCCTGGTGGGCTACAGTGCATGGGGCCGCAGCGTAGGACATGACTGAACAACTTCACTTCACTGTACTGTATATAGGACATATATACATACAGTTGGGTACCTAGGCTAACTGTTTGACTTACAAACTGGACTTACGAACGTGTTCTTGGAAATGGAACTCCTTCACATGTGAGGGACCTACTGTATATAGGAATAACGGGCACCATGTACACAGCTGTGCTCATTTACTGGGCAAACAATTCAGGATTGGGGGTTGCTCACAACGGGTTTTGGGTAAGGAGATGGGCTTAAAACTCGGTTTCCATTGAATCTGCTTTTGTTCTATTTCTATACTCTCTTACTGTGTTTATTCTGATTATTTTTTCTTTGGTCTGGAAAGTAGAAAAAAAAAAGAAAAGAAAAAGAACTATAGAGATGTGAGAAAAACCCAGAATCAATGATCCCCTTGACTTCCTAGGACGTTCCCACTTCCTTCTCACCCCTGTCTCAGCCCACCTGCAGTACCATGGGTCCCAGTTCTCTTAGAGGTTTGGCAGCTGCTGTCAAACGAAGGAATTAAGGACTGGAGGGGAGCAAAGAGCCAGGTGAGAGGCCTCTCAGACCCCTGGATCCTGATTTCCTCCCACTCTGGCTAATAAGACACGAACTGGCTCCAAAAGAGAAGACCTTGGTGTCCCACAGAGGAGCAGAGCCATGTAATTAATGCTGGGTCTTTAAAGAGAGGATCAAATTAAAACGAGGCTTTTAGGGTGGGTCGTAATCCAATCCGACTAATGTCCTTATAAAAAGAGATTTGGACCCCCAGGGGACGCCAGATTGGACCCCAAGGGGACACCAGAGGTACATGAGCACAGAGGACCCAGGGAGCAGACAGCCTGCTGCAAGCCTAGGAGAGAGACCTCCAAAGAAACTGAATCTGCCAACACCTTGATCATGAACTTCTACCCTTCTCCCCAAAACTGTGAAAAAATAAATTTGATAAGAATTAACTTACTTAGTGCACGCAACAACCCAATAAATTAGGTATTATTTTTAGTCCCATTTTATGGACAAGAAAGTGACGAACAAAGAGGTTGAGTAACTTGCCCAGCCCTGCAGAGCTGGTGAGTGATAGAGTTGGGACTGTAAACCATCCCTTTGGATGAGATGGGGCTCGTAAGTGCCTGGCACACTGAAACTGATCAATGCATGCTAGGTACACTCATTACCCGAAACCACCTGAAAAGCACCAGTCTGCAAAGGGTAAGAATGGAGGAAGGCATTTTGTGGGCATCTGCGAGGTGCCTGGAACCCAGGGATGGGCCAAGGCTGACAGGGTCCCTGCCCTCCAGGGGTTACACTAGAATGGGGAGATGGAAGTTAAATAATCACACCCACAAGTCAACAACCACCCAATTTTGACAAACTTCCTGTTAAGAAGAGGACAGTGGAGCCATCGGGACTTCCCTGGTAGCTCAGCTGGTGAAGAATCCACCTGCAATGCAGGAGACCCTGGTTCAATCCCTGGGTCAGGAATATCCCCTGGAGAAGGGATAGGCTATCCACTCCACTATTCATGGGCTTCCCTGGTGGTTCAGATGGTAAATAATCTGCCTGCAATGAGGAATACCTGGATTCTATCCCTGGGTTGGGAAGATTCCCTGGAGGAAGTATGGCAATCCACTCTAGTATACTTGCCTGGAGAATTCCCCAGGACAGAGGAGCCTGCTGGGCTATAGTCCATGGGGTTGTAAAGAGTTGGACACGACTGAGGGACTAAACAGACAGCATAGTGGAGCCATCAGAGCCAATGGGTGAGAAATTGGGCCCACTTGGAAGTCAAGGAGGGCTTCTTGGAGGAAGTGATGGGATCCAAAGGATAAAGGGGAGTTGGGTAGCTAAAGAAGGAGGGAAAGATTGTAGTGATTGGGGAAGAGCATTCAGAGTGGCCCTGTGCAGGTAAGGGCAAGAGAAGGAAGCCAGGTGGCGGTAGGCTGGAGCAGAGGGTGGTAGGCTTGGGTGGCAGAAGGGGCAAAAGTTGCCAGAAAGTCTTAGAAACGCAAGTGAGGTGCTCGTTTCAGCAGCACGTACACTAAAATAAACGCAAGTGAGAATCTATGGAAAGGGTTTCCAAAAGAGTTCAACATGGCTAGCACGATCACATTACACAACAGATGCTTCCTCTAACAAAGCAAGCAGGTTGAACGTCAGTAAATTGAATTTTATTTTTAAGGCGGTAGGGAGGAACAGGAATCTGAGAGTTAACGGTCTGTAAATGGGATGAGGAGCCTCTGATCCAGCTGGCATTTCATAGATCCGGCCACCTCGTGTGAGGCACCCCTGCTAGGTAACAATACCGGAGGAGGACTAGCCGTCCGTGTGGCAGTGTGTGGGCCAGTGTCTCTGCTGGTGGTGGCCGTCTAATCCCCCATGGGTCTCAGGGCACCAGAAGCTTGTGAGCATGGCTCTCCCCAGCGGCCACCACACAGCCTATTTCCTGGCACCCACAACCTTCCAGGCTCCTCTTCCCCAGCTCCTCTTCATCCCCAACTCCTCCTCATCCCCCAAGCTTTAACTTGTACTTACTTCGATGGGGAGGCCTTTGCTGCCCAAGCCCCCAGATGTATCTGTCTTTCATGAGTTTTTCCCGGCACCCCTGGCACCCCCCTGGGTTTGTCCCCATACTATCCCCAGTGCCCCCACCTAAGGGGGTTACCAGTAGAGGCCTTGGTGCAGAGCAAAGAAGGATGAGATCCTAAACAGCTCTAAGAATTCATTCATTCATTCATTCAGCATGTATGAACACCTCTGAACATCCATCTATTCTGTCCCAGGCACTGAGTTACACATGCTGTGGGCACCATGGAGAATGAGACAGACAAGTCTCTGCCCTCATCCCACTGAGGAAAACACATCATAAATAATTAGAACAATTCCAACATTCACTGAACACTTCTGAGGTGCCACGTTCAATCCTACAAAATACATTTATGCATTTTAACCTTATTTTATCTTCATAAAAGATAAAATGACAGTGATCATTTCACAAAACATACAAAAATTGGGTAATTATGTTGTACATCTGAAACTAATATAATGTTTTATGTCAATTAGACCTCAATTAAAAAAAAATCCTTATGGTGGTACAGAGAACTTAAGTATTTGGTTAAAGGTCACTGAAAGTCAAGGACTGTGGCTGAACTGGGACTTGAACCAGGGCCCTTATGCTCAGAACACCTAACCCTGCATGGCATATTGCCTCTTTTGCTTTCAACGCATGGGATGGAGCTGTGTATCTGAACCTCGGCCTCCACAGCTGAGCCTCCAAACCCTCCAGGGTCCCTGTGGGATGGGCTCGGGGGCTGGGAGCCTCAGCTAGTCCGTCCTAGGCCCCCTTCTCGTGCAGAGAAGTCGGGACACCACCCCCAGGGGAGAGGAACCCAACTTGCCAACATCATAGTGACCTCTGGTGCTGAAGGTGAACCTAGAATAAACAGCAAGGATAATTCATCAGGACCAGACATTCTTAGCCTGAGAGGAGATGAAGACAACAGGCACCCCACCCCCCAGAAAGACAAATCAAAAAAACAAAGTAAAGGGTGCCTTTCTTGCAGTCCTTTCAAATCATTCTTTGTAGAAAACATCCTACCTGCAATTAGTTACGATCCACATGCACTGATGCTTCTTAAGCCCATATTGAACACCCAACACCCTTCCAAGCCTGTTGTGTGCTGTGTGCTAAGTTGCTTCAGTCACCTCCGACTCTTTGTGACCCCATGAACTGTAGCCCACCAGGCTCCTCTGTCCATGGGATTCTCCAAGCAAGAATACTGGAGTGGGTTGCCATTTCCTTGTCTAGGGGATCTTCCCAACCCAGGAATTGAAACCATGTCTCTTACATCTCCTGCACTGGCGGGCGGGGTCTTTACCAATAGTGCCACCTGGGAAGCCTCTCCAAGACTGTTGGAGGGAACAAATATGGAAAGCAGCATCTGACAAATGTCAGTGGTGGACAGAGTTTGTCTGATGCAGACACTGACTCTTCTGATGCTTTTAACTAGGCCACAAAGTGGGTACAAATCCTCACTTTATTGATAAGAAGACTGAAATGTACAGAGATTACCCATTACTAATTGTATAGTTGAATGACCTTGAATGATAACATACCCACCTGTTATGGATCGAATTGTGTGCCCCCCAAAGCAGTGTTGCCATCCTAACCTCTGGTCCGTGACCTTAGTTGAAAACAGGGTCTTTGCTGATGTCATCAAGTTCAGATGAGGTCCTTAGGCTCTAATCCAATGTGACTGGAGTCCTCATAAGAAGAGGAAGGACAGACACAGGGAGAACAACATGTGATGACAGAAGAGGAGACTGGAGTGATGCGTCTACAAGCCAAGGAACAGCAAGAACTGCCAGCAGCCCCAGGAGCAGGGGACCCTCCCCTGGAGCCCTGCTGACACCTTGATGTTGGCCTTCCAGCCCCCAGAACTGTGAGAGGATGAATGTGTGGTCTGAAGCCCCCAGTTTAGGGTATTTATCACTGCAGCCCTGGGAAACCAATACAGCCTCATCGCTCTTGAGCTGGTCCAAAGCTCTGCCCCAGGGTTTAGTGGGGAGGGGCTGCAGCAGCTGATGTCTGGGGGCAGGAGTGAATGAGATGTGTTTTAGGGACCTCACAGTGCCTGGCTCATAACCTAACTGGCTTGCCCTCCCCACCCCACTGCTTCTCAGAGAAGCTGCGGGCATCTTGGTGGCAGCCGCAGTGGGAGGCCAGTCTCTCTGTGCCCCCAGGAACAATCGTCTCCTCTACTCAGGGGTACAGAGGCCACCTCTGAATCCTGTCTTGAGGAGCCAAACCTTCCCAAAGACCCTTCCACCCCAGTGTCCAGTCCACCAGCTATTCCTGGGATGTCTTTTGCAAGGGAGGGGACAGTAAATCCCCATTACCCTGGGGGTGTTTATATTTTGGCTGCAGGAGCCCCTCATCACCCTGGGGGCTAAAAGCGCAGACAAAATGAGTACTCTGGGCTCGCCCTGGGGAGGGAGCCCTCTATGCCAGGAACCAGGTGGTGGCGGGCTACCACACCCCCAGGAGGCTGAGGCGCTCTTGGCCAGCAAGAACGCAACAATCTGTCCCAAGCGGAGAGGCAGCACCAAGGAAGGGGGCCTCTCTCAGCGGCACCCCCAGGCCCCGCGCCCACACTGGTAATTAGACATGAAAAGACGGGCCTAAATCCAAGGGCCGGGGCTCCAAATTCTTCTCCCATTTCAAATGGAAGCTGTATTAGTTCAACACAAGAGCCCAGCCCGAGGCCACCCAGGATGGGAGCCCAGAGCCTCTCCATCCAAGAGACGGGAGTGAAGGATGGGTGAGTTGGGGGTGGGGGGGACGTTGGGGAGGGAGGAGCACTTGGAGCCTCGTCTCAGATGCTGGCCCCTGGCCAGAGGCTTCACTCCCTTCTAACTCAAATGGGCGAGAAGCAATGCGCAAACATCCTGACACCTACTAAGTGCCAGGCACTTAATTAGCTTTATAGCTTTCTACATTCTTTCCGTTTTACAGAGAAGAAAACTGAGGCTCAGAAAGATGCACTCATGCTAAAGCAGAGGAGTCAGAATTCGAATCTAAGTTTGACCATCTTACTGTTCTCAGAAAAACAGGGCTGGGAAGCCTCATTAGACTCCCTCTCTTTACTTGCTCAGTCCCAGAAGGAGTGAAAGGGGAAGCAGGAGGCTGCTGAGATGGGACAGGAAGCTCAGGTAAATTTCTGTGTCATTGTGGGGGGCGCCCCAAAGCTTGAGTGCACAGCAGTTTACAAAGCAATGTATGTAGGGCCCAAATGCCTATGGTTTTCACTATGAGTATTTACAACCAAGCCTTCAAAGCCTTCTCAAGCCCCAGTGCTACTGCCTCAACTTCCAGACAGTTCCTGCAGCCTCCCCCCACCTCCTCTCCCCCGGCCCGCGCACACACAGAAGATGAACACAGAGCTCTTCCCCATTAGGGAGTGGGAAGAGGAAACAGAAGAAGAAGTAGGTTCTGGAGGGTCTTGGAAGAAGTCCTCAGAGCAGCAGATTTCAGTAGGGCAAAGGAGGCCCTGGGAGCTCTGGGGCGGGGGGCAAGGGCCTGGCTCTCGCCCTTGCTGTGTGTTCATGGGCCAGTCCCTGGGTCTATCTGAGCCCTGCCTCTCTGCTGTGTAGTATGAGCACTACATCATCTGCCCAGAGACCGTTTCCAGGTCCACGGTCTGTAATCTCCTAAGAGCAATGCACTGCTGCTGCCAAGTTGCTTCAGTCGTGTCCGACTCTGTGAGACCCCATAGATGGCAGCCCACCAGGCTCCCCTGTCCCCAGGATTCTCCAGGCAAGAACACTGGAGTGGGTTGCCATTTCCTTCTCCAGTGCATGAAAGTAAAGAGTGAAAGTGAAGTCACTCAGTCGTGTCCGACTCTTAGCGACCCCATGGACTGCAGCCCACCAGGCTCCTCCGTCCATGGGAGTTTCCAGGCAAGAATACTGGAGTGGGTCGCCAGTGCCTTCTCCGAGAGCAATGCACATCAAAGATCATTAAGGAAAGGAAGCGTCCATGTTTTAAGGACTGACTACGTGCCAGGTCTATGCTAGAAGCTTCAAATGCATCATCTCAGTGAATCCTCAAAGTATTCTATCCAGGAAATAGAAACGCAAGGAGTTAGCGCCTGGTAAGTAGCAGCCTCCCTTGCAGCGGGTTTGGGGCCAGGTGACAGTTCTGACCAGTGCACCAGAGCCGAGGTGACTGTGTCGCCTCCAGCTGAGGCAGTGGAGTCTTCCCGGGCCTTTTCCTTCTCCATCACTCTCCTCCCCTTCTGCAGTAACCACGGCTGCCACATCACCCAGGATGTGCAGCTACGACGATGGTGAGCCACCGTCCGCCTGGGTCCCTCAGTGACCGCGTGGAGCAGAGATCCATGTTAGGCGAGCAGCAAGGGTGAGAACTGCACCCACGGGTTAAGCCACTGAGAGTTTGGAGTCATCTGCTGTGGTTGCTGGTGTTACTTTGCTTGATACTGGAAACCAAGGCCACATAGCCAGTAAGCGGCAGGCACGAGAAGCAAGTTCACATCTGTGACTCCAACAGGTATCCTCTGTCAGCTACAACTTTCTGTGGCTGAATGAGATCATCCCCTTCCTATAAGCACTCTTGTCCCAAAAAGCTCCTACCTCTCAGCGTCCCCAGGATGGCTGAGTAATCAACACAGGGTGAAAAAAGCGCATCCCGTAAAGCACTCTGAGCCTGGAAGATGAGCAAAAGCAGGGAGAAAGGGGCCTGATTATACCTCAGGGAAATCCTTCCTGGGCTTTGGGGCTCCACAGGCGGTTCTGCTGGGAGAGAAACATCACAGAATGGTTTCAAGCACACAAGGGAGAAACAGATCGACCTAGGATCTAATTCCAGCCACTCCCAACAACTTATTGACTTGCTTTTTCTGAGCCCTACATTCTAATCTGTGAAATGGGTGCGATATCTGAACCAGCTTTCAGAGTTGGCGGTGAGATGAAGCATTGTCTAGGTCCTGGCCGACGGTAAGCCCTCCCCAAACATCTGCCATCGTGAAGATCATCGCTGGAATGGCTCAGAGAACAGCCTCTGCTGGAGGGAGATGAGGCCGTGGTGCCGCTAGAGGCTGCCCCGCCAGGATGGCTGACATAGCCCAGACCACAGGTCTGGCCCGGCCCACGTCCCTGCAACAGACCGAGGGGCAGAACACTGAGAGGGAAACAGGGCCAGCCAGACATAGTGCAATGCAGCCGAGGAGCCAGATTATTTATTTTAAAGTCGAAAGTGTCTTCTAGGAGGATGGCCTTTTATTTGGGTGAATCTGGGAGTTGTTTATCAGCTTAAACTCATTATCTGCACATATGGTCTTCGTACTATGGTTAAGGGTGGGAGACAAAGGATGGGCATCTACTAGCTGATGAAATATCATCCCTCAAGTGCCAGAAAGCAGGATATTTTCAGTGACGTCACATTGGGCTTCCTGCCACAAGGATGGGGCTATCATGAGAACACGCACAAGATTTTAACTCAGGAGTCCCTCCAGCGAGGCAGGGAAAGGAAGGAAAAAGAAAACAAGCAACAAAAATATTCACCCTAGTCTTCCATCTCAAAAGCAGACACACACACACACACGTATACCATGCCCCAAAATATCAGAGCTGGAAAGGATCAACGTTGATCCCCGCCCCCCATTTCACAATAACAGTAATAGTAGAAGTAATAATAATGACAGTGATGATGCTGGATGTTTGTTGAGCATTTACTACCTGCCTGGCACGGTGCTGTTTCACATGTTTTATCTTATTGACGTTTCACAACAATCTGAGGGAGTATTATTAGTCCCATTTTACAGATCAGGAAACTGAGGCATCAGAGGTTGAAGGGCCTAAGGTCACACAGCTAATAAGTAGAAGAAAGCTGACATTCAAACCCAAGCAGCCTAACTGCCTCACCATGCTGCACCTAGAAAGATGGAGAAACTGAGGCTCAGAGAGAGGTAGTGACTCATTCAAGGTCCCACAGCTCCAGCCGTAACAGAATTGGGGCTAGAACACAGGTCTCCTTACTTCTGATTCAGCTGGTCCAGTGACCTTTCCACTGCATCCTGTTGCCAATCAGTAAGTACACACACGCATACAACTAGCGCACATGGTTTTGCTCATTTCCAAGTGGTTTAATTACTAATTAAACCAGTAGTCTTGGGTACCAGCAAGGGGCAAGGGCTGGACCTTAAGATAACAAGTGCCGAGATGAAAGATCTGCTTTGCCAGCTGCAGACACTGGGGCTCATGTCTCTCTCCCTCTCTTCTTAATCAGCGTTTCATTATCTGCACACTCTATCCCCCAACCACCCAGGGCAGAGCGCTGATGCGGGTCCAAAGTGGCAGCCCGTGCAGCAGGAGGAGCCCAGGCTGGTGGGCTCCTTAGCAGCGTCAGATCGCGAAAATACCCACCAACCCATCATCTGCTCTGGGGGACCAAAGTGCTGGCTTCCAAAGGGCCCCCTCCCTTTGCTGTGTCCCAGCTGAGCATGAACAAATGTTCCTGGTTTTCCTTCTCAATGGCTGATGAAATAGACCATGAAAGCAGCCCTCTGGAAAACGGGGTCCCTAACAGGGGCCACCACTTGCTCTTCCCAGGAAAACGGAGACAGTGAAAGCTGGACAGACATCCAGAGAAAGGTAGTGTACAAGCCTGCAGGCAGAAATGTGGAGCCCAGCAGGAAATGGTCACCAACACCACCCTCTCTGTCCCCAAGCCACAGTCTGATGGCTGACAGGCTCCTGGTTCACGTCGCTTTGCAGGGGCAGAGCGGAGCAAGACATGGCCAGGAGAGGTGCACCCCACTGGACAGAAGACAGACGGTTGCCTAGCACCCTGAAATGTCAGACTCTCCTGACTTTAAGTTGCAAGGCCCCCTCGGAATCTCCTGGGCCGACACCCTCATCTTACAGGTTTAGCCTGTGCTCTGTCTCCATTCTGCCTCCTCCAACCCCAGCCCGGGCCCAGACCATTAAAAATTCATTCCGTAATTCAGGGAGCTGTTTCCCGGCTGATGAGGCAGTTTTGAAAGGAGGCGGGGGGCAGTTTTTGCTGGACCAACCCAAAATGTCCTAACTCCTACTCTAGATGAACTGATGCCTCTAAAAAGTGGTCTGGAACTTTCGTCCATATACTGCCATTTCAGCCTCGGGCTGGGTAAAGACACCCCAGAGGTCTGCCATCTGAATGCATCTGGGGCCTGTTGGGCCAGGAGACCTGAAATTCTACTGGATCAGAGATCTTAGGGTTTCCCAGGGAGCAGACGGAGCCCACACATGGTACTCAAACGTCCGCTGCCCTTGGAGTCTCAGTCCCCTCCTCTTTCCGGGGCAGGTTGGGCGTGAAGGGGGTGGGCAGGGAGAACGCAGACCTGCCAGCCCTCTGGGGGCCCCTTGCTGACTCCCAGGTTCCAAGGGCAGGGCTATTCCCGGCAGGCTGCCCTCTGCCAAAAAAAGTCATAAAAAAACAAAAACTGAACACAAACAAAACAACTCCTTTTGTTTTCTGGCCCCGTGGAATGTCTTGAAGACAAACCCAGAGACAGCAGGCCCCTCCACCCTTTCCCCTGTCTCCTCCCTTCATGCCCTCTTCTATTCAAAATAAAAACCATGCTGCTCTCTCTTCATGGCAACGTTGTCCTACAGCAATTTGAGAGCATCCAATAAAAAAAAACATTTGTTACACCGAAAGCAAGAACCTCAGCTCTCTTTCAAGGACCACCCCGTTTCCATCACCTTTGCAGGGGACTCTGGGGACATGAGAGGAAGGAGGCGGGGGGGCGGGGGGCTGCCCCATGAGCCACTGTCTGGAGCCGAGAGAAAGATGAAAGCTTCCACCGGCCGCTACGAGGCCACTGCACGTTCTTAGATTTGCTCAGTTGTACTCACTCGGGGTGCTGGGAGGAGGGAGAGAATTAGAGAAAGATGAGACCTCAGTCCCTTCAGTGTCCCTTCAATGTCGAACAGCCCCACACATGACAAAGATGATGCTCTTCACAGAAGCCAGCAGTTTTCTCCTTTCCAAGGCCTTAGCACAGACTCACAGATCAACACACAGGGGCCCTAAAGTCCCACACTGGGACACACAGCAGGTTTCCACCAGTAATTGTGAAATGAGCGGATGAATGTGGCCTGTGGACTCCAGGCCCCAAGAGGAGGGGCTCTTGTTTGAGAAATTTACCACTGGACTGCTCAAGTCTTTGAGGCGCCCCCATCAACCCCACCCTGTGCCCAGAGAAAGGATCCACCCCAAGACTCTCAACCCACCCACACCAGAAAAGGCTCTGGCCAGATCCCTGGAACAAAGGTACAACTTTCAAAAAAAGGGTGCATGCCTCCATTTAGGTTTCAGGCTTCATAGAAACCTCAGAAAGTTAATTCTCCCATCCAATCATTTCACACCGATTTGCTGTTAATGTAAAGTTCCCCTCCTTTTTGTTTTTCTGGGGGTAAAATTTTTTTTATTCACCCAGACATCCTGCTAGCTCGCCCAAGAAAAACCAGCTTCTGAAAGCCAAGCTTTCCTATGCAGAGTTATACCTGGGGGCACCCCAGCTTCACACTCCGACCCTCTCCCCCTTTCCTCCCGAGGTGCGGTGCTCCTCAAAGGAGGGGTCCCTCCTGCGTTGGGGGGTGGTCTGTGGTTGCGGTCTGTGGCTCCTGGATTTCCGTGCGTTTGTCTCGCTGAAACCAGAACTCGCCTTCCTAGGGGTGAAAGGGCCAGAGAAGGGCGCCCTCTGGCGAGAGCCAACTCCCCTCAATCCGGCCGGGACGCCAAGCCGGCGCGAACCCACCCGTGCCCGCCAACCCTCCAAGCGTTCTCCCGCTGCGCCCCTAAATCTGGATGTGCTCGAATTTTGGATCCACCGAGCACCTCGGAGTCTCGGCTTCCCCAAACCGCACACATCGCGTTCGGAATAAAGGGGGAACCACCCCCTCCCCGAAGGAAAGCGTGGCGCCCCCGCCCCGGCCCGCTCCCAGCGACCCCGAAGGCGGCCGGCCCTCAGTGGCCCCGCTGGGCCGGGCAATCCCCACAGCCCTGATCCCAGCTCCTAATCCCTAGTCCCTACCTGCGCCCCCTCCCCATCCCCTTACAGAGCGGCGTGGCGCGCACCCTCTCCCCTCCGGACTCAGCCCTCGCGAGCCCCCAGGCCTCGTAACCACACCTGCCCCCCGCCCCGAGCCGTAATGCAGGCGCCCCCCACTCACCCGGCCCGGAGCGCCGGGCCGTGGTGCACCTGTCCCCGGGGGACGCCGCCGGCCCTCGGCGGGTTCGGAGCGCGGATGCGGGCGAGCACGTCTTCCCCGCCCCTTCCCCAGCCTAT
>SJYT01011194.1:634591-706208 GCA_006410635.1 Cephalophus harveyi
CTCGCTCTCTCCCGCGCGCCCTCCCCTCCCCGAACCTCCTCCCCTTCAGTCTCCAGCCGCCGCCGCCGCTGCAGCCGCCGCCACGCCGCCGTGAAGGCACGTCTCCTCCGGCGGGCCGGCCCCCCTCGCTCCCTCCCGGCCTCGGTCCCTGCCTTCTGGACGGCATCCCGGCCTCGCCCCGGGGGCCCCTGGGGCCTCCCTCTGCTCTTCTCCCCTTCCTTCCCTCTTGCCCGCCTCCCCGCCCTGGGTTCGTCTGAATTCAGGAGATCCGCTGGGGGTGTGGAGAGAGGGGTACCCTAGACAGGGGATGTGTTCCAGGGAAACTTCCACGCTGCCCCCTCCACGTCCCTGACCGGACCTCAGGGCTGGGGGTGGGATGATCCTCCGTGGGGACCTCGCTCCTCGGCTTCCCGCTGCCCTGGAAGGACCTGTTGAAAGCCAGGGGGGTTCACCCTCCTTGGGCTGCTTTGGACTCCTGTCCTTAGCAGAGACACCTGGAGGGGGTGCAGCAGGAAGGAGGGGTTGGTCCAGGGGGGCTGGGGGGTGCGGCCCCCAGGCAAGAGCAAATGACTTGATTTCAAGAGGCCAGACCTGTGTCTCCATCTCAGGGCTTATCTGTTCATCTTTGTACAACTGCCTCGGCCACAGCCCCGGCTCCAGCCACTGACACATGACTTCACCGAGACATTTAACCTCTGAACCTTTTCTGTGAAGTAGCTAATGCCCCGCCTGCCCCGGACAAAATGGGCAAGCAAGCCGACCAAAGCAGACAGCCCAAGTGAAAGTGCCCCCTAACCCCCCAGAGGAGAGGGGGCCTGGGTTGCCCAACTCTTTTTCCCTGGGCAACAATTTTTTGAGTCCCAGTTCAGAAGCTTCCACACCCAGTGCCTGGCTGCCTGGACATTCAAACGCGCTCAAGCTCTGCGGGAGGTCCCTTGGTCCACTGATGCGCACTAAGGAGTGAGTGACTGATAGGAGTTGAACCTACTCCGGTCTTGGACAGGAACGTCCAAGATGATGTCAGGCCACTGGGCAATGTTTGCAAGGGGCAGGAAGTCACTGCCTTTCCTTGCCCACATTCCAGGAAAAGGATACATCCTTCTAAGGACTTCGAAGATGTCTGGTCCTTAAAACTGTTTCACTGAGTAAATCGTGGGAAGGGTAATGCCTTAGAGGAATGACTGGGAGAAAAAAAATAAACAAACAAACCTGGATCCACAGTTTTTAAATGGACCCAGAGTGAGCAACGCCTAACCCAAGGGAAGAAAAATCTTTAGTGCAGTTTCTGTAAAACAAGGACAAAGAACACTTGAAAGGGCTTCAGGCTCCACATTCACCCCTTCAGCTGCCAAAACAGGGTTGGGGGAGAGGCTGACCCTTTGCACTGAGAAACCCCATAGGCTCTGTGTTTCTGGAATGCTCTTGGAAGAGGCTGGCTGTGTGGGCCTCCTTGGATGCGAGGCGCCACATAAATTTAAAGAGGAAGAAAGCGTGAACCTACCACGAGGGTGCTGGGGGCCGGGGAGGTGGGGGCCAGAGGCACCAGGAGGGAGGGATGGAGTTTCTGAGGGTCCGGGGGATTGGCAGAAGCAGGCAGGGCTAAGCAGGAGAAGGGAGCGGTGAGAGGAGGACCGAGCAGGCCATTTGGACATTCGGACACCCAGCTGGGAGGAGAGCTCTGGTTCCAAGTCAGAGTTTCCCAGACCTCAGCCCTTCTCCTGCCTCCGTGGATAATCTGGCCATATCTGCACACTAGACAGAACCATTCGCTTAATAGCTTTCTTTAAATCAACTCTTGGGCTTTTTGTTTGTTTGTTTTATCACTCTCTCCCTTTTTTGAAAACTTAATTGTGCTTGTTTTTACAAAGAAATGTTATATCATTACCATAAATGGGAAACGGGCATCACGCTACTATAAATAGGAGGTAACCATAAAAATGAATACAGTGAAAATAAAATAGTGTTATTAAATGCTAGCAATGTATATTTAACCACAGTAAAAAAAAAAGGAAAAAAATTCCAACAAGATACTGATGCCTAGGGAAGGTGTGGAGCCAGAGGCCCCTCTGTCTCTGAAAAAGAAAGCTTAACAAGGAAAAAAAAAAGTGTTAAGGACACAGCAGCAATAAACCAAGACTCCAGATCAAAAGGACCGAGAGTTGGAAAGGGCCGTCCACCCCTCCTCCCCGGGAGGTCCATTGGTGTATTAAAGGCCCCCGTAAAGTTTCATTGAGAATCTCTGATGCCCCATAATCAGGAAACCCAATTCTAAATGTATTAGGCAAAAAGTACTTTTTGGCAAAAGTCAGGAACCTCAAGAGTTTAGTCCTGGACAAGAGAAAGTGATCTGGGTTCCAGAGAGCCGGGCTCGCTCCTTCCTTGTCTGGCCTCAGGGTCGCCACCTGCACCCCGAGGGCCATGGCAAATGGTTTCTAGGATCCCTTTTGAGATCATCCTTTGATGAAAGCAAGGGAGGAGCTAAGATTGTGGCTTGTTGGAAGACCCAGGGAGATGGCTTCACCGAGAAGAGGGGGTGGGTTAGGGTGAAGCCAGTAAGGGAGAAAATGTGTGTGTGGGGTGGGGGGTTGTGAAGAAGGGTTAGCAGTCCCCAGGAAGGGGTGAAGGTGGTCTTAAGGCCACTGCAGACCCACTGGAGCCTGCTGTTGTTCAGTTACTAAGTCGGGTTTGACTCTGTCATGTCACCCCGTGGATTGCAGCACACCAGGCTTCCCTGCCCTTCACTGTCTCCCAGAGTTTCCTCAAATTCACGTCCGCTGAGTCGGTGATACTATCCAACCATCTCATCCTCTGCTGTCACCATCTCCTCCTGGCCTCAATCTTTCCCAGCATCAGGGTCTTTTCTAATGGGCGGGCTGTTCACATCAAGTGGCCAAAGTATTGGAGCTTCAGCTTCAGCATCAGTCCTTCCAAAGAATATTCAGGGTCGATTTCCTTTAGGATTGATGGGTTTGATCTTGCAGTCTAAGGGACTCTCAAGAGTCTTCTCCAGCATCACAGTTCAAAAGCATCAATTCTTTGGCTCTCAGCCTTCTTTCTGATCCGTTCTCACATCTGTGCTTGTTATAAACCCAGAAGTGGCCTGGTCCCGAAGGTTCTAGATTCCTCGTTTGCCCACCCTGGCAGCAATCTTGTGGAGAATTCCCTGTAATCCAACCACTCATTTTATAGATGGGAAAAGTGAGGAGGAGCCACAGACCAGCTGCCACTCATGGTCAGAGACCCGGGCGCTGAATGAAGCCTCCTGACTTCGAGGTCAGGGCCCTTTCTACTTGCCTGGTTTTTGCGGATCTAGTACAAATGGTTCTTCTGAAAATACTCACCTCTCTTCCAAAGGGTTCTTAGACGTTCTTTTTCTCTGTCATTGTAAACAATGTTGAATTGGCATGAAAGCCCCCAACTCACTGAGTGTGGCTAGTTGGGCAACCTGGGTACTGTGCTCCAGTCACTGGGCACAGGGCACCTGGAGTGAGCAGCCACACATTGACATCTGGGGGCACTCAGGCAGAGCCAGGAGCCCCAAAACATGAGTCCATGGAGCCAAGATCCAGTCCTGCCCATCCTGACAGTTCCCTTCCCTCTCTAGGCCTCAGTGTTCCCATCTGTAACATGAGCTGTTTAGGGGGACTCAGCGGGCTTCAGTTCAGGCTGGCAGTTCCTGCTCCTAAAGACCACGGAAGAGGGAAGGACATCTCCCTCCAGGCTTTAGCCGGAAGCAAGATCCCTTTTCCTCTGTTTTGCACGCTGGTGTCTCACATTAAGATTTCAAGGAGAAAGTGTCCTTCACTTGAAAAGAATTCGAAATCACTAGAAGAGATGCCCTTTTGCTCCTGACACTTATAAATTTATGGCTGATTAGACTGTGAGCCTCTCAAGTACTGGGGCCCTGCCTTGGTCACCTGCGGGCCTTCAGCACCTGGCAGCATCGGCGCTCAGGGGACGTGGATGCCACTTTCTACCTGTGCCACCTTGAACTGGCCACTTCAGGACTCTCTAGCCTCAGTGAACTGATGCATTTCTAGATGGGAACTGTAAATACAATTCACAGTTGTACAGTGGGGTGGCTGCGGGAGTCTTCTGGAAAACCCCTGGCATGTAATGAATGCTCAGTCAAGGTGTACCTCACATGTGAATGGCTGGCTGAGCCAACGCTAGTCAGGTTAGATCCTTTTCCCAGAAGACATCTTGACCTTCCAACCCAGCCTTTCCAAGGCAGTCTGCATTATAAATATTTAATCATTGCCTCCCTGATTTTTTTTTTCTGAATTGTCTCTTTTTATATGTAATTTGCAATCATTTCCCCCAAAATGACAGTTCATTAAATGTACAACTGAGTCTGATTGAATTTGTTTATCTTTGCAACGATCTTCATAGAAATAAATTTGCAAATCCTTGGAACACTCTTTAGAGCTTTGATGAATATGATTTTGACCCTCCAGAGCCTGGACCAGTTACAGCATTGCCCCACCCCCATCCCTTCTCTCTTTTCCTGCCTCCGACTAGCTTACCCACAAGACACTGGCCGGTCTTTCTGAGAGTTTTCAGCATCAGGCCTGAGGGCCTGCCTGCCAAGGTCTTCCTCCACCCCCAGGAATGCTGCTGGCTGGGAGCTGGGAGAAGGGGATGGCCTGTGCCCCCTCCCCCACCCTCCGCAGGGAAAGAGGTGGATTCTTAGTAGTTGGGCTTCCCTGGTGGCTTAAATGGTGAAGAATCTGCCTGCAATGCAGGAGACCAGGGTTCAGTCCCTGGGTCAGGAGGATCCCCTGGAGAAGGGAACGGCTACCCACCGAATTGTGAGAGTTGGACTGTGAAGAAGGCTGAGCGCCGAAGAATTGATGCTTTTGAACTGTGGTGTTGGAGAAGACTCTTGAGAGTCCCTTGAACTGCAAGGAGATCCAACCAGTCCATTCTGAAGGAGATCAACCCTGGGAGATGTGAGAGTTGGACTGTGAAGAAGGCTGAGCGCCGAAGAATTGATGCTTTTGAACTGTGGTGTTGGAGAAGACTCTTGAGAGTCCCTTGAACTGCAAGGAGATCCAACCAGTCCATTCTGAAGGAGATCAACCCTGGGATTTCTTTGGAAGGAATGATGCTAAAGCTGAAACTCCAGTACTTTGGCCACCTCATGCGAAGAGTTGACTCATTGGAAAAGACTGTGATACTGGGAGGGATTGGGGGCAGGAGGAGAGGGGGACGACCGAGGATGAGATGGCTGGATGGCATCACGGACTCGATGGATGTGAGTCTGAGTGAACTCCGAGAGATGGTAATGAACAGGGAGGCCTGGCGTGCTGCGATTCATGGGGTCGCAAAGAGTTGGACACGACTGAGCGACTGAACTGAACTGAACTGAACTGAACTGCCTGGGCAAATTTAAGGACAGAGGAGGCTGGCGGGTTACAGCCCATGGAGTCGCAGAGTCTGGACACAACTTAGAGACTAACACTAACACTGGATAGTTGCGCTGAGAAGGGCCCAGGGTTGCATTTTCCTTGGGTATTTTGTAGCCCAATTTTCCAGAAAGCAGCTCCTTGGCTAGATCCTGCCAGATAAGGATGCTTCTGAACCTTCATCATTACCTGCATTTTCTTTATCAACTGATAGTAAGTAATGTAATACTACTGGGTCGGCCTAAAAGTTGGCTCAGGTTTTTCCAGAAGATTTCAGGGTAAAAAACCTGAAATAACTTTTTGGCCAGCCCAATAGTAGCTTCATGAGTGTTTACTTGGGTAGAAGCTCGGGTTTTAAGGTTGGATAAACCCAGGTTCGAAAGCTGGCTCTTTTGTGTACCAGCTGTGTGGCTTTGAGCAGGTTACTTTCCCTCTCTTTAGAGTAGACTAAAGAGAGATGGGAAAAGTGCTTTAGACTCTTAATCTTTAACAGGAGAAATGTACACTGTATGACAGGCATTGTGATAAGGCTGTTAAAGCACCAGCTCGCTGAAGCCTCCAAACAATTCCATTAGATGGGGACGGCTAGAGAGAAAAGCTCAAAGACTTCCCATAAGTTGCCCAGCAAAAACATGCACAAGAATTCGAACCTTTCTCTTTTCACCCCCTTTGGGGGCATATACTCAGAAGACAGGGAGAGAGTGGTGGGCAGGGAAGAGGTCAGAAAGAGGGTCATCCTGGCACTGAACATTCTGGCTGTGTGACCTTGGTCAAGCGGCCTAACTTCTCTGAGCCTCCCTGTGCTTTTGTAAAGGAAGGTGATAGGCTCTACACCACGGGGCAGTTGTAAATGTTGAAGAAGATGACATCTGCAAAGCGGCTTTGAAAATCAGAAAGCATGTAACAACTCCAAGTTTTGGTTTTTTAAATCATCTTTATCATCCGTGTTTAGGACTCAGAGTCCTCCTGGTACAATTCAATCAATCCACTAAATATTCCTGAAGATGCAACTATGAACAAGGTAGTGACTCCATACGTGGACATCCAAACCTGAGTAAGAACAGAGAATGTATATGGTCCCTACCTCTCTGTGGATGATTGAACCATCAATGCAATCAGAAAAGTTTCAAAGTTAAGACTCACCCTGTAAAACAGACTTCTCACTTCACAGATGAAAACACTGACGTTAAGCCCAGGGTGGGTAGCAACCATTTATCCATCTGCCAGCAAGTTGACTTCAGAGTTTAGGTGACTTTGAGTCCTGCTTCCGAATCGGTGTTCGTTTGGCCAAACCACCTGCCTCATTTTCTGCTCTCAGCGCCTAAGTTGCTAGTGGCTGCCATCTTCCCACTCTGACCTAATAGCAGACCCCCACACCCCTACCCCCTAAACTAAGAGCCTGTGTCCACCCTTTCTGCCCCCTGATGAAAACAGGAGGTAGCCATGCACATTCTTGGTCAATCGGGGGCCTGAGGCAATATCCAGGAACTGACTGCGGAAAGCCCTTAGAGATGGGTCTTTGGCCAAGGGCAGTTCTGCCCATGGGCCCTGGACCCCTCATCTGGGACACTCAAGCCAACAGGAAAGTCATGGGGATTAAGGTCAATTTCCTTGCAGTGACAGCATGTTGCAGCTCTTGGACTCCGGAACAGATTAGAAGGGAGCTGTGACTTAACCTCCCTGAAGCTCAGTTTCCTCCTCCGCAAGGTTCATTGAAATAGCACATGGAAAGTGTTTCTAGAAGGCACAGGGTAAGTATTCAAGACTGTTCTACTTATTTTCCTTGCAGACCGAGTCTCACTGATACACTAAGTGTTGTGAGCCTACTGTGTGCTTAGAAGGAGGGTAAGCTGCAAAGGCCACAGATGAGAACGTTACTGAGCTCTTACTGAAGCCCAGGAATCTCGCTTAACACTGTAACTCTGTTCCTTCCAAAAATCCTAGAAGGAAGAGTCTATTAGTGTCTCCTTTTACAGAGGGGAAAGCTAAGGCTTAGAGGGAATAAGTTGCCTGTCCTTGATGTCCTAGCTGGTGAGTTGGAGTTTGAACCCAGGCAGTCAGCCGTGTTCCAGAGTCCAGTTTCTATATCCTGACTCACTCCTTCACACGCGTTGTCTCTCTGTTCTTCTCGATAACCCTGTGGTTGTTAGAACCACCCCATTTTACAGATGAGCAAAGTGAAAGTCAGGGGGGTAGAGTAGCTCACTGAGCAGAGCAGCAGCAGAACTAGGAAGAATCCTCGATGTTCTGACTGCGCTAGCCTCGACTTCTGTGACACAGGCCAGGTGACTGGCCTACAGGTTCCATCTACCCAGGAAGGGCTGCCTGTGTGAAGCTCAGTGACCCTTTAGGGGTCATGCAGGGCTCTCAGGCCTCTGGGTTGTGAACTGGGTGTGATGACAAGAAGGTGAGGCCACCTTGTGGCCCTTGATTTTGATGTTCATTCCATGTGCTCAGGTGCCAGATAGCTACAGAGAGTAAGGCTGAGAAACCTGGCTCCCTGCCAGGCCAGGTCCAAGGGCAGATCCGCATGTGGCTGTCACGGTGACAGGACTTGTGAGCTCCCAGGACCTCAGAGATGGAAGGAACTGGGATGGTTGGCTAGCCTTCCGCTTGAGTGTGTGTGTGTGTCTATCTGTCTGTGCTTGTGTGTGTACATGCCCGTGCTTGTGTGTGTGTGTGTGTATAGGGGAACACGCCTATGCTTACAATGTATATATATGTTACATGTAATGGTATGTATCTGTGTATGTGTGCGTGATGGTACATGTTTGTGTTTATGTAAGTGTGTATGTTGGTGCACGTCCACGCTGCTTAATGGCATTTTTTTTCTTTCTCAGAGAGAGGCTGATTCATTTACTCAAATTAATGTTCACATGGTGACTGACTCAGTTAATGGGAACAGCTAGTCCGTGTGCCAATAAGCGAACTGACCTTCGAGACCCCTCCACCAACAAAATATGGAGTGGCTCTCATTCCTGAGTTAACAAGCATTAGGCAACAGTCAGCTTTTCTCTGACTTTGCCTTGTTTTGCACAGCGATGTCTACTGACCGCCGTCTAGCATTTGGACCAAAGAGGAAGTTTGAGAGGCTTGCAAAGGAAGATAGGGAATAAAAACTCCCGGAGGAGAGGTAAAGGGGAGTATTTCCTGGTTTACCAAAAGTGATTTTAGCCAGCTGACTTGCTGTGCAGCTGTGGAACCTCACAGAACGCAGCAGGTCCATGGAAGCCAAGTTCGTCTGCTGACTTGCAGCAGAACGAGGGTCAACCCTATTGGTCCAGCTTCTCTCCTTCTGTTTTTTCCTTCTACCCAGGTTTTTCTCTTTCTCTGCTACTGCTGCCAGATCCGTTACTTTTTATTCCAAATATGTAAACCTCTAATAAACTTAGAGACAGGCTTATGTCTGATTTATCCCCAGTTACAGAGGAGCCCGAGCCAATTATAAGGTAGATAAAAGGCCCCATGTGCAGTTTATAGAAATGCTTCCCCAGCATAAACAGCTTCACTCCATACAGTGCCCCCAGAATGTCTGCATTCTGGCTCCCTCTTTTCGAGGCCAGCCTTTGCGACAAGACCCTGGGTCCACTCAGACCACTACCCCAGAGCAGATCACAGGGGCTTACGACCGACGATTCGCGAACCTTTCACTTCCACTGTCTAACGCGCAGCATCTGGCACCTTGTAAGGAATCGATAAATACCTAGTGAATGAAGGAGTGAATCAAATAAATCAATAAGTGTTAGCTTTAGCAAAGCAGAATCAGAAGATAAATTCCTCTAAAGGGAAAATAACAAATAGCATATTCATCCTGGCAAAAAAAAAAAAAAATCTTGTTCTGATAATCTCTGTCTTTGAGTCCCGTGTATTTAGAGACAGTGTGTGCATTCTGGGGAAAGATCCTTCAATTCAGAGGTTTCCTTTATCCGGTCAATATTTTAGAGTCCTGCCCATGGGCCAGCAGCTGGATAAACACTGGGCGTTTAAAGGTGAGCCTGACAGATGCAGCCCCTGCTTTTGAGACGCTCCCAGACCATAGGAAAAGCTGTCCACCTTGGGACTCACTAGACATGAGACTGCCCAGTGAAGGCAGAAGTGGCCTAGTCCCTCCTCATGGTCCATGGCAGGGAAAGACCCCAAGGCCACTTATGGGAATAGGGGGTGACCCTCCCACACTTCCTATGAGGCCAAGCTGAGCCTTACCACTTTATTAATAGAGATAAAACTCACTGTACAATTCATACTTCACTTTCTAGAGCCCAGAACCCTTACCCTCTAAAACAAACTGCCAACTCAAGGGAATAATTAAGCCCAAAGAGGGGCTCCATGGAGCCCCGAATACGCTCAAAACTTGGAGGCAACGGGAGTGGGGGTGGAGGGGCCTGACCACCCTGGTCGTCAGTAGATGAAGATTCTAGCTGGAATTAGTGACAGGCTGTGAGCTGGAGACGGCCTTGCCCTCTCTGACTTGTACAGGTTGGATGAAATGGGCTGTGAATTCCCTTCCAGCTCAGACCTTGGCGTCTGTATAAATGCCTCTAGCTCCCTGCCCTGTCCACGCCTTTTACCTGTCTTCCCCTGACTCAGGACCCTGCTTTTGCCCGGATTGTCCTGTGTCTCCCTCCATCATGTACTCCCACTCTCAAAAGCAAGTTCCCCAGGGAACCACTGGCCACAACTGCCAGCCCCAAAGACTCAGCCAACCTCAGCTCTGGGAGGGAGCTCCAGCCTTCACTGCTGGGCTCAGAAGTCAAAGGCCAAAGATGCCCGTGCCAGTGGTCCAGGGACACAGGGACTATCCGGGCTCAGGGCTTTGTACATGTGGCCTTCCTGTGGCGTACCAGAGACCGTGATCCAGGCCTTTCTCTCATCCACAGGGGCGTTCACTTCTGCTAGGGGTTTTCCCACAGATCATCCCCAGCCCAGTGCAGACATCTGAGAACCAAGGTGGACAGATTAAAGGGCAGCCCGGCGTGTCCACGCTGCTTCTCAGAGTAAGAGCTGAAGTTCTGACAGTCAAACAGCAGGCTTTACCTGTTCTCCCCACCACAGCCTTATATCCTCTCCTTCCATCTCCTACCTCACTTATCCTGCCCGAGTCACACTGGCTCCAACAGCGGCATGCCAGACATATTCCCACCCCAGGGCCTTTGCACGGGCTGTTCCCTCTACCTGGGAAAGGGACGCTGCTAAGCACTAATGCGTCTGCCCCTCTTGTCTTCATCATTTGCTCAGATGCTTCCGGTAGAAGGAGGCAGCCCTCTGGGAGCCTCTTCTCCCCACCTGGGCTCAAGTCCCCCCAGCACAGTTAATGCAAGGATAGAAAAGACAGGACAGGTGAGCTTGCTTGGCCTAAATGGGGATGGGGGCTGGGGGAAGGGGAGAGTCCTTTTGTGAGAGGGGCCTAGACAGAAACAGGATTTATTTTCCTTTTTATTTTTTCCATGTGGCATGTAGCATCCTAACTCACCAACAGGGATTGAAGCACGGAGTCCTAACCACTGGCCAGCTAGAGAAGTCTCAGAAACGGGATTTATTGCAAGTCTTCTGACACATGCCCTTTCTTCTCAGATCCCTCTAGTTCAGGCCACATTTACAGAGGCCCAGTAGAGGCACTAGGGACACTGAGAAGCTCAGATAGCAAATTAGGCAGGCAGGTACATGTTTATTGAGCGCCTGCTGTATACAAGGCACCATGCTAGAAATCACACCAGCGGGTAACTTGGTAAAACAATTGGGACAACCAACCGTGACCAAGTCCTGCTACCGGCTCTGCCCCAGGCTGTGTGTGTCAGCTGGCTTCATCTTCATGACAGCAATTATCAGCTACTCCCACCATGTTGCCCCGCCTCACAGAAGGTGTGGCTTCACAGAAAGGGTTAGTTATCCAAGGGATGGTATAAGCCGAACCCTGACTGCCCCCTCCCTTTTGCTTTTCTTTTGGCCACGCCTTGCAGCATGCAGTATTTTAGTTTCCCAACCAGGGATCGAACCCGTGTCCTCTGCAGTGAAAGCACAGAGTCTCAATCACTGGACCACCAGGCTAGGCCCTGCTTCCTTTTCCTTAACCCTTTAAAGGTCATGAACAACTTGGAGAATGTTGAGAAGCTGAAAATTCCTCCGCAGAAAAATGTACATTAGTGGAATTAGTATAGATTGAACATGTCCCCCCAGATTCACATGTGGAATTCCTACCCACAACGTGACGGTATTTGGAGGTAGGGTCTTTGGGAGATTATTAGGCTTGTTATGTAGACCCCCATGATGGGATCAGTGCCCTGGTAAGAGGAGGAAACACCAGAGCCTCCTTTCTTTGTCATATGAAGATATAGAAGGAAAAAAAAAATATATATATATATATATATATGTATGTATATATATAGAGAGAGAGAGAGCTCACGCCATCTGTAAGCCAGAAAGAGGGTCTTCACCAGTCACTGAATCTGCTGGTACGTTGATCTTAAATTTCCCAGCCTCCAAAACTGTAAAAAATGTATGTTTGTGGTTAAAGCCATCCAGTCTATGGTGCTTTATGATGGAGCAGACGAAATCATTTCACACACAGTATCAGGGGCTGTAGAAAGCCCTGGTGATCCAAAGGAGTCAAGAATCGCCAACTTGGAAACTGGTTATACATGCATGAATTATGACCATTTAGATTCGAGCTTCCCAGCAGCCAAGGCAAAAACGTGATAACCAGGTTCTGTAGCTCTCATTTATCTTCAGAGGGGAAAAGGCATCTTAAGTTCTTTGAAAGAGAAAAATCTCCTTGCTGGCACCACCGTCTGGGAGGAATTTATCTCTCGGCAACACAGTAGCTCTTATTTTTCCACTAGGCAAGAGCTGCAGGTTGCCCGGGAATCCCAACCTGCAAAGATGGCAGTAACACCTTGAAATGTAAAACACTGCCAGCTTCCTTTCTCCGACAATAGACTGTCACCCGCCCTGGGCGTAAATACGGCTCCCAGTTTGGAGGCAGGTTGCTAAACATATGCGCGGGACATATGGAGGACCGGGGAACGCAGCCTCCACCAGGAAACACTTCGGCAGCCAGCCTCCTGCGGCATCCTCACCAACGCTGTTCCCAGTGGTCCCCACTGAGCAGCCGGGCCCCTCGTGTCTGGGCCCGGGGCCACTGACGGGACATTGGCTGTTCTCCTGGGGAGGCAAGGGGCACAGCACTCGTGACCTTTCCTAGGGCAGATGGAGGTTCTCCCGGGTCCCTCCCATGGCTGGGCTCAGATCCCAGTGGGGCGGGGCTGGACACCCACTGCCAATCTGATCATCTCTCAGCCTCATCTCCTGCCCCCTTTCCTGCTCATCTCTCTATTTCTGGTTCCTTTTTCTTTTCCTCATGCTTAGTCACTCTTTCTTCTCAGTCCCTTTCTTTCCTCTGCTGGTCTCTCTCGCCTACCTTCTCTCTGTTACCCTCTGATTGATTCTGATTTCCTGCCCCAGTGTTCTTCAGCCTCCCTTTGCTTCTCTCTGCATTTAATCCTTCCTCTAGCTCTGTCTCACCTTTTCTTTTTCTTTTTTCCCTTTCATTCTCCATCTCTTATTAGCTTTATTCCTCATCTCTCTGCGCGTCTCTGCAGCTCTGTGTCTCTCAGTCTCTGTGTCCCTTTCTGTCTGTCCTGGAGAATGCCAGGGACGGGGGAGCCTGGTGGGCTGCCGTCGATGGGGTCGCACAGAGTCGGACACGACCGAAGTGACTTAGCAGCAGCAGCAGCAGCCCTCTGTTGGTGCTTTATGTGGGAGTCTGCCCTGTTCCTCTTTCTCTCTCCTCTCCTTTCTCCTCCTAATAATCTCTCTCCCTCCCTCTCCACCTCCTGCCTCTCTCTTCCCAGTATCAGTTTCTCTCTCCATATTCCTCACTCCATCTTTCTTTCCTGTTCTCAGAGAAGGGGGCTGGGACCCAGAGAACTGTGTACTATATGATGCATAACGATGGTTAATCAACTCAGAGCCCTGAATCTCTGCCTCACGGTCACCCCTTTCCCACAGCCAGTCCTGAGCACCCCTTCATTTCCTTCTGTACCTCACACACACACACACACACACACACACACACACACACACACACGGTGACCCTGGAGCCCGGCCTGGCCCGCAGGCCTCTCCACAGGTCTGGCTCCATCCATTCCTGGCTCCGGTGCCTGGTTGCCATGGTTACCTCAGCTCTCCTCAGAGGCCGCAGGGGACAGCTGGTGCTGGTGGCTTGAACTCGCTGGGACCAGAAACACCTCCCTGGCTCCCGTGCCCCTCCTCAACAGACCTCTCTCCTCCAGTCCAGGAGACTCCAGCCTGGAGAACCCTCCATAATTCTCTAGGAGGCCATACCGTTCTCCAAAGAAAACTGCTGACTGTTCATTTGCAAAGAGATGTTAGACCCACGGCCAGCTCATCTCAGCTGAGCTCATGACCAGATACCATCAGCCAGGTGGGTCAACTTTAATCAAAGCTGCTGCTGCTGCTGCTGCTAACTCGCTTCAGTCGTGTCCGACTCTGTGTGACCCCATAGACGGCAGCCCACCAGGCTCCTCCGTCCCTGGGATTCTCCAGGCAAGAACACTGGAGTGGGTTGCCATGTCCTTCTCCAATGCATGAAAGTGAAAAGTGAAAGTGAAGTCGCTCAGTCGTGTCCGACTGTTCGAGACCCCATGGACTGCAGCCTACCAGGCTCCTCCGTCCATGGGATTTTCCAGGCAAGAGTACTGGAGTGGGGTGCCATCGCCTTCTCCGTAATCAAAGCTGGGGAATTCTTACTAACCCTCATTCATTCAGTCGTTCAGTTATTCAAATACTTGGAGATAGAGGGATGAATAAAGACAGGTCCCTGTCTTGAGAAAACTCTGCAGATAACAGGGTAGAAGGCTCTGGAAGCACCCATCTCTTTGAGTCTGGGGCATCGGAAAGGTCGCCAGAGGAGAGGAAAATGGCTGGGCCTTGGTGAAAAGAGATGAATAAGGGTAGGAGAAAGGTAACTGGATTTGAGGCAAACGACACAGCTTGTGCAAAGTCACTGAAGTGTGTAAAATGTGATAGTGGCAGTGACTGTGAGCTCCATGAGGCCTGCAGCCTTGATGTCTAATTCACTGCCCGGCATAGTAGATGCTCATGCTGAGTGAGTGAGTGAATGAGCTGAGTGAATGAGCTGCTAGAAGCTCAGTGGGGCTGGAGACATAAGGAGCATGGAGGAGGTTGAGGAAGAAGAGCTGGAAAGATATGTTTGGCAGGTTTTATGAATGGCAGCCCACTCCAGCATTCTTGCCTGGAGAATTCCATGGCCAGAGGAGCTTGGCGGGCTATAGTCCGTGGGGTCACAAAGAGTCGGACATGACTGAGTATATAAAATTACACTATTAATGACTTTTCTGTCCATGCTAGAGTTAGGACTTCATGCCTTAACCACCTAGGGTTTTTGTTTTTTTTTTTTTTTTGCTTGTTTATTCATTTGTTCCTTGGCTTATTTGCTTATCACAAATGTCTGTGTCTGAGCTGGGTCTTTGCTGCCGCAGGGGCTTCCTCTCACTGCGGCGGGCAGGGGCTCTCTCCAGTTGTGGCGTGCAGGCTTCTCTTTGCGGTGGTTTCTCTTGTTGCAGCACAGACTGTGGGATGTGTGGGCTTCAACGGTTGCGACACGCGGGCTCGGTTGCTCTGTGGCATTAAAATCTTCCCAGACCAGGGATCGAATCTGTATCCCCTGCATTAACAAGCAGATTCTTAACCACTGAACCCCTGGAGAAGTCCTGTTTTTTGGCTTTTTAAAGAGCCATCACTTCAGCAGCTGTTTTGAAGATGAACCAGGGTTGGGATTTGTAAACTTGACAGATCCAGAACCAAACTCGTGATTTTCCCCACCCCAGCTTCTCGCAAACCTGCAGGAAGCAGGAAGCATACCATGGTTTTCTCTACCCCGTTGATGGCAACTCCACCCTTCCAGTTGCTCGGGCTAAAATCTGCCGTCATCCATCACTCAGCTCCTTCTCTGCCCCCTTACATCTGATCATTCAGGAAATCCTGTCAGTTGCACTTTCAAAAAAGTGCCTGGACTCCATCCACTTCTCCCCACCTCCACCACCACCATCCCTTTTCCAGGCACCATCATCTTTTCTCTGGGTTGTTACAATGTCCACTAACTTTCTGTCTCCCCTCCCCTCTCCTCTTCCATCTCCCCCTTCCCCCTACCAAGTCGCTTCTTGCACAGGAGCCAGAGTGATTCTATTATAATGTAAGTCAGATTGCATCACTCTTTGGCTGAGAATTCCACTGTGGTTCCACCTCATGCTGAGTAAAGACCGTAGTCTGTGCAATGGCCTCAGGGCCCTGTAGAACCGACCCTTTATCTCATCTCCTCTCCTGCAACACTGCACTCTCTCTCACTACTTCCTGGTCGCCTTACTTTTCTTCTAAGACTTCGGGTAAGTGCTAGCCTCAGGGCCTTTGCACTGGCTGTTCCCTCTGCCTGTGTGCCGTTCCCCCAGATACTCTCACTATGTTCCCAGCCACGTCCTTCACATCTTCATTCAGAAGTCATCTTCTTCCTGAGGTCTGCATGACCACTGGATTGGCTTCCTAGGGCTGCGTAACGGAGAATACAACCTGCTGCTGCTGCTAAGTCGCTTCAGTCTGTGCGACCCCATAGACGGCAGCCAGGTGGCTTAAAGCACATAAATTTATTGTCTCACGGCTCTGAAGCCTGGAAGTTTAGCATCGAGGTTGGCAGGCTTGATCCTTTTCAAGGGAGGACCCCTTCTACGTCTCCTCTAGCCTGGGTGGCTAGATGACAGTCTCATATTCCCGGACTTGTAGATCTCAGCCTCCCTCTTCATGGGGTGCTCTCCATGTCTTCATCATTGTTGTCGTTCAGTCACTAAGTCGTGTCCGGCTCTTTGCGAGCCCATGGACTGCAGCACACCAGGCCCCCCTGCCCTTCACTATCCCCCGGAGCTTGCTCAGATTCCTGTCCTCTGAGTCAGGGATGCCATCTAACCATCTATCCACCGCCACCCCCTTCTCCTTTTGCCTTCAATACCTTATGAACATGTGTGTGTCCAAATTTCTTATTTTTATAAGGACCTGATAGGAGCTTATTCTACCCAGCCTGACTTCACTTTAACTAAACTAATTACTTCTGCAACAAGGTCACATTCTGAGATACTGAGGAAGATATGTACTTCAACAAATTGAACTAGGGGGACACAGTTCAATCCATAACAGTCACCAAAAAAAAAAAAATTTTTTTTTTAACCGTGTCTCATGGCTTGTGGGATCTTAGTTCCCCGATCGGGTATTGAACGCTGGCCCTTGGCAGTGAGAGCTCAGAGTTCTAACCATTGAACCGCTAGGCAATTGCTAGCAGTCCCCAAATTTAAAGTTGCAGCCCTGCCTCTGAGCTCCCTCATCTGGATCTACATTTCTTTTATCCTGTATGGCCCCTGTCCCACCTACTTGTTTGGTGGAATGTTGCTGGCTTCCCTGGTGGCTCAGACGGTAAAGAATCTGCCTGCAATTCAAGAGACCTGGATTCAATCCCTGGGTTGGGAAGATCCCCCGGAAAAGGAAATGGCAAGCCACTCCAATATTCTTGCCTGGGAAATCCCAGGGAGCCTGGTGGGCTACTCTCCATGGGGTCGTAAAAGAGTCAGACATGCCTGAAGGTTTAACACTTTCAACACTTTCTCCGCCTGTAAGGATATAAGCTCCATGAGAGCAGGAATTGTTTGTTTTGTTCACTGAAATACCCCAAATACCTAGATCAGTGCCTGACACATTGCAGGTACGGGATGAGTTTTGTCATACGAAGGGGAATGGGCAGGAACCTAGAGACTGCTTTGGAGCTGGTGTGGCTCCCAGGCCTTTGCAGCCCCAAGTCCACACGGAAGGGATGACAAGAAGGGGACAAACTAAGAGGACATGAACGGAGTTAAAATGGACAGGAGACTGCAGCTCTTTGATGATTATTAATTTAAAGAAGCTGCTGAAGGTAAAGATAGGAGACATTCCCAAAGTTCCTAATCTCTTTCTGACTCCTGAGTGTCTTATGGCAGACACTGGTTAACTTTCCCAAATCATGCCCAGCCCCTGTCTCACAGCCCCAGAGAGCTGGGAGGTCTGACGTTGCTGTGACATTCACTCAACACCAGCCATCCCTTCCCCCAGACATTTCCCTGAATCCCAAATATGCCTGTGGGGCTCAATATACAACATCACAGAGCTGCTCTGCTGCCTGAGACAGATTCAGTGTGCCTCAGATCTGCCCAGGGTCCCTCTGCAATCACTATGGTGCTACATCAATGTACATGCAAATAATATAAAGCCCGACTCAAAGTAGCCTAAAGAGTAAGGACATGCCATTTTCTCATATAAGCAGAAGTCTAGAACTAGAGTACATAATTTATGCTCTGTGATGGCATCAAAGACCCATTTCCCTCCATTTTTCTGCTCAGCCATCCATGCCTGCCTCATGATGCAAAATGGCTGCAGCAGCTCCAGGAATAACATGCTCATAACAACATCTACAGACCTGAAGACAGTGGGCTCCTTCCTCCTCCTGTTCCTTTTTTAAGAAGGAGGAAAGCCTTCTAGAAGCACATGATCAGACTTCCCTTTGCATCCTATCGGCCAGAATTACACATATGTTCTAACTCCTTGCCTGGTGGCTTAGTTTGCTGGGGCTGCCGTAATAAAGCACCGTAGACTGGGTGACTTAAACAACAGAGATATGCTTTCTCACAATTCCAGAGGCTGTAAGTCCGAGAGCAAGGTGCTGGCAGGGTTTCTTCTGAAGCCTCTCTCCTTGGCGTGGAGATCTTCTCCCTGAGTCCTTACATGCTATTCTCTTTGTGCATGTTTGTGTCCTAACCAACCTTTTTTTTTTCCTTTGGATTTTTAAAAAGCTTTTTATTTTGTATTGGTGTGTAGCTGATTAACAATGTTGTGATAGTTTCAGGTGAATAGCAAAGGGACCCAGCCATACGCATACATGTACCCAATCTCCCCCCAAACCCCCTCCCAGTCAGGATGCCACATAACACTGAGCAGAGTTTCACGTGCTATACAGTAGGTCTTTGTTGGCTATCCGTTTTAAATATAGCACTTAATCACCTCTTATAAGGACCCCAGTCATATTGGGTTAGGACCCATCCTAATGGCCTAATTCTGCTCCTTAAGATTGAGAAAGATCACAGTTTGAGGTACTGGTTATGTTAGGGTTTCAGTGTAAAATTTGAGAAAACACACGACAGCTCATAACACCTGGTAACAGCTCGGAAAATAAGAGCTGTTAGTATGTGTATTTGCATTTGCATTCACACTTGTTTGGGTTTTTTGTTTGTTTGTTTGTTTTTTTCAATTGCATTCTGCATCTCTGTAATGCAAAGTGAAGGCTACTCTGACTGAATTGTTCAAAACCAAACATCTGTAAGAGATGCTACAGATGTTGGGCTTCCCAGGTGGCGCTGGTGGTAAAGAATCCACCTGCCAATGCAGGAGACGTAAGAGGTGTGGGTTCGATCCCTGGGTGGGGAAGATCCTCTGGAGGAGGGCATGGCAACGCACTCTGGTATTCTTGCCTGGAGAATCCCAATGGACAAAGAAGCCTGGTGGGCTACAGTCCATAGGGTTGCAAAGAATCAGACACGACTGAAGCGACTTAGCACACAGGCATAAGAAATATTACGTTGCAGACAAAAATCCTAACTCAGGGAGGAATCACGGCTAGCAGGATTCAGGGCTAGTATCCTCTAGGGGACAGGGAATGTGTTCTTGGCCCCTGGCTCCTGCCCGATCTGCTCCTGAGGACCACCTCGTGGTGATGTCCTGTTGTCCCTGGCCTTCTGGTTTTGCCTGGAGTGGTCATAACTGAGTGGGACCACTTGGCAGCAAGGAAACCAGCAGTCCTGGCGGTGGGATAGACCAGTTTCTGGGCGGGGCATTAGGCATGGCAGCTAATGGCTGATGAGTGGAAGGCCCCTGAGCAGTCTTGGCCCTCTGGGGACGGACTGCATCCCGGCTCCGAACTGCTTTTCAGCTTTTGCCAGAGGACTCCTTCTCGCAGAGGCTGGTTTCTGGGAGGGAAAAGGCAGAGTGGAGGAAGAATGACAGCCAGGATGAACAGAGGGTCAGAGGTGCCTCCGTGGCCATGCCCTTCAAGGCCGAATGCTTTCATTCAGCCAGCCATCCTTCACTCATCCATTCAACAAACACGTATCAAGAGCCTTTAGGCAGGGCAGGAGCTATTCTGGGTTCCAGTGATACAGTGGTTCCTGGCCACAGGGAGCTTCTAATGTAGGGAGGAGGGCTGACAATAAAGAAACCAACCAGTGCTTCTAGGATGCCATGTCAGCTGCTGTGATGAAAGGAGAAGCAGGGCGGGGGAGGGACTTTGAGACAGAGTGGTTCTGAAAACAGGGGTCCTGGAGGCACTTCTGAGGGGTGACGCTCAGGTGAGGAGCTGCGCGCAGCAGGGGAGGAGCCGTGCCCACGGGAACAGGACTCCAGCCTGACAGAACTGTGCCTCCAGGAGACCCAGGAGAAGAACGTGCTTGGCGGGTTTGAGAAGCAGCCAGGAGCCAGTGCGGCTGGAGGTGGGTGAGCGAGGATCCTGCGGGCCCTCGGAGGCCATGGAGAGGATGTTGGCTTTCGCTTCAAGTGGAAAGGGAAACCACTGACAAGCGTGAGTGGTGGGAAGACACGCTGTGATCCGCCGTGGGCAGACGGGAGGGGAGGGCTCACGCCGCCAGTGCCCGCAAGAATGCTGCTGCTGCTGAGCTGCTGCAGTCGTGTCCGACTTTGTGCGACCCCGTGGGCTGCAGCCCGCCAGGCTCCTCTGTCCGTGGGGATTCTCCAGGCAAGAGTACTGGAGTGGGCTGCCATGCCCTCCTCCAGGGGATCTTCCCCACTCAGGGATCAAAGCCGGGTCTGCTGCATTGCAGGCAGATTCTTTACCACTGAGCCACCAGGGAAGCCCGCTTGCAAGAATAAGGTCCCTTAATCCCCCAGAAGTCTTCATGCACCTCGTAGGAGTGCTATATATTTTCTATTACAAGGATTGTTGCTTTTCCATTTTACAGAAGAAACTGAGGCTTGGGTGGTAACTCACTTGCCCAAGAAAACCGGTCGCAAGTGGTGGAGCCAGGCTTTTACCAGAGACTGGGCTTGGCCTCCCTGTAGACTGGAGGTCCACAGACCCACACCCCAGCCTTGGCCCTGCCACTTGTTAGCTTTGACTCTGGGTGACTACATTCCCAAGGCCCCATTTCTGCCTCTATAACACGACAGGGCAGCAGATGGGCTCAGACCCGGCATCCGTGATCCTGCCTCCCGGTGTTCACAGCCTTGTGTGATCCTCTCCACCCAGTTGATTGCTTCTAACTGACAGAATGCAGCAGTCCTGAGGGCTGCTGCATCCCTGATTTGGTGAGAAGAGATCATGAGTTCCATCTTGCTGGGAGGCTCTCTCTACTGCTTTCTGGGGCTTCCCCGGTAGCTCAGCGGTGAAGAATCCACCTGCAACGCAGGAGACATGGGTTTGATCCCTGGGTTGGGAAGATCCTCTGGAGGAGGAAATGGCTACCCACTTCAGTATTCTTACCTGAAAAGTCCTATGGACAGAGGATCCTAGCAGGTTAGAGTCCGTGGGGTCGCAGAGTCGGACATGACTGAGCACGCACACACAGACTCCGATGAAGAAAGAGGCCCGTGTGTAAGGAGCTGGGGGCGGTCCCTGGTGCAGCCCACAGGAGCTGAGTTGTGCCAGCAACCACCGAGTGAGTTGGGAAGGGGGCCCTTTCACAGCTGGGCCTTCAGATGAGACTGAGGCCATGGCAGATGGCTCGACTGAAGCCTAGGAGAGACCCTGAAGCAGAGTCCAGCTAAGTCCTGCCCAGCTTCCTGACCCACAGAAACTTCCAGACATAAGTATGGCTAATCTTAAGAGGTTGAGAGTTGAGGTAACTAATTATCCAGCAGCAGATAACTAACACAGGAGAGAATACTTGTGGTACCACTGATAGGAGTTTCGGAAGATTAAACACAATGTTTCCTAGAAAGTATGTAGCCTGGAGCCTGGCACAAAGTGAGTTCTCAATAAAGAGCAGTAGCTGTTTTCACTTTAATAATTAAGCCCTCCCAGAGGGCAAATGAGAAAGCTCTATTCCCTGGACTTTGAGCATGAAGGACACACGGGTTTGCTAAGATCTAGGTCTTTAAAGACTGGGATTAGCCTTCCTGCTCAGAGGACAGGAATATCCCTGGCTGATTCGCTTTGTTGCTCCTGGGGCCTCCCGGTCATGCTGACGCTCACGACGTGGCCAGTCGCAAGCTGGGTCCTGGACCAGTTTGCACTCAGAGTGACCCCAGGATTTGTGCTCCTGCCTCCCCACCCCCAGAAACCCACCCTTCTTGGGGAAAGGACCGCCCTTCTCCGTCCCAGAGCTGAAGGGGTTGGGGCAGGGGAGGAGGGCACAGCCCAGCCAGAGGCTCAGACACGGGTTCCGCCTGGCCTCTCTTTGGGGGGCCAGCCTGGCCCCACCAGGGGCGCCCAGACAGTAAGCAGGCCTTGGGGGACCTGGCCTTGGCTCCAGCGTTCCATCCTTGGAGCTGTCCTGACGTCCTCTGCATGAGCCGAATCCCCCACCGCAGTCAGACAAGGCTGCAGTCTCTAGCTGTGAGTCATCGGCTGCATCGAGCCTTTTGCCCGAGATCACTTCTCTAGAAGAGATTAGGAGCCAGCTGTCTGTCCACTCTCTCAGAGGCATAAGCAGGACACACCACATCCAGGCACCTGGACTATCCTCCGGCCTCCCTCTCAGCACATCCCCTGGAATGTTAGGGGGTCCTGGTACAGCTCTCGTTCTGCCTCTGTGCCTCTCCAAAATGTCTCATCCCCCAAATCTCTCCCTGCCCCCCACCTCCCTACTGCTTCATCACTCTCCTTCTGCCCCACTTGCTTCAGGCAGACGCCTTCCAGACACCCCCCACTCGCTTCACCACCTTGCACTCTCCTGCCTGTGTGTCTCCTGAGCCAGCAGAGCCTACCCTTCATCCCGCCGCCATGTCTGCACGGTCAAGTCCCAGCTCAAGGGCCACCTCCTCCTTGAAGCCCACCTTTATTACCTCCTCATCTGCTGCCCGCAACTGATAGCTCACCCCCCCCCCATGTCTAAGAAGTCCATCTCTCTTTCTACCTGGGTCATGTGATTTGTGAATGGGCCTCACTCCCCTCTCCTCTGCTTCCTCTACTCCCACCAGGCTCAGCTATCCTCAAGGGCAGTGACAATCATCAGACCTGACTCAGATCAGAACTCAGGAAGCCTTCAAGGGAGGATGGAGGGAGGGAAGAGAGAGGGGACAGATATGGGCATAAATGCACCCAATGAATTTCTTGAGTGTCTACTATGTGCCAGGCATCATCCTAGATGCTGCAGAACTGCAAGCCCCCTCAGAGAGCTGGGGAGTTGGAAGCAGGAATGAAATAATTGTGATGAGTGCCGTGTGAAACAGAAGACCAGAACTGTAGGAGTAGATGGGATACGTACCTTACCTTGAACTTGGGGATCTGAGAAGACTTCATGAGGGATGTTGTGTCTCAGCTGGGACCTAAGGGATGAGTTAGGGAAGTCAAAAGGGAAGGAAGGGTGTTGTGGATAGAAGGAACAGCTAGCAGGAAGCTTAGAGACAGGGAGGGAGGCAGGATGTGTAGACAGACAGATGAGCAGGTGGGGTGAATGGGTGGCTGATTGAATGGGTGGGTGGATGCATGGATCAGGAATACAAGGAAGATGCAAGAATACAGATCAGGCTTGGCCAGCTATAGGGTCAGAGCACCGGCCTCTAGCAGGAGGCGAGGGGGAGGCTCCTGAGTCCAGCTCCTATCTGCTGCGTGGCCCTTTGATCTGAATCCCAGGCAGCCACTAACAACCGCTGCCCCCACCACCAGCCACAGAGACCAGACCCTCTGGTCTCGACCCCTTCCCTCTACTCCTGGGGAGCCTAGAGAAAGGGCTATTTATAGCTGATAACCTCCAGGCCGGCTTTTGCCTCTCTGGTCATTTCCTTCCATTCTTCTGCCCTGATCAGTGGCGCCCTCGCCCCCATCCCTGCTCCTTTCAGAGGCCTCTCCACTCCTCTCTTTTCTTCTTATCTCTCCTGACACATTTCCTGCCCCAGGAGATATAGAGAGAGAGAGAGGCAGAAGCACGCCCCCAACCCGTCGTGACTGTTTGTGTATGAGGGGCCCCCGATCAGTTCCCCCTGCCAGCGCAGGGCACCCAGATGTGTGGGGCCCCTGATTAGGTCCCCCCACCAGTGCAGGGCAGGGCACCCAGATGCGTGGGGCCCCTGCTCAGTTCCCCCCTGCCAGTGCAGGGCACCCAGATGCGTGGGGCTCCCGATCAGATCCCCCCTGCCGGCGCAGGGCACCCAGATGCATGGGGCTCCTGATCAGATCCCCCCTGCCAGCGCAGGACAGGGCACCCAGATGCATGGGGCCCCTGATCAGATCCCCCCTGCCAGCTCAGGGCACCCAGATGCGTGAGAACCCCGATCAGGTCCCCCCGCCAGCGCAGGGCACCCAGATACGTGGGGCCCCTGATCAGATCCCCCCTGCCGGCGCAGGGCACCCGGATGCATGGGGTCCCCAATCAGTTCCCCCATGCCAGTGCAGGGCACCCAGATGCGTGGGGCCCCCGATCAGGTCCCCCCTGCCAGTGCAGAGCACCCAGATATGTGGGGCCCCCTACCAGGTCCCCCCACCAGCGCAGGGCAGGGCACGCAGATGCGTGGGGCCCCCGATCAGATCCCCCTGCCGGCGCAGGGCACCCAAATGCATGGGGTCCCCAAATGCATGGGGCTCCCGATTAGGTCCCCCCACCAGCGCAGGGCACCCAGATGCGTGGGGCCCCGGATCAGGTCCCCCTGCCAGCGCAGGGCACCCAGATGTGTGGGCCGCCCATCCGTGGGGCTGCGGGGGCTAACAGCACGTGGTTTGGCCTCTGCCCGGCTCTGTGCTTGCTGAGTCACAGCCGCCCTCTGTCTCGGGTTCCCCGTCTGTTGAGACGGAGCTGGTGACGGCTCGTCTCCAGGGCTGGCTGGGACTCAAGGCAGACAGCGGACATCACAGCATGACTGAGCATGTTTAACTTCTATCATGAAGACAGAGAACCTTCTGAGGAGCCCTGTCGGGAGGGGAAAGGGGTGCAGGACCTCGGGCATCTAGGATGGTCACAAACCTGGGGACGGGCAGGGAGCACCGTTCTAATTGGTAGGTGGGTAAGGCAGGTGATGAGCACAAAGCAGGACAGCCGGGCCCCGTGAGAAGGGTCTCAGGATCCACATGGCTTTCACGCGTCCTGCTGGACCTTCCTGTAGGGAGGAAAGATGTTTATGATTTTACGAGTCTAGACTAACTTTGCTTTACATATAAATATAAAGCATTTTTGCGCAGTGTGAATACACACTGAATTTTCCATGGTTGGATTAACTAAAGACAATAACAAGAGAAGTCTATATTTCGTTTTATTCATAACCTGCCAGGAGCGGCTCACGGTTTCAGACGGTGACTCTTCTGAAGGATTGGAATCTCTGCTCTGACCCCCACATCTGGACCAGCCACCGTCTCGGTGGTTCTGCAGGGACTGCGAGCTCCTGACAACTTCATTACATCTTCCCGAGCAGCTGTGGATTTTATTTTGCACGATGTTCTTTGTATTTCCACTTTGCATTACAGTGGGGACCTTATAGACAGATACTTTAAAAAAAGGAGTGCGTAGGTAGGTTACAGGATATATGAGGTTCATTTCAGAGTATTAAAGAGGATGTTACATATTTGAACATAAAGCGGTGTCGAGCGTGAGAAGGTTGAGGCTCAGTGATACAGAGACTTACAAAGTTGTCAGAATTCAGACATTATTGTCAGAACGCAGCGCCTGTCTGGGGGGAGAAGGAATAGGTGACTGGAGGCCTGTTGCTGAGGGAGGCTCTCTGATGCCACTTATGTTACCGCCTGCTTGGGCTGCCTGCTCCCAGAAGCTTCTCTTTTGCATAATTTTATTCGATGTGCTTGTTTTGAATTTTCAGCTGTGCTGGGTCTTTGTTCCCGCGTGGGCTTCCGTTACTCGTGGAGAGCAGGGGCTCCTCTCTATGTGGGGCACCGGTTGCTCACTGTGGCGGCTTCTCTTTTGCAGAGCATGGACTCTAGGGGGTGAGGGCTTGAGTTGTGACTCCTGGTTTCCAGAGCCCAGACTCAATTGCTGTGGCTCATGAGTTGCTCTGAGGCATGTGGGATCCTCTTGGATCAGCGATTGAACTCGCGTCTCCTGTTTGCCAAGTGGATCCTTTATCACTGAACCACCAGGAAGCCCCCAGAACCTTCTGTGGGGGCAGCAAAGCATAGACGTTCTTGGTCCTGGTGGCCAGCTACTCGCTGGGTCAGGAAGTTGCTCAGGATGCATTTAGTCCTGCCTACAGGGTCCCTGAGCAGAGGCCACCTGGCTTTGAAGGTCCAGCCAGAAAACCAGGCACATTGTCCAACCTTCCGGACCTTTGCGATGTCCAGCGATGCTAGTGGGGTTTCCTGGGTCTGGCCAGAGGTGAGGGGAAGTGAGAGTCGTGGTTCTAAGTATCATGCTTTTACCTCCAACAATAAAAATCGTCACATTTGCCTCAAATGTCTTCATTTACACAATTCTGTCTTTACGGGTAATTCATGCTTGCTGTCAGAGCGATTCAAGTGGTATGGGAGTGTGGGATTCTTTCTGGCATTTACTCTTTGTTGCCAACCAGATGCAGGCTGGCACCATTAATAACTGAGCGTGTGCCCTGCTCCACGTTTTTGCTGAACACCCAATACACTCACTTAAATTTTGTTTTTCCTTTACAAAACCCAGATCACCTTGACTCGGATCTTCTGCAGCTTGTTTTTCCACTAAATATTGTGTGGAGGACTCTTTCCAAGACAGCACATGCAGAGAGACTGCTTGTCATTTTTGTGGATATATTTAAAATTTGGCCCTAAAATTTTGTTAATTATTTTTCTCTCATGGAAGGAATACATGATATGGTTAAAAAATAATTAAAAAATGAATTTCTCTACCTTCCTAAACATTCTACGTTTGCTTTTTGTTTGTCCAAACTAAACTTTTAAAAATACACTCCCTTGGGACTTCCCTGGTGGTCCAGTGGTTAAGAATTTGGCTTCCAGTGCAGAGGACATGGGTTCAATCCCTGGTTGGGGAACCAACACCCTGGATGCAGCAGGGCAACTAAGCCTTTGCATCACAACTAGAGAAGGAGGCAGTGTGCCACACTGAAGACCCAGGACAGCCTAACAAAAAAATAAAGTTAAGATACACTCTCATTTCCTCATTTGTCCATTTTATGGACTATCTACTGATGACCTTTCAAGGAAAGTGAGGAAATTAATGAGTAATCCCTAATCTGTGTTGGTAGTGTGATTTTATTTTTACATTGGCAAGGTGGATACCATTCACACTCTATTTTAATACTGTAATTGCAATTGACTGGAAAGATTGAAGGCTAATAACCCCATGTTTAGTAACAGTTAACACATATAAAATCCTTAACCTGCTCCTGACACCATTCAAAGCCTTTCACATAGACGTGAACTTGCTAAATCCTCACAACAACCATAGAAGGTGTCAACTTTATTGCACCCATTTTACAGATGAGGGAATTGAGGCACAGAAAAGTTGAGGAATTCACCCAAGACGCTACTGTGTGACAGAATGGGGAGTGGAGCCCCAGCTGGTCTGTGTCCCTAACACTGGTTTGCAGTAAGCCCCTTTCTGTGACTCTTTCAGTCTTAGGATTTCCAAAGCATGGATATATTCCTTAGCTCATCTGAGCTTCACTTCTTCTCATGTCACAGATGGAGAAACACAGCCCTAGATTATAATCTTTGAAAAAGAGAATCTTCATTTGCTGAGGGTTTACCAGATGTTCCCTGCACCAGTCTCCGTGTTCAGCATCAGCCAGTGAGACCTCATCTGCTTCATCACACGCTCCTCAGCGGACCCTATGTCTGTCTACATGTGAGATGAGGACAGGAAGGGAAAGAGGTAAAGAACCCGGCGGATGAGGGTCTTCGGTCTGCCTGAGTGGGCAGGGCAGGCATCCTGGAGCCAGTCCTGGGCTGTTACCTGGGGCAGGGAATCCAATCTCCTTGGGCTTCGAATTCCCCAACGTAATGTCAACATGTCAGTCAAGTTGACTCTAAGTGGCCCTGGTTCTAGAATCCTGCAGCCTCCTGCCTGACCCCACTTAATGTGACCTTGGGAAGGTCTCTTCTCTTGCCTGAGCTTTTGGATGGCTTGGCTGTAAGAGAGGGCAGTAGCCAGCTTCCCACACAAAGTCGATGCAAGGATTAAATCAGATGATGTGGGCAATGCCCGGAACACATGAAAAGGAAGGAGGGGAAGATGAGTCAGAACTGGAACCCAGGACCCCTGAACACCCAGCCTGCAGCCCTCCCCTCTACAAGTTCCTCTAGGGGTGTCCTCCTTTTCCCATTCCATTGGCTGAGGTGGGGACAAGAGGCTGGAGGCTGTGCCTGTGTGCTAAATCATTTCAGTCTTGTCTGACTCTTTGTGACCCCGTGGACTGAAGCCCACCAGGCTCCTCTGTCCGTGGGATTTCCCAGGTAAAAATATTGGAGTGGGTTGCCATTCCCTTCTCCAGGGGATCTTGTCCCAAGGATCAAACCCAGGTGTCTCCTGCATTGCACGTGGATTCTTTACCAGCTGAGCCACCAGGGAAATATAGTTCCTAGAGGCTGTGGGAGTAAGCAATTGCCAGGACTGTTCAGACCTGCAGGCTGCAACTGTCCTTCCCAAGGAAATCCTACTGAGATGAGAAGTTGGTGGGGGCAGTGCTTCTGAGGACCCAGATTGAACTGTGGAGCCAGCAAAGACATCTGGTTTTTGGATCTTCAGACCCCACACACTCAGGCTGAGCGAAAGAGAGGCAGGCCCATGTGGGACTCCTTAGACACCCCCATCTTGCTCCTCTCCATTCAGGCAACTCTTCCTAACCTCCATACCACCCAGGTGAGAGTCTGGGACTCAGCGCTGGCCCAGAACAAAGGGCAGACCCTGAACTGGAGACCGTCCAGGCAGACCTCCACTCCCCCACATACTCTCTGCCCCGCCCACATCCCCTCCCCAGCCCCCAGCAGGAGCCTGCAGCAGCTTCCCACTCGTCACCTGAAGTGGGACTGACTTCCCTTCACCCCCAAGGGCACAGCCTGGGGGGGCAGTCTTGATGGGAGAAGCAGGCGGGCTGCCTGATGGGGCTCCAGGGAGGGGAGGTGTTGAGTGTGGCAGGAGGGAGTGTGGCCAGAGAGCTGATGGTATTAACAGACCCTACGGGCAGGCAGGGCTGAGTCTCATCCTCTAACCCTGGGAAGGGACAAAACACAGGAGTAGATGCTGGTACAGGTGCCCTGTGGGCCCTCATCCCCTTCACTTAAGGAGCACAAAGGCCTAGTGCAGGCCGGGCTTAGCAATAAAATAACAAAAAGAATAATGGTCACTACCAGTGGCTGACGCTTAGCAAGCAGTCCTGAGAGGTCTCTGCTTGGTCTCAGGCTTCACAGTGTTCCCCCGAGGCAGGCACTCTGTTGTTTCCTTTTTGTCTCGAATGGAACCAGAGAGGTTAAGTCATTTGTCAGATGGGGAAACAGTGGAAACAGTGTCAGACTTTATTTTTGGGGGCTCCAAAATCACTGCAGATGGTGACTGCAGCCGTGAAATTAAAAGACGCTTACTCTTTGGAAGAAAAGTTATGACCAACCTAGATAGCATATTCAAAAGCAGAGACATTATTTTGCCGAATAAGGTCCATCTAGTCAAGGCTATGGTTTTTCCTGTGGTCATGTATGGATGTGAGAGTTGGACTGTGAAAAGGCTGAGTGCTGAAGAATTGATGCTTTTGAACTGTGGTGTTGGAGAAGACTCTTGAGAGTCCTTTGGACTGCAAGGAGATCCAACCAGTCCATTCTGAAGGAGATCGGCCCTGGGATTTCTTTGGAGGGAATGATGCTAAAGCTGAAACTCCAGTACTTTGGCCACCTCATGCAAAGAGTTGACTCACTGGAAAAGACTGATGCTGGGAGGGATTGGGGGCAGGAGGAGAAGGGGATGACAGAGGATGAGATGGCTGGATGGCATCACGGACTCGATGGACGTGAGTCTGAGTGAACTCGGGGAGTTGGTGATGGACAGGGAGGCCTGGCGTGCTGCGATTCATGGGGTCGCAAAGAGTCGGACACAACTGAGCGAATGAACTGAACTGAACTGACACAGCATCTAACCCAGGTCAGAAGGGATCCATAGCCTGACGTGGGACTGGCTCTCTTATTCTCGATGGTTATGTGGCTCTCCAACTTTGCTGCTGGTAAAATGCAGATTCTTGAGCCTTGCCTTGACTCACTAAGTCAGAATGCCCGGGGAGTGAGGCCCTGGAAGCTGTAATTTTGACAAGCGCCCCAGGTGATTCTTCTTTGTAAAATCCTGCACTAGGCTGTCAAAGGAATCTACTCAGAGAAAGCTAGAAAGTACCCAGATGGCAGTGTCAGGTTTCTGAGGCTGCAGCTTGTGGAGGAGAGAAGCGGGGGCTCCTCGTGACCGATGTCGTCTCAGAGGGGAGGACGGGTGGCTGCCGAGGCTGGTGGAGGTCTGGGGCCATCGTAGCCCTGCTTCCCTTTCCTGTGCCCTCCTTGTCTGGCAGCCTGGACAGAATGTGAGGTCAAAGGCCTCATCTAAAAGGCTCTGACAGGTGGGGCTTGGGGCCCAGTCAATGAATGACGTCTGCCGGCCCCGGGGTGAGGCCTGGCGGAGGGTGGCAGATGGATGGCTCCTTGTCTCTCCCAGAGGTCAGGCAAGAGACCTTTCTGGCGGATCTTCCCCAAGAATGAAAATGCTCATCTATTGTTTTGTCTGCCCAGGCTCCACCCTGACCCTTCTTTCTGATGGTACTGCCCTCTCCCGACTCCATCTGTCCTTGGAGAAGGGGCGGTCCTATTCTTAAAGGACCTCATCCCTAGATCACAGCTGATTGATGGGGATTTGATCTCTGTTGGGCCAATCAGAGTGCCTCCGCTCTGGAATGGAGGAAGCGGTTCTGCCTGGTGCGAGGACCTCAGGATATGATTCCAGAGATCTCATTGACCACGTCGTCTACCCATGGAGGGCTCTGTCTGCAAGGAGAGGGGAGAAGCATAGCCTGCAGAGAAGACAGAGAGCCCCTTGGCATCTGATTTTCTGCTTTCTGTCCCTGAGAACCAGGGACATCTCAGCCTTCTCACTGTTTGCTTATTCATCCCTACTTATGTTTATCGGCCTAGCTAAGGGGAACCAGTTTCTGCTGCTGGCCACGAAGATGAAGAAAAAGGAGAAGGAGTAAAAGGGGAGCAGGGGAGGAGAATGTGAGAACGAAGCTGCTTTCCAGCCGTTCTTGCCCTTCTTTCACCCTGGCAGAATCTGTATCTCGGTCAGGCTTCTTTAAAGACAGGGGATTGATCCAGTGTGAACCTTTGCCAGTGAGATGGAGTGATGGCAGTGGCAGAGGGTACCTGGGAAGATTTTCCTTATTATTCAAAGGGGACAAAGGACAAAGCCTGTGAAGAGACAGGTTGTAGTATGCAACTATTTTATCCGTTTTCCATATAGGAGGAGTTTTTAGCTGACTCATGGTTGTCCAGCCAAAGACTGCATTTCCCAGACTCCCTTGCAGCTGGATGTGGCCATGTAGCCAAGTTCTGATGTGAAGAGCCGACTCATTGGAAAAGACCCTGATGCTGGCAAAGACTGAGGGAAAGAGGAGAAGAGTGTGACAGAGGATGAGGTGGTTGGATGGCATCACTAGCTCAATGGACATGAGTTTGAGCGCTTGGAGATAGTGAAGGACAAGAAAGCCTGGCATGCTGCAGTCTATGGGGTCACAGAGTCAGATACGACTGAGCAGCCGAACGACAGCCTCAAAGTCAAGTTCTAACCAATGATATAAGTACAGGGGATATGTGTGACTTCTGTGGCTGTGCCCAGAGGAGGTATATGGTCTCTCCTCCCTCGTCTCTTCTTTCCTGAGACTAGAATACTTACATGATGATGAACCATTTTCATTCATGCAGGTAAGGGCAGTAAGATAGAGAAATCTAGTCCTCTGTTCCACTGGTTGCCATGTTAACTATGAACTGGTGTTGGACCATAAAGAGACAAGAAAGTAGAACTCCATGTTGTTTAATACACTGCTATTTGGGGTCTTGTAATAGCACTGACCGACCTGACACAGGATTTTCTTGTTTTAGATCCTGTTGTGCTGTTGGGAGCTGTGGCAGCCATATCGTGACCATGAGGGGAAAACAGAGAAGGTGACTGAGAAGGCAAGGGAGAGTCCCACTTCCACTGAGTTGCTGAACTTTCCACCTCTGCAGCCACTCGTTCCAGACACCTCGTTCAGTAAGACCACAGGTTTATTATTATTCGTGCTATTTTCATTGATCTCTCTATCACCTGCAGGGAAAGCATGCCTGTTGAGGAACTCCAAGAGATCTGCGGAGGAGCTGCCTAAAGTCACACGCTGGCCAGGGACCGGGAAAGGCCGCAGGACACTGGGGCTTTGTGACCCGGGCCCACGGCACTCTCAGAAGGTTCTGCCCTTTCCATCTAGGATGTGCAAATCCAGCCTCCAGACTTTCCTAGCCAAAGCAGCTGTCAAAAGAGCACTGAGAAAACAGAAACTTTCCGTTTATCCACCATGAAGAAAGACAGAGGAAGGGGTGAAGACATTCCGCCTAAGATATGGGGGCGGGGGGGGTGGTGGTGCATAGCTTCTGTCCTCTAACTGGGAGTGAATGTGAGTCTCTCCTGGGTCCCTGGAAGCTTTTATTTCTGTCTACAATTCCCGTTTCGTGGAGCCAAGAATTCTGTGGATCACTTAGGATGTTGGAAGGAAACAGAAACCACATCAAAGAGGATTTGGAGGAGGATTTAATGAAGGGACTTTACAGAGGTGTGTGCAGAGCTGAGGGAATTCTGACCCACCCACCAGTGCCTGGCAAGGGCTGCAATTGGGAGGCACCCCCACAGGAGTTGCCCCTGATGAGGGGAGCAACCAAGACCACGATGGAAATATCCCCCTCTCTCCCCACTCTCTCATCTCCCATCAGTATCTCCTAGTACCTGAGGCCAGCCGTGACGGAGCAGATAAGGGAACCTGGGGGACACAGACCTTAGAGATCGGCCTCCTGGGGCAGGGAGGGGAGGGCAGAGCCTGGAGTGGGGGTAGGGGCAGGGACGAGAGAGGAGGGCGGGGGACTTTGGATCAGATCCGCTTGCTCTCGAGATTCCCCGCTTCATGTTGTCGGGAGGTTCAGGTGAGGAAACGGGGAGACAAAGACCCTTGGGTCAGACAGTTCTGGTTACAGAGGAGCCAATCCCAGAGGCCACTGAGCAGCCGCTGGTGCTGGGCTGCTTCACAGGAGACGGGGAGAAGCCCGGGGGTGAGGGAGGGAAAGGGCCAGCTGCGCTGCCAGGCAGACACCAGCCGGGCTCTCGGGAAGGGCCCTTGCAAATCAATGGCAAACGATGAAAAATGCAGGCAGATAAATAACTTAAAAGACCCACGCTTGCTGGAAATGTTTTCTGATCTCGGATGGCTGCTGGGCAGCCGGGCTGCAGACTCTATTTTTATTCAGGGCCAGTTGGGCGGAGACAACTGGTGGCTTTGGGTGGCTTTGAAAGGAGGCTCTGCCTCGGCCTTCCCCGCGGGGCTGCCTTTGCCGTGTCATCCACTGCAGCCCCAGCGTGAGAAAGGTCACCGGAAGCCCTTCCCACGTAGACAGGGGAGGTGGAGGCCTCAGAAAGCAGCAGGTTCAAGCTACAGCTCTGCCACATAAATTGTATATTTAATTTAACCTTGACATATGACATAAAGTCGCTTCAGTTGTGTCCGACTCTTTGTGACCCTATGGACTACAGCCAGCCAGGCTCCTCTGTCCATGGGCTTCTCCAGGCAAGAATCCTGGAGTAGGTTGCCATTTCCTTCGCCAGGGGATCTTCCCCACTTAGGGATCGAACTGGTGTTTCTTAAGTCTCCTGCACTGGCAAACCGGTTCTTTACTACTAGTGCTACCTGGGAAGGCCTAATTTAATCTTGTAGAACCTCAAATGCCTCATCTGTGAAATGGGATAACAATAATAGCATCTGGCAGGGACATTTTGAGGATTCATTGCAACTGTGTGTGCAAAGCTTAACACATGTGACACTTGCAGAAGAAGTGTTTGATGAGAGAAGTGTTTGATGAGTTCATCTCATTAAAGGAGATGAACTCCCGGGGAAAGGCTGCCTGGATTCCTGTTCAGGCTCACTTAGCCTCTCTAAGCTTCAGCTTTCACATCTGTAGGAGAGACATCCACCTCCTATGGTTAATGTGATGATTAGCAGAGTGACGGCGCCAGAGCAAATAGTAAGCACCAGCTAGATGGCGGCTGTTGTGATGATTGCTGTTGTTATTTCATGAGAAGATCGGGATGAAAGAACAAATAACCCAAAGTCACTGTTATAGGATGGGGTCTAGACTATATAGCTGGGGAGGGGGCTCTTATAGGCTGAAGGTCTTCCAAAGTTGGTCCTTCATCTCTCATCATCAGAGTAAGAAATGACATGGAAAGAAGCCCCTCGTGGTCACAAAGTGCATCCTTGGGGTAGAGAGCGGCTGCTGGTCAGTTCAGCATTGTGAAAAAGAGCTGGAGCTCCAGCCTCACACAGGCTGTGAAAACTGGAACAAGTCATATCCCCTCTTCGAGCCTCGGTTTCTTCATCTGTAAGAATCCTCCCAGCACAGCTGTTACGGTTGAATGTAAACACGTAGGGCCCAGTTTGTAGTAAAGGGTGATTGCTTTCAGAAAAATTATGCCTTGAACAGGATTAGGATCCTTAGCATCCCGGAGGGAAGGCAACCTAGCTGTTCCCTGGAATGTGGAGGGGGACACAATCAGCGTCACCAGTCATCAAGGGATGCAGCCTCAAACCCGGAGGAGTCACCACCTCACACCTATTAGGGTAGGCATTACAAGGATAGCAGGTGGTGGGGAGCTTGTACACTGCTGGGGGGAATGTAAACGGATACAGCCACCATGCGGAACAGTATGGAGGTTCCTCAAGAAATTAACATAGAACGACCATATGACCCAGCAATTCGGCTTCCGGGTATTTATACAAAGGAGGCGAAACTACTATCTCAAAACATACGAGTACTCCCGTGCTCGCTGCAGCATTAGCCACAACAGCCAGGATGTGGAGACAACCTCAGTGTCTGCCACGGACGATGAATCAAGAAAATATGATATGTAATAAAATAGATACACATATGCACGCAATAGAATATTATTTAGCCTTTAAAAAGAAAGAAATCATGTTATTTGTGACAACATGGGTAAACGTGGAGGGCATTAGGCTACGCAAAATAAGCCAGACAGAGAAAGACACATACCACCTGGTATCACTTATATATGGTATGTGAAGAAGAAAGCAAAAGTTCAACTCAGAGAAGCAGAGAATGGAAAGGTGGTTGCTAGGGTCTGGGGTGGGAGGTTGGGGGAAATATGCAGAGGTTGGTAAGCGGGTACAAGCGTGTGTGTGAGTCGCTCAGTCGTGTCCGACTCCTTGCAACGCATGGACTGTAGCTGGCCAGGTCCTTCTGTCCATGGAATTCTCCAGGCAAGAACACTGGAGTGGGTCGCCATTTCCTACTCTAAACTCGCAGCTACAAGATGAATAAAGCCAGAGGATCTAATGTACAGCATGGTGACTGCAGTTGATAACACTGTGGTGAATAATTGAAAATTTTGCTAAGCGAGTAGAACTTAAATGTTCTCATAAGCACAAAAAAGTACAACGTGGGGTGAAAAATGATGCAGGAGTGGTCATGCTCACACCCACTGGACAGACTACCCCCAGAAATGCTGCAGCTGGGGCATCCCTTCCAAGGGCCTGTGTGTTCAGTTGATATCACGGATATGGGTACCACACACCACACATGTGTGAGTTGTCATGATGCCTCCCACCACCACCTGGGTATCCCCGGAGAGCAGGGAGATTTGGTCTCCCTTCCTCTGGCCCCCATATCTGCGTTCTACACTGGTATACAGTGGGTGCTCAATAAGGAGAAATACACATTTGTGCATCATGTTACCATCTGGGCTTCCCTGGTGGCTCAGATGGTAAAGAATCCGCCTGCCATGCACGAGACCCAGGTTCAATCCCTGGGTGGGGAAGATCCCCTGGAGAAGGGAATGGCAACCCACTCCAGTATTCTTGCCTGGAGAATCTCATGGACAGAGGAGCCTGGCGGGCTACAGTCCATGGGGGTTGCAAAGAGTCAGACCTGACTGAGTGATTAATACGCACATACAGTACTGTCTACAGAACACATTCACCCCTGTTTTACCAGCTCAAGTGGACCAGGGGACTTGCCTAAGTCACACAGCTGGCGGAAGTCACCCCGGTAGTCCTTTAAAATGGTAACCAACGTGCTTGTTTTCTCTTTAATCCGCGCGGTGCCTAGGAGCAGGCGCTCTGCGCTTTACATATGTCACCTCATTCAGTCCTCCTGATAGCTGGCAAGGCAAGTGCTGCTATTGTGCCCATTTTACAGGTGTAGAAACTGAGATTCCTAATGCAGGACTAGGCTTGGGGTCACACAGCCATTGGAGCAGAGCTGTGACTGGGAAACAGATCCATTCTTCAGAGCCCTCCAGACCCTTCAGAGCCTGTACCCTCAGCCCCCACACTCTACTGGCCAAAATTCCCTTCCCCAGCTCCAAAGCTGTGAACACTATGCGAACCTCTTCCTGTGTCAATATTCCTATACGAGGTCAATATTGCTTGTCCTTCCACCTCATCCCTCATACCCAGGAGGAGGCAAGGCAGAAGAAACAGGCAGGGGTGAACCCAGAGAGCTGAAATAGCGCGATCAGGCTCAACGCAGCAGTTAAGCCACCAATCCAGGGTTAGATTTGAGGTTTGTCAGATTCCAGAGACTCTCCTCCTAACCATGATACAGATCACCTCCAATCATATCTAGTTAATTTAGTATTTAATTTTATACACTTACAGTGGAATACTTAGAGTTCATGAGTCTCTCTGGCCATGGTTTCTACACATTGTACTATAATTTGCTCTCAGCTCCTCTGGAGCAAGACGGGATGTCACTCACCTTTTCAATGGTGGCATGAACGCAGTGCCCATCATAGCATTGAAACTGAAATAATGAATAAAATAAATGGAAACTTTGAGCCATGAATAAAATAAGCAAATTCTGGCCACAATTTGCCGCTTTCCTTTGTTGATTTTCAGGGCTCCTTCCTTTGCATCATAGCCTCAGAGACCTGGAGCTGCCAGAATGCCAAGTGTGCAACGCCACAACCCAGGATAGGGTGAGCTGCCAAGGCCTGGACTGTGTACGGCAGGTTGGCTAAGCCTGTGGGCTCTGGACCCAGCTTGCCTGTGTTCAAATTCTGACCCCAGCACACTGTAGATCTGGGACCTCAGGCAAGTTGCCTACCTCTCCCATTGGCAGGAGGGGTTGCCACAGCCAAGGCTTTGGGAGTAGGAACCCCCTGTGTCTGGTGAAGGCATCTGGGCTCCACCGATGGGCCAGGCAGACGGGGAGCCTGCGGTCAGTGCCTCAGCCCTTGTCCTCCGTCAGACTCGCCTCTTGGCTTTGCAGTCCTGCCTGGCTGAACGCATCAAGCCTTGTTAATAATGAATAGGCCCCCGTCTGCCTTACTTAACACTGAGCTCCAAGCAGATGTACAGCCCTTTATAAATGATCCAGTCCAGCTGATTAGGCCCCACGGGGCACGTTCCTGCAGCCAGCCTCTTGTTCCCTGTAATGGAATCATAATGTTAATGTGATTTCAATTAGGGCTACGTTACAGAACACAGGTGCCGGAGTGCGCCCGTGGGCCGGGAGGTCTCCCTGGGGACTCATTTTCCTGGGAAAGGTATGAGTCTTTCCAAGGTCTCCGCCAACCTCTGGAAAAGGCAAGTCCTCCAGACTGTGAGGAAGCGGTGAGAAGAGGGATGAGAGATACCCTGAGCCCACATTCCCAGCTCCCCGGGGCCCTGGAATCTGTGTTTCTCATTCCAACTAGACTCGCATGTGGGCCCTGTGATGGGAAAAAAGCATGTCTTGGGGACTGTAAAGTCCACAGATCCTGATTTGACATATACTGGCCCAAGAACCAAAGTGTCCGTCTAGGAAAATCTCTTTCTGTTGCAAATTATTATTTAGAAAGAGAGGCATTGCCTTGATAAAAGGCAATAGCCTTTTTTCTTAAAAACAACCCTCCATGAAAGGAGGGTTTACTATGCACCAGACATAATTCTTAATATTTTATGTGTAGGAACTCATTTCTTAGATTTTATCATCAAAATGAAAGCATGCAAACATTTTTTTGAAAATTATCATAGAATGCATTTCTACAGTACAGTGTCTGTAACTATAATATATAGTATAATATATATGTATATATTTTATTTTTTAATTTATTTTATTTTTTGCTGCACCGGGTCTTCATTGCTTTGCACGGGTTTTCTCTATTGTGGCGAGCCAGGTGGTGAAAGTGTCAGTCACTAAGTCCTGTCTGACTCTTTGTGACCCCATGGACTATAGCCCACCAGGCTCCTCTGTCCATGGAATTCTCCAGGCAAGAATACTGGAGTGGGTTGTCATTTCCTTCTCCAGAGGCACTTCCTGACCCAGGGATGGAACCTGGGTCTCCTGCATTATAGGCAGATTCTTTACCGTCTGAGCCACCAGGAAAGCCCGGCTGCTCTTTCGGGGCGGTGCGCAGGCTTCTCATTTTGGTGGCTTCTCTTGTTGCAGAGCACAGGCTCTAGGCGCACAGGGGTCATTAGTTGGGGTACACGAGCTTACTTGCTCTGCTGCTTGCTGCTGCTAAGTTGCTTCAGTCGTGTCCGACTCTGTGTGACCCCATAGACTGCAGCCCACCAGAGTATATGGAATCTTCCAGGGCCAGGGATCTAACCGGTCCTCCTGGCATTGTAAGGCAGATTCTTAACCACTGGACCACCAGATGGAAGCCCTAATATATATCTTACTATATGTAAGGTTGTCAAGGACATCTTCAAAATATAAAGCACACATATATTTATAAATATATAATTATTATCTATGTAAATTTATGATTTTATTAATTTAAATTTAGTAACTAATTTAAATTTATCAATTTAAAATTATTAATTGATTTTAATCATTCATTAATTTAAATTTATTGATTTTAATACATAATTTATAAATTTATTGATTTAAAATTAAATTTATTAATTTTAAATTATAATTTTATAAATGTATATTTTTATCTTCTAGACGTTATGGAGACCCTGTATTTTCACAGATCAATCTCCTTCACGCCACAGTGAGAACTGGAAGCTAGAGATCTGGCATCTTCATTCTCGTATCCTCAGGGAGTACTTAGTTGATTATTTGTCTTATTTTCCTCAGTGTAACATTGGATGCATTAGTAGACTGAATGTGGATACTGGATAGGCATAGATTAAATGAGATCATTCAGTGATCACAGCATCTAACAGATCGTTCAGTAAACACAGTATCTCACACATCGTCAACTCTCAATAGATAAGGACCATTACTGTCCACAGCAATACTGCTGTTGCTATTGTCATTAAACCTATGGTTTCTTGAACAAGAAGTTTTCAGAGTGAAGGAGGAGAGGCTGAATCAATAGATGATGGACAGATGGTTAAAGACTGAAAAGATGAGAAGATGGAGAATGATGGGTGATATACAGAGAATGGACAGATGGCCTTTGGATGGATGGATGGACGCTGAATGGATAGGTGGATAGAAGGATGGATGGAAGGTCTATCCTCTCCTTTCATAGCCTGAGGCTAGAAGAAGGGAAGCAACAGGATGGCAGGAAGATCAAAAGGTCTTAGTGACTGGAGACAAGACTCAAAGTCCACTTGCCACCCAACCTTTGACCCCAGCCCAGTTCTCAACTATGCCCTGTAATGTAGCCTCCCCCAGGACTTGAGACCATGTCCCTGGCGTAAGTAGAGACTTCCTTTGGAGTGTAGAGGGCCAAATGCTGAACCAGAAAACTGCCCTTGGTCAGAAAGTTTCCTCAGAGCCCCGGCAGCCTCCAGTTCACCAGCCATGAAGCTGCTCCTTGGGGAAGAGAAGCCCTGAGCTCCCCTTCCGCTGACAAGAAAGAGTGGACATCGTGGTGCCCCGAGGACCTCAGAAACAAGCATCCCAGGGCTGCCCCACCGGCCCGAGTCTCAGACGCACCCTCGAGACGCCTCGGAGAAGGATCCCCGCTCAGCTGGCATCACCGACTCCACGGACAGGAGTCTGAGCAAACTCTGGGAGTTGGTGATGGACAGGGAGGCCTGGTGTGCTGCAGTCCATGGGGTCGAAAGAGTCGGACACGCCTGAGCGACTGAACTGACGGACTGACAGGTGCCCAAGCTGAACTGCAGGAGGAATGAGGAGCAAGACGAGCCCCTGGGAGAGGGCTTGGAGGGGCTCCGAAGTCCAGGAGCCTCAGCGGCGGCAAAGACACAGAAATCCTCCAGACCACCACACCCACTGGACACATGGAGACTCAGAGGTAAAAGAGGGGGGCCATTCCCAAGGGGCTCCCTAAATCAGTCAGTGGTAGAGTCTAGGGTTCACCCCCGTCCTCACTGCTGAGAGGCCCTACTATCCATTGCTTAGCTCAACACATGGCACCAGGTGGCTGGGGACATTTCCTGAGGGCTTGTTTATAATGGAAACTGCTGTTCCTGTCACTACAATTCCCATGAGGTTTCAGGCAAGTCAGTATCCAGGATTCTCAGGGCCGACAGACCCCTCTCCCAGACCTGTGGCTGATCCAAGGAGGTGGGAAAATCCCTCTTCCCGTGAGTGCCTCTGGTTGATATTTCGGGGACTCTGGCCTGAGAAGGGAGCAAGGATGGCATAGCGGTTCCTCAGGAGCTACAGGGGAGACCGTGTCCAGTGGCAATGAGCTCACACCCAAGAAGCCCTGCCCCGTAGTGGTGGAGGGGTGCCCGACATTGGGATCCCAGCTCCTCCCCTTACCAGTGGTGTGGCCTGCAAAAGGCACCTCCATCCTGCCCACATCACATGGATACAGGAGGATGGAGCAAGGCCCACAAAGAAGGAGTTGATCTGCAAGAAAAGAGGAATATTAGGCGTGTATTTCAGGTCCTGGAAGCTAAGGGAAGGGTTTTCAAAGAATCCAGGAGCTTAAAATGGCAGATTGAGGGCTGATTGACTCTGTTTCAAGTACCCAAAACCACTAAAAACAACAATTAATTTGGAGAAGGGGGGGAAAAAGCAAGTGCTCTCTTCTTTTTTTTTTTACAATTAAAAAAATGAGATGTAATTGACATATTATTTTACTTTCAGGCATACAATATGATTTAATATTTGTACACTGTGAAATGAGCTTTTAAGATTTGCTCTTGCTGCTGCTGCTGCTGCTAAGTCACTTCAGTCGTGTCCGACTCTGTGCGACCCCATAGACGGCAGTCCACCAGGCTCCCCCATCCCTGGGATTCTCCAGGCAAGAATACTGGAGTGGGGATGCCATTGAGATTTGCTCTTCCGTTCAGTTCAGTTCAGTCGCTCAGTTGTGTCTGACTCTTTGCAACCCCATGAATCGCAGCACACCAGGCCTCCCTGTCCATCACCAACTCCCGAAGTTCACCCAAACTCATGTCCATCGAGTCACTGATGCCATTCAGCCATCTCATCCTCTGTCTTCCCCTTCTCCTCCTGCCCTCAATCTTTCCCAGTTTCAGGGTCTTTTCCAATGAGTCAGCTCTTTATATGAGGTGGCCAAAGTATTGGAGTTTCAACTTCAGCATCAGCCCTTCCAATGACCACCCAGAACAAATTTGCTCTTAGCAACTTTCAAATATGTGATACAATATTATTATAATATTATTATAGTCACCACGCTTTGCTTTATATTCCCATGAGTATTTTATCAGATAAGTATTTTATCAGATAGCTTGTACCTCTTAACTCCCTTAACCCATTTCACCCACTCCCCCAGCCCCTTCACCTCTGAAAACCACCACTCTGTATCTCTGAGTTTTGTTTTGTTTTTTAGATTCCACATGTAAGTGAAGTCATGTAGTGTTTGTCTTTCTCTCTGATTTATTTCACTTAGCATAATACCTTCAGGGCTTCCCTTGTGGCTCAGCTGGTAAACAATCCTCCTGCAATGCAGGAGACCTAGGTTTGATCCCCGGGTTGGGAAGGTCCCCTGGGGAAGGGACAGGCTACCCACTCCAGTATTCTGGACTGGAGAATTCCATAGACCATACAATCCATGGGGTTGCCAAGAGTCGGGCATGACTGAGAGACTTTCACTTTCAATACCTTCAAGTTCCCTCCACGGATGACAAGGTCTGGGCTGAGTACAGAGCATGGAGGCACCAGACACTCCTGGTTCAGATCCAGCTCAATATCACAGGACGGTGTGGGGTGGGCAGGCAGCTTGCGGACCCAGCACCTCTCCCTGCCCAGCACCCAAAGCCTCCCAGCACAAGGAGGCTGCTAGGCTGAGATGGGGAAGGAGGGAGACGGCGGAAACTGCAAACTGCAACTCTGAAGCTTGGCAGCCCGAAGGCTTTTCCTGAGTCAGCGAGTCCTGAGGTCTGAGACTGAAGGGCCGTGAGCTCCCAGACAAGGAAATGAAGGATTTAGTAAGAACAAGTCGGAAAACACAAACCCTCATCACTCCCGGATTACCTACGCTGTTTCTTTCAACATCATCCTTTGACAAACGGCCAGCCTGTTCCAAGATGAATGATAATCACAAAGAAACATCCTGGGACTGGCGGTGGAAAAGAGGAAATGGAAGTAAGCAAAAAGCAAAAGAGCTTACAGCACAAGAGGAATTATTTAACAGACAAAAACAGAGGGAGAGTTCAGGCCCAGCTCTCCACCGACTCGGATTTCAGGCGGTCGGACCTCTCTGAATGAGCTAAGATGTCAAGGTTTTTAAGGGATTGTAAGGCAGCAGACAGAGAGTGAGTTGGCGGCCCTCAGGAGAGAAGTGGAAGCCACAAGTACAAACATTTAGAAATGAAAAAGACATTGGAAAGAAGAAAAACAGCTGAGAATAAACAGAAGCCTGGAGTCGAGAAAAGGCACGGAGTGAAGCACCTGAAGAAAAACACACACAAATAAATAGGAAAGAACAAGCAAGCATGCAGATAGAGCGTGTTGCCGCCCTAGGGCTGCGGTATCACACGCACGCCAGTGGGGCGCCTCAACAGAGATGTATTCCCCCCCACGGGCTCGCAGGGTCGGACTTGCCTGAGCAACTTTCACTACTACCCCAGTGCTGCAGGCCAGAAGTCCGAAATCCAGGTGTCCGCAGAGTTGGCTCTTTCTGTGGACTCTGGGGGGAGGGAGGGAATCTGTGTCACAGCTGTGCCCTAACTCCTGGGGACCGTGGGCCATCCTGGCATTCTCTGGTTTGGGCTGTAACTCGCTCCCATCTCAGCCTCCGTCATCACATGGTCTTCTTATAAGGGCACTGGTCCTGCTGAACGAAAAGTGCAAGTGAAAGCGTTAGTCGCTCAGTCACGTCCGACTCTCTGCGACCCCATGGACTGCAGCCCACCAGGCTCCTCTGTCCTTGGGATTCTCCAGGCAAGGATCTTGGAGAGGTTGCCATTCCCTTCTCCAGGGGATCTTCCCAACCCAGGGATCAAACCCGGTTCTTCTGCACTGCAGGGAGATCCTTTACCATCTGAGTCCCCTGGACAAAGGGCCCACTCTAATCCAGTCCCACCTCATCTTAATTCATTATATCAATAATTCTGTTTCTCAACAAGGTCACCTTCTGAGGTACTGGCTGCGAGGACTTCTTCATATCTTTTTGAGGGGATACAACTCAGCCCATAACAAATAGTTATTTGTTGTCATTTAGTTGCTAAGTTTTATCCAACTCTTTAGTGACCCTGTGGACTGTAGCCTGCCAGGCTCCTCTGTCCATGGGATTTTCCATGCAAGAATATTGGAGTGGGTTGCCATTTCCTTCTCCTGGGGATCTTCCCCACCCAGGTATTGAATCCAAGTCTCCTGCACTGGCAGACAGGTTCCTGACCACTGAGCCACCTGGTAAGCCCAACAAACAATTATCAGAAAGACAAAATGTGGAGGACAAACCCGAGATAAAACATTTGCACAGTTAGGGTTCCTGAAAAGAAAAATAGAAGAAATGGAACAATGATGACAAATATTCAGACAACAGGCCCAAACTTTCCTGAAATAAAAAGTTGAATGTGGAGATACAACACTGATTCAGGATCATCAGCATCAACTATGATATTCTAATGAAGCTACTGAACATCAAGGCTAAAGAATCTTATGGGCATCAGAGTGCAAATCTCAAGTCACATGAGTAGGGGAAATCCGACTGGCTGCAGACATCTCTCTATAGATGTTCTGGGCCAGGGTCAGGCGATACCATTGACAAGGGGCTGAAGAACAGAAACTGTGACCCAAGGTATTATACCCAGATAAATTTCCTTCAAAGAAAGCCCTCAGACCGACATTCCCAAACATCCAAGAACATAGGGAATAACAATTCTCTCCTAGTCCTTCTTGAAACACACAAACTACTGTGCAATGAAATCTAGTCAGCAAAGGGATTTATCAAAATAAACGGCTCAGAGTGGAGAAGCCAGACAAAGCACACTGGTCATCGACACTGAACCCATTTAAATATAAAAATAAAAATTCATCCATAATTCAATAAAAAAAGAAAAACCTTTGTGAATTTGGAATATAGGACACAGCATAATGTTGTAAATATCAACAACTATAGGACCTATTACTGACATTGGAGCAGTACTAGGCTTCCCTGGTGGCTCAGCGGGAAAAGAATCCAGCTGCAGTGCTGGAGACCCTGGTCGGATTCCTGGGTCGGGAAGATCTGCTGGAGAAGCCACAGGCTACCCACTCCCGTATCCTTGGGATTCCCTGGTAAAGAATCTGCCGTCTATGGGGTCGCACAGAGTCGGACACGACTGAAGTGACTTAGCAGCAGTAGCAGCAGCAGCAATGCTGGAGACCTGGGTTTGATCCCTGGTCTTCCCTGTGTTGGGAAGATCCCCTGGAGAAGGGAGAGGCTACCCAGTCCAGTATTCTGGCCTGGAGAAGTCCAGGGACTGTATAGTCCATGGGGTCCCAAAGAGTCAGACACGACTGAGCAACTTTCACTTTCATTCACTACAGTACAGATTTTACACAGGTTTCCTCCATTTTCTGTTCCAGGATCCTGTCTAGGGTAGCATATTACGTTTAGTTGTCTTGTCTCCTTCATCTCCTCCCATCTGTGACCATTTCTCAGTCTTTCTTTGTCTTTCCCAAATGACACTTTTGAAAAGTCCTGGTTGGGCATTTGGAGAATGTGCCTCAGTTTGAGTTTGTCTGATGTTTCCTCGTGGCTAGATTGAGAGTAGTTTTTGGAGAAGGATATAAAAAAAGTGAAAATTCCCTTCTCGTATCATATCAGGAAGTACATGAAATCATGACTTATCACTGATAATATTAGCCCTGCTCACTTGGTTTCACTCGGTTACGGGGGTGTCTCCCAGGTTCTTCTGTGAAAAGACACTCTGTGCCCTCCCATACTCTATTAGACAGATTGCTGTTGCCGTGCAGTTGCTAAGTCACATCCAGCTCTTTGCGGTCCCATGGACTGCAGCACGCCAGGCTCCCCTGTCCTTCGCTATTTCCCGGAGTTTGCTCAAATGCATGTCCGTTGGACAGAAGTGAGTCAGTAAGTCCAGCCTTACTCAAGGGGAAAAGAATTAATCCCCACTTCCTAGAGGGAGGAGTATGAAAGAATTTGTGACCATTTATTAAAACCACCACAGTAATGAATGGACATATTTGGAGAGATACTTTGAGGACATCATTCAGCACACCTTGCCTGTAGTAATTACTGCTCTTGTGCTCAAATAATGATTTTCTACTGCCCCCATTCCCTCTACATTTATTATTTGGAATTCCCTCTAAGGAAGATGTGTCCCTTTCATTTACTTATTTAGTTAATCATTTGTTTATGGCAGTGTGGACTCATGAATATTCATTTTTATTCTTTGGGTTATAACTAATGCTATCATTATTTGTTTTGTTATCTAAATTGTTCCAGCATTGGCCATTGAGAGCTTCATCAGGTTGGGGCCAGTGTACTCCCCTCCCCGACTTTTTTAAAATTTTCACTGAATAGAGTGTATGTTTTGGAGCAGTTTGGGGTTCATATAAAAATTGAGTGGAAAATATAGAAAGTTCCCCTTCTTCACTGCTCCACACACACTTTTCTCCATTACTAATATCTTGCATAATTTGTTACCACTGATGAGCCAATACTGACACATTATTACTAACTGAAGTCCATAGTTCAGAGTTCACAGAAGGGGTCACTCTTAAATTTTTTTTTTTTTGCTATTTATTTATTTTGGCTACGCATGGTCTTAGCTGTGGCATGCAGGATCTAGTTCCTTGAGCAGAGATCACACCCAGGCCTCCAGCACTGTGGGTGCCAAGTTTAGCCCCTGGACCACCAGGGAGGTCCTAGGGTTCCCTCTTTATTTTGTACATTTTATGGGCTTTGACCAATGTAAAGTGACATGTATCCACCCGTGGAGTAACATGCAGAGTAGTTTCACTGCTCTAAAAGTCCCTTCTGTACTCTCTTCATCCTTCCTCCCACTAGCCCCAGGCAATTGATATTTTTAACCATTGATCTTTTTCTTGTCTGCATGGTTTTGCCTCTTTCAGAATGTCACATAGTTGGAATTAGAGTACATAGCCTTTTCAGCTTGGCTTCTCTTATTTAGCGATATGCATTTAATATTCCTGCATCCTCTTTGTGGCTTGAGAGCTCATCTCTTTTTATTGCTGCATAATATTCCACTGTATGAATGTCCCAGAGTTTGTTTATCCATCCACTTATCTATTCACCTATTGGAACATCTTTGCTTCCAAGTTTTGGCAATTGTCAGTAAAGATGCCATGAACATTCACGAATAAGTTTTGTGTGGACACAGCTTTCAAATAAATTGGACAAATGCTTAGGAGTGCAATCGCTGGATAAACTATGTTTAGGTCTATAAGAAATTGCCGAATTATCTTCCAAAATGGTTGTAACATTTTGTATGTTCACTAGAGTGAGTGGATGTTCCTGATGCTGCACATCCTTACTAGTACTTGGTGGTGTTGGTGTTGCAGATTTTAGCTTTTCTAAGGAGAAGGCAATGGCAACCCACTCCAGGATGACAAGGTCTGGGCTGAGTACAGAGCATGGAGGCACCAGACACTCCTGGTTCAGATCCAGCTCAATATCACAGGATGGTGTGGGGTGGGCAGGCAGCTTGCGGACCCAGCAGCTCTCCCTGCCCAGCACCCAACGCCTCCCAGCACAAGGAGGCTGCTAGGCTGAGATGGGGAAGGAGGGAGACAGCGGAAACTGCAGACTGCAACTCTGAAGCTTGGCAGCCCGGAGGCTTTTCCTGAGAGTCAGCGAGTCCTGAGGTCTGAGACTGAAGGGCCGTGAGCTCCCAGACAAGGAAATGAAGGATTTAGTAAGAACAAGTTGGAAAACACAAACCCTCATCACTCCCGGATTACCTACGCTGTTTCTTTCAACATCATCCTTTGACAAACGGCCAGCCTGTTCCAAGATGAATGATAATCACAAAGAAACATCCTGGGACTGGCGGTGGAAAAGAGGAAATGGAAGTAAGCAAAAAGCAAAAGAGCACAAGAGGAATTATTTAACAGACAAAAACAGAGGGAGAGTTCAGGCCCAGCTCTCCACCGACTCGGATTTCAGGCGGTCGGACCTCTCTGAATGAGCTAAGATGTCAAGGTTTTTAAGGGATTGTAAGGCAGCAGACAGACAGAGAGTGAGTTGGCGGCCCTCAGGAGAGAAGTGGAAGCCACAAGTACAAATGTTTAGAAATGAAAAAGACATTGGAAAGAAGAAAAACAGCTGAGAATAAACAGAAGCCTGGAGTCGAGAAAAGGCACGGAGTGAAGCACCTGAAGAAAAACACACACAAATAAATAAGAAAGAACAAGCAAGCACGCAGATAGAGCGAGTTGCTGCCCTAGGGCTGCGGTATCACACGCACGCCAGTGGGGCGCCTCAACAGAGATGTATTCCCCCCCACGGGCTCGCAGGGTCGGACTTGCCTGAGCGACTTTCACTACTACCCCAGTGCTGCAGGCCAGAAGTCCGAAATCCAGGTGTCCGCAGAGTTGGCTCTTTCTGTGGACTCTGGGGGTCGGGAGGGAATCTGTGTCACAGCTGTCCCCTAACTCCTGGGGACCGCAGGCCATCCTGGCATTCTCTGGTTTGGGCTGTAACTCGCTCCCATCTCAGCCTCCGTCATCACATGGTCTTCTTATAAGGGCACTGGTCCTGCTGAACGAAAAGTGCAAGTGAAAGCATTAGTCACTCAGTCGTGTCCGACTCTCTGCGACCCCATGGACTGCAGCCCACCAGGCTCCTCTGTCCTTGGGATTCTCCAGGCAAGGATCTTGGAGAGGTTGCCATTCCCTTCTCCAGGGGATCTTCCCAACCCAGGGATCAAACCCGGTTCTTCTGCACTGCAGGGAGATCCTTTACCATCTGAGTTCCCTGGACAAAGGGCCCACTCTAATCCAGTCCCACCTCATCTTAATTCATTATATCAATAATTCTGTTTCTCAACAAGGTCACCTTCTGAGGTACTGCCTGCGAGGACTTCTTTATATCTTTTTGAGGGGATACAACTCAGCCCATAACAAATAGTTATTTGTTGTCATTTAGTTGCTAAGTTTTGTCCAACTCTTTAGTGACCCTGTGGACTGTAGCCTGCCAGTCTCCTCTGTTCATGGGATTTTCCATGCAAGAATATTGGAGTGGGTTGCCATTTCCTTCTCCTGAGGATCTTCCCCACCCAGGTATTGAATCCAAGTCTCCTGCACTGGCAGACAGGTTCCTGACCACTGAGCCACCTGGTAAGCCCAACAAACAATTATCAGAAAGACAAAATGTGGAGGACAAACCCGAGATAAAACATTTGCACAGTTAGGGTTCCTGAAAAGAAAAATAGAAGAAATGGAACAATGATGAGAAATATTCAGACAACAGGCCCAAACTTTCCTGAAATAAAAAGTTGAATGTGGAGATACAACACTGATTCAGGATCATCAGCATCAAGTATGATATTCTAATGAAGCTACTGAAGCTACTGAAGGCTAAAAAATCTTATGGGCATCAGGGTGCAAATCTCAAGTCACATGAGTAGGGGAAATCCGACTGGCTGCAGACATCTCTCTATAGATGTTCTGGGCCAGGGTCAGGCGATACCATTGACAAGGGGCTGAAGAACAGAAACTGTGACCCAAGGTATTATACCCAGATAAATTTCCTTCAAAGAAAGCCCTCAGACCGACATTCCCAAACATCCAAGAACATAGAGAAAAACAATTCTCTCCTAGTCCTTCTTGAAACACACAAACTACTGTGCAATGAAATCTAGTCAGCAAAGGGATTTATCAAAATAAACGGCTCAGAGTGGAGAAGCCAGACAAAGCACACTGGTCATTGACACCGAACCCATTTAAATATAAAAATAAAAATTCATCCATAATTCCATAAAAAAAGAAAAACCTTTGTGAATTTGGAATATAGGACACAGCATAATGTTGTAAATATCAACAACCATAGGACATTGAAATACATAGGACCTATCACTGACATTGGAGCAGTACTAGGCTTCCCTGGTGGCTCAGCGGGAAAAGAATCCAGCTGCAGTGCTGGAGACCCTGGGTGGATTCCTAAGTCGGGAAGATCTGCTGGAGAAGCCACAGGCTACCCACTCCCGTATTCTTAGGATTCCCTGATGGCTAAGAATCTGCCGTCTATGGGGTTGCACAGAGTTGGACACAACTGAAGTGACTTAGCAGCAGTAGCAGCAGCAGCAATGCTGGAGACCTGGGTTTGATCCCTGGTCTTCCCTGTGTTGGGAAGATCCCCTGGAGAAGGGAGAGGCTACCCACTCCAGTATTCTGGCCTGGAGAAGTCCAGGGACTGTATAGTCCATGGGGTCCCAAAGAGTCAGACACGACTGAGTAACTTTCACCTTCATTGGCTACAGTACAGATTTTACACAGGTTTCCTCCATTTTCTGTTCCAGGATCCTGTCCAGGGTAGCATATTCCGTTTAGTTGTCTTGTCTCCTTCATCTCCTCCCATCTGTGACAATTTCTCAGTCTTTCTTTGTCTTTCCCAAATGACACTTTTGAAAAGTCCTGGTTGGGCATTTGGAGAATGTGCCTCCGTTTGAGTTTGTCTGATGTTTCCTCGTGGCTAGATTGAGAGTTTAGTTTTTGGAGAAGGATATCAAAAAAGTGAAAATTCCCTTTTCTTGTCATATCAGGAAGTACATGAAATCAACATGACTTATTACTGATAATATTAACCCTGCTCACTTGGTTTCACTTGGTTACGGGGGTGTCTCCCAGGTTCTTCTGTGAAAAGAAACTCTGTGCCCTCCCATACTCTATTAGACAGATTGCTGTTGCCGTGCAGTTGCTAAGTCACGTCCGACTCTTTGCGGTCCCACGAACTGCAGCACGCCAGGCTCCCCTGTCCTTCACTATTTCCCGGAGTTTGCTCAGATTCATGTCCGTTGGACAGAAGTGAGTCAGTAAGTCCAGCCTTACTCAAAGGGAAAAGAATTAATCCCCACTTCCTAGAGGGAGGAGTATGAAAGAATTTGTGACTATTTATTAAAACCACCACAGCAATGAATAGATGTATTTGGAGAGATACTTTGAGGACATCATTCAGCGCACCTTGCCTGTAGTAATTATTGCTCTTGTGCTCAAATAATGATTTTCTACTGCCCCCATTCCCTCTACATTTATTATTTGGAATTCCCTCTAAGGAAGATGTGTCCCTTTCATTTACTTATTTAGTTAATCATTTGTTTATGGCAGTGTGGACTCATGAATATTCATTTTTATTCTTTGGGTTATAACCAATGCTATCATTATTTGTTTTGTGATCTAAATTGTTCCAGCATTGGCCATTGAGAGCTTCATCAGGTTGGGGCCAGTGTACTCCCCTCCCCGACTTTTTTTAAATTTTCACTGAATAGACTGTATGTTTTGGAGCAGTTTGGGGTTCATATAAAAATTGAGTGGAAAATACAGAAAGTTCCCCTTCTTCACTGCTCCACACACACTCTTCTCCATTACTAATATCTTGCATAATTTGTTACAACTGATGAGCCAATACTGACACATTATTACTAACTGAAGTCCATAGTTCAGAGTTCACAGAAGGGTTCACTCTTAATTTTTTTTTTTTTTTTTTTTTTATTTATTTATTTGGCTACGCATGGTCTTAGCTGTGGCATGCAGGATCTAGCTCCTTGAGCAGAGATCATACCCAGGCTTCTTGCACTGGAAGTGCAAAGTTTAGCCCCTGGACCACCAGGGAGGTCCTAGGGTTCCCTCTTTATTTTGTACATTTTATGGGCTTTGACCAGTGTATAGTGACATGTATCCACCAGTGGAGTAACATGCAGAGTAGTTTCACTGCTCTAAAAGTCCCTTCTGTACTATCTCTTCATCCTTCCTCCCACTAACCCCAGGCAATTGATATTTTTAACCATTGATCTTTTTCTTGTCTGCATGGTTTTGCCTCTTTCAGAATGTCACATAGTTGGAATTAGAGTACATAGCCTTTTCAGCTTGGCTTCACTTATTTAGCGATATGCATTTAATATTCCTGCATCCTCTTTGTGGCTTGAGAGCTCATCTCTTTTTATTGCTGCATAATATTCCATTGTATGAATGTTCCACAGTTTGTTTATCCATCCACTTATCTAGTCACCTATTGGAAACATCTTTGCTTCCAAGTTTTGGCAGTTGTCAGTAAAGCTGCCGTGAACATTCACGTGTAAGTTTTGTGTGGACACAGCTTTCAAATAAATTGGACAAATGCTTAGGAGCACAATTGCTGGATAAACTATGTTTAGTTCTATAAGAAACTGCCAAATTGTCTTCCAAAATGGTTGTAACATTTTGCATGTTCACTAGAGTGAGTGGATGTTCCTGATGCTCCACATCCTTACTAGTACTTGGTGGTGTTGGTGTTGCAGATTTTAGCTTTTCTAAGGAGAAGGCAATGGCAACCCACTCCAGTGCTCTTGCCTGGGGGATCCCAGGGACGGGGGAGCCTGGTGGGCTGCCGTCTATGGGGTCGCAGAGTCGGACACGACTGACGCGACTCGGCGGCGGCAGCAGCAGGTGTGCAGCGGTACCTCCGTGTTGCTTTAACTTGCATTTCCCTGATGACTTATGATGCATATCCTCCTGTGTCACTGATATATCTCCACCCTTTTTTTTTTTGTCTTTGTAAGTAAAGAGATCCAACCAGTCCATCCTAAAGGAGATCAGTCCTGAATATTCATTGGAAGGACTGGTGTTGAAGCTGAAGCTCTGACACTTTGGCCACCTGATGCAAAGAGCTGACTCATTTGAAAAGACCCTGATGCTGGGAAAGATTGAGGACAGGAGGAGAAGGGGATGACAGAGGATGAGATGGTTGGATGGCATCACTGACTCGATGGACATGAGTTTGAGTGAACTCCGGGAGTTGGTGATGAACAGGGAGGCCTGGCGCGCTGCAGTCCATGTGGTTGCAGAGTCAGACACGACTAAGCGACTGAACTGAACTGAAGCACTTTCTTACTTCTTTCTGACAGTACAAGATGCTCCAGGCTCCTCTTATATGTATGTTTTTTTTTTTTTTTTTTTTAAGAACTCAGTCCCAGAATCAGCCACTTCTTCAGGGAGTCCTAGTTCCCTTTATTAGCAAATGATATTTAGAAATCAAGATCTGAGTGCTAAATGTGCTTGCTGTTATGGGAGTGTTACTGCTTCCAGATCCTCTCAGCAGACAGAGCTAGGCAATGTGTGTATACACACATAACTATATTCGTGTCTGCATTTACTTGTGCATGTATGTCGCAGTAAGCATGGTGTCTTGGTCGTAATCCAGCGTTACAGCATTCGTTCTAGCCTCTCCTTACTTGTTTGTAATACCTTTCTTTGACAGTGAGAAGCCTGGCCCTCATTATCTAGTGTATATGTGTATATGTGCATAGCTTTAGTACAGAGAATGACCACCCTGGATCCCTGGGAACAGAGCAGTGACAGTATGGTGTTTGTTCACTGTGTCTCCTCTTTCTAGTATTGAGTTAAAAAAAAAGCAAAACTGTTTTCAGAGTTAATTAGGTCAGCTCCTTTTCCCCACTAAATTTGCTTTCATACTTTTAGAGTCAAGTAAAATTACACGCAATACTTTTTATTTAAAAATAGGATTTTTGTCATCCCGTATGATTGCAATACACCTCTCTATTTTCTATTATCTGTGTGTACATCCTTCTCTCCATAAGAACACATAAAGCAATGTCTGGAATTGTATTAAATGTTAATAACAGTTGCTTCTAGGTGATGGGATTTGGGGAGATTTTTAACATTATTCAGGTCTATATTCTGTACCTCATCTTTATAATACGAATTTTGTTATTTTTACAGAAAACAAGGAGTTGTTCTGTAAAATCAAAGAGGAAATGGTCAACCTGTGGAACACTGCTGAGGAATAAAATCCTTAGGATTTAGCAGCTAGGAGACCATCTGGGGGCTGTCACTTTGGAAGAATGAGGGGCAGGAGCCAGATTGGATGGGTAGAGGAATAAATGGAAGGCGTGGACAAGGGGCTTCCCCAGTGGCTCAGCTGGTAAAGAACCCACCTGACAATGCAGGAGACGCAAGAGATGCAAGTCTGATCCCTGGGTCTAGAAGATGAGCCTGGAGGGCAGCATGGAGCCCACCCCAGTATTCTTCCCTTGACTGAGCACACGTGCATTCACCCCACGTGGACACGGGAGCGATGACGCTGAATGCCTCCAGAGGTGCAACATGCCTGGGAACCAGCCAGAGCTTGTCAGACCTATTTCTGGGCCCCATCCCCAGGGGGTTGATTCAGCAGATCTTGGCTGGGGCAGAAAACTTGCTTCTCCATCAGACTCCCATGTGATGCAAATGCAGATGGTCTTTGGACTACACTGAGCTGCAGGGAAGTAGGTAAGTCTTTTGAGACAATTGGCTGTGAGGGAGGCAGGAGAGGACACTGGTGGGAGGTTGCTTTGTTTGGATTATTTTTGATGTTGATATTGGTTTGTTTTTTTACATGTACCTAGTCATAGATAAACTTATTAACTGCTTATTAACTTATATATAGAGTACATCATGCAAAATGCCAGACTGGATGAAGTACAAACTGGAATCAAGATTGCCAGGAGAAATATCAATAACCTAAGATATCCAAATGACACCACCCTAATGGGAGAAAGTGAAGAGGAAACTAAAGCGCCTCTTGATGAAGGTGAAGGAAGAGAGTGGAAAAGTTGGCTTAAAACTCAACATTCAGAAAACGAAGATCATGGCATCCAGTCCCATGTTTTCACGGCAAATAGATGGTGAAACAATGGAAACAGTGACAGACTTTATTTGGGGGGCTCCAAAATCACTGCAGATGGTGACTGGAGCCATGAAATTAAAAGAAAAGCTATGGCAAACCTAGACAGCATATTCAAAAGCAGAGACATTACTTTGCCAACAAGGGTCCGTCTAGTCAAAGCTATGGTTTTTCCAGTAGTCATGTATGGATGTGAGAGTTGGACCGTAAAGAAAGCTGAGTGCTGAAAAATTGATGCTTTTGAACTGTGGCATTGGAGAAGGCTCCTGAGAGTCCCTTGGACTGCAGGGAAATCAAACCAGTCAACCCTAAAGGAAATCAGTCCTGAATATTGATTGAAAGGACTGATGCTGAAGCTGAAGCTCTAATACTTAGGCCACCTGATGCAAAGAATGGACTCATTGGAAAAGACCCTGATGCTGGGAAAGATTGAAGGTATCAATTATGATAATAACCACAAAATTTTTAACTGTTTAGAAGTTATGTAATACACTTCTATTTTCTTAATCTTTTATTTAGAAGTAATGTCAAATTTACAAAAAATAAAAATAGTACAAAAAGCATTTAAATATTCTTCACCCAAACCTGGGCTTCCAGGTGGTGCTAATGGTAAAGAACCCTCCTGCCAATGCAGGAGACCCAAGAGAAGCCGGTTCGATCCCTGGGTGAGGAAGATCCCCTGGAGGAGGGCATGGCAACCTGCTCCAGTATTCTTGCCTGGAGAATCCCATGAACAGAGGAGTCTGGGTCACAAAAAGTTGAACACAACTGAAACAACTTAGCATGCACACACTTCCCTCCCACAACCTCCTGACCCCAACACGTACACACACAATTTTTCCCAAGTTCTCAACCGAGAACAGTACCAACAGTACCAGTAGCAGCCTTGGAAGTATGTTCTCCAATCTCCACTGAGCTGCCCCATCTGAGGCCAGATGGAGTTGGAGTCAAGCCTTGCCCCAAATCACAGACTTGTGAGTTAAATAATTGTTGTTGTTTTAAACCAATGAGTTTTGGGGTGTTTCGTTACGCAGCAGCAGGAACTGAACTAGCTACTGCAGAGCTCGGGAGAGGAGCGGGCCGGAGATACCTAAGCATTGCAGGTATTAGGATGCTCTTGCATTTTCACGGGCACAGCCCACCCTAGTCAGGGGCTGGGGCATGGTGGTGATTTTCTCCTTCTGTCCTAGTGCGGGTAAAGAGAAAGATGAGCGTCAACTTGTCTAGGGTTGGAGTTTTGTAGGTGGGTGAAAAATGTAGATGGAAAAGGGTGATTCAGTAGCTGGCCGGAGGATCAGTGACATGGTAGATCACCATGGATCCCACGTTGGATACGGAAGAAAGGGAGGGGAGAAGGTGGTTGACAGAAAGGAAGTACATACCAGGTATAATGGTTCATTTTATGTGTCAACTTGACTGGATCACAGGGTTCCCAGATATTTGGCTAAACATTGTATCTGAGTGTGTCTGTGAGGGTGTTCCTGGATGGAATAAACATTTAAATCAGGAGATTCAGTAAAGCAGTTTGCCCTCCCCAATGTGGGTGGCAGTGTCCAGTTCACTGAGGGCCTGAATGGAGCAAAAAGGCAGAGGAAGGATTAATTCAGCCTTTCCTACCTGATTGCTCAGTTGGAACGCCCATCCTTTCCTGACTTCAGTGCTTCCGGTTCTCAGGCCCTCAAACCTGGACTGAATGAACATTGACTTCCTTGGGTCTCCAGGTTGCTGATGACATATTGTGGGACTTCTCAGCCCCAATAATCGCACACACCAATTTCTTATAATAAATCTAACATCTATCTATCTGTCTGTCTTTTACTAGTTCTGTTTCTCCAGAAAACCCCGACTAACACCAGGAGTCAGGACACTCAAGACCCCAGTGAAGCTGACAGATGGTTGTCACAGAAGTACAACCATTATCCAGCAAAATGGAGACCAGGAAGCCTGGGCCTCCGCTGAGAGGTGCCGGAGCAGCGCTGGCCAGAGGACAGGGCAGGTTTCAGTCTGATGAGGACTTTCTCCTCCTGGCTACTGCGGGTTGTCTTTCAGGTGTCAGCCTTCCCTGGTCTCAGCACCAGGAGCAGATAGCCTTCTCTGTGTTCCATTGGGCTCTGCCTCCCCTTTGTCAGGAGCTCTGATCACCCTGAATTCTCTTTGTTTTCTCCCCCTCTGCCTCCCTGAAGACTGGCTCTGTGTTTCATTCACCCCTGCATCCCCAGCACCTGGCCCGGCACACGCTGAAGCCCAGAAAATGTTTGCTAAGTGAATCAATGCCCGAAGGCAGGACTGATGGATGGGATTCAGAGTCCAAAGGGACTTTGACAATGGAGGAAGTCCAACACCCTCTCAACCTCATTATTTCTGCCCCACCTTCCAGAAGGTAAATGGGAAGCCAGAGAGGTTAGAGGTCTGCTCAGGTCACCCAGCAGAACAGCCCCGGGCGGTTGAAGCTGCAGCAGAAACAAGATCAAGGGCGAGGTGGTGGTGGGAAGCAACTGGAAGGAAGCCCCACATCCCTGCTCTGCGGAGTTTCAGCACTTCTCTGGACTGGGGGACACCGCGCCCCCTCACATCTCCCTCCCTTCACCAGCTGGCTGCAGGAAGCACCCCAGCCCAGGGGTCAGGGGTGGCTGCCCCAGAACATTTGGCAGCCTGTTAACCTAATCCTTGCCTGCCTGCAGGGGGTGGGGGGTGGGGGCGGGCTGGCTGTCACCTCATTTCAAGCTGCTGGGGAAACAGCTGGAATGGCCCAGCTGTATGTAGCTCCACCCTCAACACCCCTCAGCAAGTAAAGGGGAAAGGACAATTATAAGGAAACCCAGAGCGGGGACACCAGCTTTCCAAGCCCAGGATTGGGGCTTCCCTGGGAGGAGGAGGTGCCCTAAGGAAATCCCGTCAAATGGATGTTTATTTTAATGAAGCTGAAGGGAGAGGTGCTGAAGCCAACCCTGAAGGGTGCAGAAGAGGGAGGGAGGGGAGAAGATGCAGGGTCTGTGCTCACACAGGGCCCTATTTGAGCTTCTAGAAGGTTGCGCATCAAGTGAGTAAGTGGCCGAGACACTAGAGGCAGAGGCATGGCACTGGCCTGGAGGCGGCCACCTTGTCTGGAGGCGGCCACCTTGGTTGGGAGATGGGTGGGGGACGGAAGCGCGGGGGCGGGTGGGGCTCACTCCCACCCTCCTTCACTCACACCTTCAACATCCCTTGAGTACTGACAACACCTTGACTCCATGCTCTGTGTGTGTGTGTGTGTGTGTGTGTGTGTGTGTGTGTGAGTCGTGTCCAACTCTTCGTGACCCCGTGGGCTGCAGCCCGCCAGGCACCCCTGTCCATGCGCCTCTCCAGGCAAGAATACTGGAGTGGGTTGCCATTTCCTTCTCCAGGGGATCTTCTTGACCCAGGGATCGAACTCGGGTCTACCACATTGCAGGCAGCCTCTTTAGCATCGGAGCCACCAGGGAAGCCCGGCTCCGTGCTCAGGGCTGGATAAATACGAGCCAGTCATCTGGACCCTGCCCTCAGGCAATGGGGGAGACCTGGAGCTAGGTGCTCTGCAGTGATCTTGGTGGCTCAAGCGCTGAGGCAGCGGGAAGCACAGGGGGGTTGGGAGCACAAGGAGGCCCAGGGGCACAGGGCCCAAAGCCTTCCCAGGGTTGCCCCACCATCTGGGAGCCAGGGTCCTGCCGCAGGGGCACACTGGGGCTTGTCCTCGCCCCTGGCAGTGACCTGGGGGCTGCTACCTTCTCAGTGCCTGGATACCTAACTAGACACCGGGAGGCCCTCCCCCAGCTCCTCCACTCAGGTGGGTCCCTGTCATCCTTGACGGAGCCAGACACCTCCCTGATGAGCGGTCGGACACTGACCTTCTCAGCGGCTCAGGGATGGCTCGCTTCCCTCCCTCCTGCTCACTCCCTCATCCAGTGCACAGCTCTTTTCGTTTTCAGTTGTGGCGTACTGGACTTTTAGTTGAGGCAGGCAAACTCTTAGCTGCAGCATTTGGGATCTAGTTCCCTCCCTGGGGATCGAACCCAGGCCCCCCGCACTGTGAGCGGGGAGTCTTAGCCTCTGGACCACCAGGGGAGTCCCCTCACAACTCCTTACTGAGACGTGATGGGGTGTTCAAGCTGAGCCGAAAGACTTCATTCCTTGGCTCAGTCACTCATTCTCTCATTCACTCCACAAATCTCTGTGGGGCATCTCCTCTGTGCCAGGCCACTGCTGGGTGCTGGAATTTTCAGGGAACAGAAACAATTAAAAATCTCTGTCCTCGTGGCACATCTTGTGGATGGAGATGATAAAGAAACGAGTAAACCACACCGACAGTCAGATTCCGACGGTGCTGTGGAGAAAACACAGCCCGGGGCAGGTGTGGGAACGACTGTGGGGCCTTGCTGTTCCTTCTCCTTTTAATGCTGAGAGGAGCATCTGGGCCCGGCTCCAGGTCTGTGAGTCAGTTCTGCGATTTTCCTGATATCGGAAGTGACCACACGGAGGCCCCCAGAGAGGGTGCCGCACTGGCCAGCGTTGACGAGCCAGTTGGAACGGGGCCGTGCCCCAGTCTCCACCCTCAAGGAGGACTGACTGGGGGCCCCGCCATCAGCTCCTGCTTTGGCTCAGGCTCAGGAGGCCTTCAGGGATCAGAGGCCTTGCTAAGTGTGTGGCTCATGTGGTCAGTCCTCCTGGGGGTCCCACCTGCCCCTGGTCACAGCTAGGGAAGCAGCGGGGCCAGAGAAAGTGCTGGATGGAAGAAACAGGAGTCCAGGCCTGCCCTGGCCTCACCTGCCTTGTGAATTTGAGGTGACTTTCCCAGTCTGTCTCTCTCCTCATCAGTGAAAGCAAGGAGTTGGGTTGAGATGACCCCTGTGGCTCTGCAGGGTCCACGGCACAGTTTCCTCTGGACGGGATGCTCTTACATGGACCACACTGGGGCAAGTGCGTGACAGCCTCTCCTGCTGATTCAGGGGGAGCCCGTGACTCCGGCAGCTGAGGAGCGTGGGAGGCTAGTTCAGCATCCTTTCAAAGCATCTCAATTTTCAAAATGAGATTGGTGCCTGTATTACCAATTAAAAGAACAACAACAACAGCAAAAAAAAAAAAAAAAACCACACACCACACCGAACTTTAAGCCTTTCTAGCAATCCATTTCCTCCTCTTCCAGGAGCCAGAGTCTGCTTAGGGAAGTACAGCCTTCTGACTTGACCTTGGGGCCGCCTGGCTGGTGACACAACATCTCAGGACCCGTTGCAGCTGGAGCTTCCACCAACACCCTCTGCACTCGTCCCTGCGAATGCGGGTGTGCCGCCCTCCCCGGGGCACACCTGCTAGAGTCGGGCCCCTGGGCACCGAAGCCCAGTTGGTTCATCTGGGAAAACCCCTCTCCACCCATCCCCTACCCTGACACCCCGACACACAGACAGACACGCAGACACACATACGACCAGCGCCCTCTGGGGTGCCTTACCCATCCCTTAGTGATTAAGACATATTTGCTAAATAATAAATGAGCACAAGCTCTCAGATCCAGGAAACCAGAGAGCCGGCTGGGCCCTGCCCGCCTGCAGCTCCACTGGCCTCCAAGCTGCCTGCAGTCGGCTCAGACGGAGGAACCGCTGAGCTGGCCTGGCCCACGGAGGCTGGCCTGAATGCCACTTTCGTAATTCTTGAGACCGGGAGAGCTGGCACCGGTGGGGGGCACCTCGGGAGGAAGAGAAGATGAAAGGGGCTCTGTGTCCTAGGAAGGGCTTCTGGAAGCAAGGCTCTGGCCTGGCCTGGGAATGTTTCTGAATCCCGCACTCCCACCGCCTCTGACGAATTCCCCACCCCCACGTCTGGCAGGGCCCTTGAGCACGGAGGGTGCGGACCAGCCAGCCCACATGTGCTGAGGCTCACGAGCCCTCAAGTATGTCTTCTGTGGTCTGGTCCACCCAGCCGAACTGGCTGCTCCCCTGCTGAACTTGAACGTGACTCTCTCCAGATGCAGTGCGGTTCACAGAGAGCCTTGGTCAGCCCACATGTGTCCTGTCTGGAGTTGTCCTGGGGTGCTCTAGGGAGTCTGCCTAGGAATGGACTGGTCCCAGTTCAGCTGGGTATCTGGTATAGAGTGGGGGGTAGGGGGTGGCCAGTGAACTGAGCATCCACCGGAGCTGAGCTGGCTTGTTGAAGGTGAGGCCCTGTTCTGGCCCCAGAGAGCATCCCTTTCCTACATCAGAACCCCAAGGACACTGCTGCCCCCAGGGGCAGGTGGAAGGTTCAGGAAGGAAACTGTAAGCATTGAGGTTCCAAACTCAGGCCCTGGTGGGAGAAGGAAGCAGGGGGGGGCGGGGGCGCGTGCGGGGAGAGGGCACATCTGAGACAGAATCTGCTCCACTCTGGAAGGCCCTTTAGGGATGACCTTGTCCAGTGGTTCACAATCTGGGATTTTTGTGTACCCTGTTAAAAATTACAAAAATAAACGAGAGTTGTCTGACAAAATTAGCATTACCAGCCCTTATTTTATAAAAGAAATGGCAATATTTAACCTCCAAAATGTAGGAGGAAGGGCGGGTGTGATTTCAAGATGATGGACGGTCCTTCATACAGAAAATGCTGGGCTTCTTGGAAATCTCAATATTCACTGTTTTTATTTCTTCCTCGGGGATAAAAACCTTCCCACTGACTCGCTGCTGTGAGCAGGATGGTGTTTGGAACAACGCGGACGCCGAGGGCCAGCAAGAAGGATGTGTTTGGGATCCCGCGGTGAGTGAGGGGCAGAGCAGACCCCGAGTGCGGGGCTCATTCCACAGCACAGGTTCCTGGGAGCAGCGGGGGCTCTGATGGCCTGCCCGGGTGGGGTCTGCTCCCCACCGAAGGCCCGGCAGGACGACTGTCCTCAGAGCCCCAGGGGACAGGCAGCCCGGAGCCCACCCTCCCAACCTCCCACGGCCCCCCGGGGCCCGCTCCAGCGCCCGCTCCAGGCTGTAGCTTCAAGTTTTGCTTCCTGCCCGGCTGCCAGCAGTTCCCTCTGGGAACGCTCCGTGCCCTTGGCTGCCAGCTCTCCTGGCATGACGCGCCTCCGGTGCCAGGAGGGAGGGGGGCCACATGTTCCCCATATGCCGCCAGGATGGGTCGTTTCCACTGAACAGCTGAGCTACCCTCTCCTCCTCGTCCTCCCCCAGCAGACTTCCCTGCCTCTCTTCCCTTTTCCTTCCTCGAAGGACCTCCCACTGCTGACCAAGGAGGAGACAAGTGGGAAGTTTCAGTGTTTACAGGGTCTGCGTACTTTCCAAAGCACGGTCAGCTGCATTGGTTTCAGTTACAAATCTACACAGCCTGGAATCAAACAGGTGCCTAGCTAGTGCCAGGATCTGCAGAGACAGGTAAATGTGAGCTCCTTAGAGGATGACCAGCCCTCCATCTCTCCATCCATTCTCCACGCCATCGTCCATCCACACATCCATCTCTTCATTTCTCCATTCATTCCCGCCCTCCCTTTCTCCATCTTTCCCTCCATTCATTTTTCTCTCTACCTCTTGATTCCTTCCTCAGTCCCTTTCTACCGTTCTATCTCTCCATCTGTCAACTTCTCTCTGCATCCTTCTCTTCACCCCTCCCAGATTCCTCCACTCAGACTTCCATCCCTTCTTCCAGCCAATCAATCATCTTTCCCTCTCTCTCTCTCCATCCTATCAACCATCCAGGCATCCGTCCATCCAAGCATCCGCCCACCCACCCATCGAGTCACCCATCCATCCATCGACCTCTCAGTCCCTCCCTCTCCACCCCTCCGTTCTTCCATTCACTTCCCACCCTTCCATCCCTTCATTGCTTCCTCCAGGCCTCCACTCAACCCTTTACCCCTCTCCTTCTAGTCTTCCCTCCTCCCCCCACCCATCCCTGCCCCTCTTGACCCTTTTGCTAACCATCAGCCCTCTCTCCATCCCCCTTCTTCCTCTCCAGCCCTCCTCCACCCCTCCTTCCATTTGTCCGTTTCTCCATCCATCTCTCCGGCTTTGGAGAGCTCCCCATGATCCAGGCGTTGCCGCCGTGTTCCCTCCGGGGCCAGCATGCTGCTTGCTCTAGTCTTTCAAGAAATGTTTGTTCCCTGGTGGTCTAGGTTAGGATTTGACACTCTCTCAGTGTTTGTTGACAGGACCTAACGGTGCTCCTGCCTTCTGGAGCTTTCCCTAGCCTGAGAATGAACTCCATAACTAACTCTGATTCTCCCAAGTCGGTGGTCAGGACTAAGTCTGTGCTTGCAGAGAAGGTGGACAGAGGAGAAACCTTGGAAGGACTCAGCTTTCCTGCACACCTACGGTGAGCCAGGAGCCTTACTTATTCTCTCTCTTTTTAGCGCCTAGCAGCAGTGCTGTGAGGAAAATGTGATTTACCCCCATTTTATGCGTGGGTGAGGAACTGGGCCAGAGGTCCTGGCATGGGGAGGAAATGAGTCTCTGCCCTGCCAGTAGCTCCACTCGGGGGATCAGATGGTGGTGCCTTTTCTGGTCTCCCTATAAATTCCTCCTCCGGCACACCCAGCATGCCACCAAACACAGCCTCCACCTCGAGGCTGATTTACTTACTCCTGTTTGTTCCCTCAGTCTGGAATACCCCTGTCTTCTTCTGCACCAAAAGAAATCCTACCTACTTGCCAAAACCAGTCTCCATGAATGCCTCTCTCTGGAGGTCTTCTGAGATTGCCTCCACCTCCACCACCTTCAGCAAGAGAAAATCCTGTCCTTTGTTCCCACAAAGCTGTGTTTGCTCCCCGTTTACATATCACACACTGCCTCGTCTGAAGATGTGCTGAGGGAGAGGGTTGCAAGTCTGTCTGTCCATGGTCTTCCTCTAGACTCCTCAAGTAGGGTGAGGGGGCCTGCTATCTCAGTTACCTTGGTTGTTCCCCCCGCCTCTTATCCCCACACATAACCTAACACCAGAACACACACAAAATGGGAAAGCAATATACGTAGCTGGACCAGATTTATTGCCAGGGCTGATACAAAGAATATTTGCCAGCCACTGGCATGTGGACGCCGACCCATCAGAAAGCTGAGAACCAACAGGGCATCGTCCTTGTCTATCGCTTCCAAAGAGCTTCAGGCTTTCACTCAGCCCCTCCTGGCCTGATCTCTACTTCAGAACAGGAGAGAGGCCGAGAGGTGGTCAGCCTCTGGGAAGGCTGGAGGACCCCAGCTGTGAGCTTGGGAAGCCCAGGTCCAAGGAGGCCACACTGGACGCCTCCTTCTTTTGCCTTCCCGGCCCTAGACCAGCCCTGTCCAGGCCATAGAGCATCTGGGAAGGGAGGAGGAGAATCTGGGAATCAGATAATCAGAGCGAACATGTAACATGCTCTGGGGGCTGAAACTTGACATGCCCCATCTCATTTAACCCAAACCACTCTCTCAGGGGCGCACCTTGCTTATCTTCATTTTGCAGATGGAAAAGTGAAGCTCAAGAAGATGAGATGAGAGACTTCCCTGGTGGTCCAGTGGTTAAAAATCTTCCTTGCAAAGCAGAGGACGTGGGTTCGATCCCTGGTTGGGGAACTAAGATCCCACAAGTCGCAGAGCAACTAAGCCAGCTGGCTGCCAGCTGCTGAAGCTGATGCCACAATGGTGAGTCCAGCTAGAGGGCCCATGCACCCAGCAAAAGACCCTTCGTGATGCAATGGAGCTCTCAGGTGCTGCAACTAAGACCCGATGCAGCCAAACAAACAAATAAACATCAAGAAGATGAGATGATTTCCCCCAAGACTTCCCAGCTAGTAAGCACATGGCCAGGGGAGGAATTCAAGTAGTGGGACACCCAGGGCTCAGAGCCATCCAAATGACCGGCACCCCTACCCTGGCGTGGAGTGGGCCAAGAGGGAGCCTGTGCGTAGGTGGCAGGTGGGGCCCTTTTGGACCAGAAGAAGGTTGGAGCTGGGTTACCAGGCCTGTGCCATTCACCTCCCGGTTGTCTCATTTGTGGGAGCTGAGCCTGCAAGGATCATCTGGAAAAGAGGCTACTGTGTGTTGGCAGGGCCTCCTGCGCCAGCTCTGATGCAAGCCCGGCTTTGCCACCAGCATGGCAAGGCAATCTGCGGGACCGAGGGGGTGTCATTGAACTCTTAGCTTTTATCCATAAAGCAGGTGCCATAATATTTACATCGCAGGCTGATTGGGAGGACGTGACAGGCACTTGCCCGATCTGTTGCAGGCAATCACCTTAGTCCCCTCGTTCCTCTGGCCCCTGGCCTGTACCTGGGTATCCAGACTGGGTGCGGATGGGGTGGGAGTGTGGGTGGGCTTCTGCCACAGCCGAGGTCCCCTCTTTGGCTCACGTGACTGGTCAGTGCAGTTGTCTTGGCCAAGCATACTGCAGGTCCCTCATTGGCCAAAAGACGGGCCACGTATAAGCAGCAGCCAGGACCAGCCATCGCCCGGCCAGCCTGGGGCGCTCTCCCTGGGGGATGGCAGTGCTTTCTCAGAGGCCCTTCCCCAGTGCCTGGGACGCCCAGGATGAGGGCTGAGGCGGGACAATAGGGCCGCTTCCTCGGTGCCTGGCTGTGAGGCTCACTGCATAAATACCTGAGCTCTCACTTCACGAGCTATTTTCAGGGCCAATTGACAGATGAGACAACTGAGGCCCAGAGAGGCTAACCACTTTGTCCCAGATGGTACACCTGGGGCAGCGGTCAGGCCGAGGCCAGCCCCAGCCGTGCGGCTCCCCTCCCTGTCCCTCTCAGGTTCTTGCATAAGAGATGGTGCCCGGCATCCACGGGCACAGTTCGACCTTCACGGGACAAGGTCTGGGCCCCAGGGCGCTGGCCAGGAGGGGCATGCTGGGTCAGACAGAGTAGGGGAGAAACAGAGGGCTTCTGTAGAGACGAGGACCACCACCTCCTGGGCCTTAAAGGCCCCCAGGAGAGACTCTGGCTTCACGGGAGCCCCTACCCTGGGACCTCCTTATCCAGGCTTCCAAGTGGGAGTCCCTCCCCAGCTTTGGATCCCAACTTGCCTAATGAGAGTGACACCCACTTCAGTGGCGCCTTCAGCGGGAGGGCAGAAGGGAGTCGGGAACCCCCAGCCTCACCAGCATCATGTGCCCAGGGGCAGTAGGCCCCCCTCCCCCTGGTGGTGCCCCTCTGCAGAGTGAATGGGGAAGAGGGGAGCGAAGGGGGACAGCGTGATGGGACGGGAAGCAGCCACAGAGAAAAACAATTCAGAGCCCAGATTTTTAAAGCTTCTTTGGGGGCCCAGAAACTTGATCTGGGTGGGAGGGGTGCCACCCGCCTGCTCCTGTATCTCCGGTTTCATGGCCTCCACCTCTGAGCCATTTTCTGTCCCTGGGATCCCACGGCCTCTGGCAGGTGAAGAGAGAGGAAGCTAGACTGGCTGGGAAGAGGCCCTTTTCCTTCCTCTGGAGCCGCCTCCCACTTTGATCCCTTCCCGGCTGGCTGGAGGAGAAAGGCAGAGTCAGCGAAATCCACCCCCCCACCCACCCGCCTGGGCCCCCAGCCACCCTTCCCCTCCCCACGCCCCAGGGCAGCCACCAAGCTGGAAAGCCCTGGAAAAATAGTGGCAAGGATGCCATTGACTGGGAGGCAGTAAAACCCAGCTCCTGGGCCAGGACCAAGCTTTGGCATCTCCAAAGCTGCTTCTTCACTGAAAGCTGTGCGGGGGGTGGGGGTGGGGGCACAAGGGTGAAATGGAACTGATCATTCAGGGGGACCCTTTCATCTCCTGCGAGTGTCACAGCAACCTCGTGGGTGGGAGTCGCTACCCCCCCGCTTTACAGATGGAAGCACAGAGGTTCTGAGAGCTTGCAGCTGGGGAGAACCGTGGTTGGGATCTGAGCTTAAACTCGTATTCCTTCCGAGTCTGCCCACCCAGCCAGGGGTGGCTGCAAGGTTTTCTCTGTCACTACTTCCTTTTTGAATGACTCATCTTTTAAGTAATTTTTTTTCATTGTTTCATCTGTGGCTGCGCTGGATCTTCGTTGCTGCCCGTGGGCTTTCTCTCTCCAGCGGCAGCGAGCCAGTGCTTCGCCCCAGTTGCGCTGGACAGGCTTCCCGTGGCAGTGGCAGAAATCCACCCCCCCACCCACCCGCCTGGGCCCCCAGCCACCCTTCCCCTCCCCACGCCCCAGGGCAGCCACCAAGCTGGAAAGCCCTGGAAAAATAGTGGCAAGGATGCCATTGACTGGGAGGCAGTAAAACCCAGCTCCTGGGCCAGGACCAACCTTTGGCATCTCCAAAGCTGCTTCTTCACTGAAAGCTGTGCGGGGGGTGGGGGTGGGGGCACAAGGGTGAAATGGAACTGATCATTCAGGGGGACCCTTTCATCTCCTGCGAGTGTCACAGCAACCTCGTGGGTGGGAGTCGCTACCCCCCCGCTTTACAGATGGAAGCACAGAGGTTCTGAGAGCTTGCAGCTGGGGAGAACCGTGGTTGGGATCTGAGCTTAAACTCGTATTCCTTCCGAGTCTGCCCACCCAGCCAGGGGTGGCTGCAAGGTTTTCTCTGTCACTACTTCCTTTTTGAATGACTCATCTTTTAAGTAATTTTTTTTCATTGTTTCATCTGTGGCTGCGCTGGATCTTCGTTGCTGCCCGTGGGCTTTCTCTCTCCAGCGGCAGCGAGCCAGTGCTTCGCCCCAGTTGCGCTGGACAGGCTTCCCGTGGCAGTGGCGTCTCTCGCTGCAGAGCGCGGGCTCGTTGGTTGTGGTGCATGGGCTCAGGGCTTACTTGCTCCGCAGCATGTGGCATCTTCCCGGACCAGGGATCGACCCTGGGTCTCCTGCGTCGGCAGGCGGATTCTTCACCACTGAGCCCCTGTCACAGGGAAGCCCCTGTCACAGCCTTCTAAGTGATCCTGCTGCTTTGTTCTGGGCCACCTCGGAGGCAAGCTCTTTGCCCCCAGGGGAGGCTTGAGTGGATCTGCTGAGGTTTCCTGGAGAATTCCATCTCAGCTCCTGGAGGGCTCTCAGCCCGAGTGACTGGTCACCACAGGGGATTCAGTGTCCATGGGCTGAACACAGAGCTTCACAGGTCAGCCCTCTCAGGCTTGGTCACATGGGAGAGAACTCAGGGCCTGTGGTCACTGACCGTGGCTGCAGAGTGACCTTCCATGGGGATGCCCAGTCCTGATGATACACCCTGTGAAGGACGCGCAAGATGAAAAGTGCCAGGCGGTGGATGTCAGAGTCCAGAGATCTGCCTGGTAGAAGTCTGTCCTTGCAGCTGTACAAGTGATTCATGCCGGCTTTGGGGGGAAGTATGAAAGGAGATCAGAGAGGGCTGGGGAAGCTCTCTCCAGGGCGCCCCACAAGCTCCAGCCCCATCACCACCCTTTCAGGCCCATCTCCATGAGGAACTGGAGAGATAGGGGGCCTGATAGCTCCCGTATACTTTCCTGAGAGGTCTCGTCCATGGAGCCCAGGTTTGCTGTAACCCCTGATGAATTTACATATCTGTGTGATTGCTTTGCATTGGGTCTGCAACCCAAGCTCTGTGGAATCCCACAAACAATTCTACCTGTATGTTGGTGAGTCCTACTACCTACCCACTGCTGCTAAGTTGCTTCAGTCGTGTCCGACTCTGTGCAACCCCAGAGACGGCAGCCCCCCATGCTCCCCCGTCCCTGGGATTCTCCTGGCAAGAACACTGGAGTGGGTTGCCATTTCCTTCTCCAATGCATGAAAGTGAAAAGTGAAAGTGAAGCCGCTCAGTTGTGTCTGACCCTTAGCGACCCCATGGACTGCAGCCCACCAAGTTCCCCCGTCCATGGGATTTTCCAGGCAAGAGTGCTGGAGTGGGGCACCATTGCCTTCTCCGCTACCCAAGCACAAACTCCTTTCCCCCAGTCGCCTGTCTCTTTGGGGGCAGAGAGCATCTTCCAGCCACAAAGCCCCATTAGCGGACTGTGCCAGTCAGACCCCAGCTAGGAAGGGACCTGAGCCTGGGAAACCGGGGTTGGGGGGGCCAGGGGTGGCAGCCCCTGATCTGCCCCAGCTGTTCAAACATCCAAACCCCCTTCCCTCTTCCTTCCAGTGTCCCTGGTCAGCACTCGACCTGACTTGCAGTCACCCTGGGTCCCTGCAGTAAACACCTGGCAGAGATTTCCTTCTGGGGCCAGAAGGCCACCAGCTCTGGGCAGCTGCTCCGGGAATGGGACAGAGGGCCATGCTGAGCTCGGCAGTGGGTGCAGGAAAGGGCAGGAAGGAGGTGAGTGACCCTCAGGGTCGGCCACACCCAGGTCTTCTTGCCTTTTGCCCGTTCTCTCACACATTCACACGATGCCACAGGTTCCACCATTGGTGATGGATCCACCTCAGTGCACAGAATTTCTCTCCACCCATCCTTTGCTGCAGCCCACACTGACCCCTGTGTCTCTTCCCGTGTTCCCACCTCTAGCTATTGACCACACCATCCTCTCCTTCGGGTTCCCCTCTGAGTATCTAAATTCTGTCCACTTTCAAGCCCCCCAATAAAGTGCTTCCCAGGTAGAAAGCACTTCTCTCCATTCTCTGACCCCACGGTACCTTGCCTCTGTGGCTCTGGTCATTTTCTGTCATATCTGATAGATACTTGGGTGAAGGTCATCCCTGCCTTCCTGCAATTCTTGAGAACAAATGTGAGCTGAGTCCTGCCATGGAGTCCTCAAAGGGTACCTAATCCACTGCCTTGGAGATGAACAGGAGGAGCTGACATTTATTAACCCAGTAACTTTTCACTTGCTGGTACTTCTTACTTTTCCCAATAATCCCCACACAAACATGGTGAGGTGGATACTACCATCCACATTTTACAGGTGTGGCAACTATTGCAAAAACTATTTTTTTTATTATTTACATTTTCCAATGTACTGGGACACACAAGCAGGATAGACTCTTCTGTGTTGATTTTGTATCTGGCAGCCTTGCTAAGTTCTCTTGTTAAACCTAATACTATATCCACACATTCTTTTGGGTTGTCCATGAAATAATCACATTGTTTGCAAGGAGTTATTATTTTTTCTTTCTAATGCTTATATCCTTTAATCTTTGAGAAGCTTAACTTCATCTTATTATCTGTCTTACTGGGCTGAGTGGAACTTCCAATGCAATACTAACTAGACGTGGCACTGTGTGCGGAGTTGTTCAGTTGTTCAGTTGTATCCAATTCTTTGCAACCCTTTGGGCTATAGCCCACCAGGTTCCTGTGTCCATGGGATTTTTTAGGCATGAATACTTGAATGGGTTGCCATTTCCTCCTCCAGGGGATCTCCCCGACCCAGGGCTTGAACCCACATCTCCTATGTCTCCTGCATTGCAGGCAGATTCTTTACCTGCTGAGCCCTCAGGGAAGCCCTGGAAGTGGCATTAGCAGGTATGCTTGTCTTAGACCCAATTTTAAAGGGAGTGTTTTCCATTACTTCTCATGTTTCATGAAGTCTGCACTAGAGTTTCTGAGATACTACTTATTAGGCTAAAGAAATATTTCTTCTCTCTGCAGGTTTCTGAGAGTTTTTGTCATGAATAGATATTTACTGCACTTTTTCTGCATCTGTTGAGATTATTATATAGCATCTGTCCTTTGACTTGTCTGATGCGGCAAATTACATTAATTTATTTTCCAAAGTCAAACCAACTCTGCATTCCTGGGATAAATTGAACAAGTCATGATGTGTTGCCATTTTTATTCTTTAGAAGATTCAGTTTGCTAACATTTGGTCCAGGATTTTATCTCTGTGTTCACAAATGAAGTAGCTTCCTTTTCCACTGTGCTGTGTCTAGGCTGGGTATCATGCTTTAACTTGCCTTATAAAAACAAATTGGAGATTATCTTCTTTTTTCCTGTCCTCTGGAATATTTTGTGTGGAATTAGAATTATCTGAAACTTGACTGTTTGGTAGAACTTGCCTATAAAGTTCCCTTAGCCTGGTGTTTCCCATTTGGAAAGTCTGAAACTTCAGATTCCATGTCTTCTGTGGTTCTAAAACTATTCAGATAGGGGGAGGAGGTGGGGATCCTGTTTTTACAGTTTTCGAGATATCATTTTACCTTGCATTTCTTCTGGTTCCAATTTTTTACGTTTTATTCTTCTAAGAATTCATTCATGTCACATAATTTTAAAAATGTATTTGAAGAAAGTTCATAATATCTTCTGATTATTTGGGCAACTTAATTGAGGTATAACCTCCATTAACTTTACACATACAAAGCATACAATTGGATGAGTTTTGACAGAGGTATACATTTGTGAGACCATCCCTGCTTTCACAGTGGTGGATAGCTCTCCTGTCCCCCCAGATTTGCTCATGCCCCTTGGTGATTCCTAGGTCTCCCACACTGCAAGTGGATTCCTTACCATCTGAGCCACCAGGGAAGCCCAAATACAGAGTTACTGTCAGTTCAGTTCAGTTCAGTCTCAGTCGTGTCCGACTCTTTGCGACCCCATGGACTGGAGCACACCAGGCCTCCCTGTCCATCACCAACTCCCGGAATTGACTCAAACTCATGTCCATTGAGTCAGTGATTCCATTCAGTCATCTCATCCTCTGTTGTCCCCTTCTTCTCCTGCCTTCAATCTTTCCCAGCACCAGGGTCTTTTCTAATGAGTCAGTTTTTCACATTAGGTGGTCAAAGTATTGTAGTTTCAGCTTCAGCATCAGTCCTTCCAATGAATAGTCAGGAGTGATTTCCTTTAGGATGGACTGGTTTGATAGCCATGCAGTCCAAGGGACTCTCAAGAGTCTTCTCCAGCACCACAGTTCAAAAGCATCAATTCTTCAGTGCTCAGCTTTCTTTATGGTCCAACACTCACATCCATACATGACCACTGGAAAAACCATAGCTTTGACTATATGGACCTTTGTCGGTAAAGTAATGTCTCTACTTTTTAATAAATGTTGTCTAGATCAGAGGTGGCCAAACAGGAGATGGCAAGAGTGAATATCAACATTCTAGAAATCAGCGAACTAAAATGGACTGGAATAGGTGAATTTAACTCAGATGACCATTATATCTACTACTGTGGGCAGGAATCCCTTAGAAGAAATGGAATAGCCATCATGGTCAACAAAAGAGTCCGAGATGCAGTACTTGGATGCAATCTCAAAAACGACAGAACGATCTCTGTTCTTTTCCAAGGCAAACCATTCAATATCACAGTAATCCAAGTCTATGTCCCCCAACCAGTAACGCTGAAGCTGAAGTTGAATGGTTCTATGAAGACCCTACAAGACCTTTTAGAACTAACACCCAAAAAAGATGCCCTTTTCATTATAGGGGACTGGAATGCAAAAGTAAGAAGTCAAGAAACACCTGGAGTAACAGGCAAATTTGGCCTTGGAATACAGAAAGAAGCAGGGCAAAGGCTAACAGAATTTTGCTAAGAGAACACACTGGTCATAGCAAACACCCTCCTCCAACAACACAAGAGAAGACTCTACACATGGACATCACCAGATGGTCAACACCAAAATCAGATTGATTATATTCTTTGCAGCCAAAGATGGAGAAGCTCTATACAGTCAGCAAAAACAAGATCGGGAGCTGACTGTGGCTCAGATCATGAACTCCTTATTGCCAAATTCAGACTTAAATTGAAGAAAGT
>SJYT01011194.1:707709-769589 GCA_006410635.1 Cephalophus harveyi
AAGAAAGCTGAGCACCGAAGAATTGATGCTTTTGAGCTGTGGTGTTGGAGAAGACTCTTAAGAGTCCCTTGGACTGCAAGGAGTTCCAACCAGTTCATTCTGAAGGAGATCAGCCCTGGGATTTCTTTGGAAGGAATGATGCTAAAGCTGAAACTCTAGTACTTTGGCCACCTCATGCGAAGAGTTGACTCACTGGAAAAGACTCTGATGCTGGGAGGGATTGGGGGCAGGAGGAGAAGGGGATGACAGAGGATGAGATAGCTGGATGGCATCACCAACTCGATGGATGTGAGTTTGAGTGAATTCCGGGCGATGGTGATGGACAGGGAGGCCTGACGTGCTGCAATTCTTGGGGTCGCAAAGAGTCAGACATGACTGAGCGACTGAACTGAACTGAGGTTGGTCATAGCTTTCCTTCTAAGGAACAAGCATCTTTTAATTTCATGGTTACAGTCACCATCTGCAGTGATTTTGGAGCCCAAGAAAATAAAATCTGTCACTGTTTCCATTGCGTCCCCCATCTATATGCCATTAAGTGATAGGACCGGATATCATGATCTTAGGTTTTTGAATGTTGAGTTTTAAGACAACTTTTTCACTCTCCTTTTTCAGTTTTGTCAAGAGGCTCTTTAGTTCCTCTTCGCTTTCTGCCGTAAGGGTAGTGTCATCTGTGTATCTGAGGTTATCGATATTTCTCCCGGCAATCTTGATTCCAGCATGTGCTTCATCCACCCTGGCATTTCACAGGATGTACTCTGCATATAAGTTAAATAAGCAGGGTGACAGTATACAGCCTTAATGTACTGCTTTCCCAATTTGGAACCAGTTCCTTGTTCCATGTCCAGTCCTGTTGCTTCTTGACCTCCATACAGATTTCTCAGGAGGCAGGTAAGGTGGTCTGGTATTCCCATCTCTTGAAGAATTTCCCACAGTTTATTGTGATCCACACAGTCAAAGAGTTTAGCAGAGACCATGAAACAAAGGTAGATATTTTTCTGGAACTCTCTTGCTTTTTCTATGGTCCAGCGGATGACGGCAATTTGATCTCTGGTTCCTCTGCCTTTTCTAAGTCAGTCCCTTTGCCAGATTCCCAGGTTGGGGAATCTGTTGTGGGTCCTAGAACTTTTGCAACAGTGCGAGAATGTCTTTGATATAATTGTTGTCCAGTTTGTGGGTCATCTGCTTGGTGGTCTGTGGATTTATGCCACATGCTGAGCCTCCCAGGTCTGCTGCGGCCAGAGCCCCTGTCCCCGTGGCAGACCACTGCTGACCCAGCCTCTGCAGGAGACAAACACTCAAAGGCAGGTCTGGCTCAGTCTCTGTGGGGTCTCTGGGTCCTGGTGCGCACAAGGTTTTGTTCGAGCATCTCTGGCAGATACGGGGTTTGTTTCTAAATGTGATTTTGCCCCTTCCACAGTCTTGTAGGGGCTTCTCCTCTGCCCTTGGACGTGGGGCACCTTTTTTTGGTGGGATCCAACGTTCTCCTGTCAGTGGTTGCTCAGGAGCGAGTTGTAATTTTGGAGTTCTCGCAGAAGATGAGCATGTGTCCTTCTACTCCGCCACCTTGAGAAAGAGGAGAGTTACTATATGACCCAGCATTCCCAGACCTCGTAAACAAATGTCCACACAAAAACTTGTACACAGATGTTCATAGCAGCTTCATTCATACTAGACAAAAAGTAGAAACAACTCAAAAGTCCTTTGGCTGATGAATGGATGGATAAAATGGCTATCAGACAATGGGATATTATTTGGCAATAGAAAGGCATAAAGTATTGGGTTGACCAAAAAATTTATTTGGGTTTTCTGTAAGATGTTACAAAAATCCAAAGGAACTCTTTGGCCAATCCAATACTGAGACATGCTACAACATGGGTAAACCTTAGAAGGGTTATGCTAAGTGAAGGAACCCAGTCACAAAATACCACATAGTGTGTGATTCCATCCAGCACACACCTGACATCTGAAAAGTCCAGAACAGACAGATCTATAGAGACCAGAAGAGCCCAGAAGTAGAACGCAGTGGCAACTTAGGGCTGGGGATTAGAGAGAAGTGGGGAATGACTGCTAAGGGGCAAGGCGAATCTTTTTGGTGTGATGAAAATATTCTAAGATGGATGGTTGCACAACCCCATGAACATACTAAAAGCCATTAAATTTCACATTTTAAACTGGTGAGTTGTGTGGCATATGAGTTATATCTTAATAAAGCTGCTATTTAAAAGAAGAAAGACAGAAGCATACAAGCAAACATTGGCTCAGATTGAAAAATAACTAGCTTAGAGCTAGAATTTAACTTTTAATTGAGTCTGAAAATTTTGTCTTTTAATGAGAACATTTAGTTCACTTGTATTGATTGTGATTACTGGAATATTGGGCTTATTCCCACTGTCTTATTTTGTGCTTTTTATTTGTACCACTTTTTCTGTTTCTTTTCTTTTATGCCTCACTTTGAATTAAACAGATTTAGTCCTCACTGAAGAACTCATTAACTGGAGAAAAACTAACAGGAGGGACAGAAAGTAATGATATCCGCCAATGCCCCCAGATCCACCCCCAGAAAGGTCAGTCTATTTTGAGGTGAGCTTTAGCTTCTCTGTGGCATTCTGCCCATAGGGCCAGCTGCTCTGAGATCTGCTCATATACCCAGTAATAAGCCGAGGTCCAGATTTTCATGCATATTGAATTCCATTCCCCCAACTAGTTCGGCAGTTTTATTTTTTATCTATTCTTTTAGTTGTTACCTTTAGTAGTTTCATATTTTACTTAGCAAAACAAAGCTCAGTTCTACTTTGTTATGTTGGACTCCCCAGGACTTCCAGCTCTCCTCTCAGCTGCAGATGGCCGGTGGTAGCAGGAAAGGCCGAATGCTGCCAGCCTGGAATGTTCCAGGCCTGTGTGGCAGAGCCTCCCTCCACCGACCCCAATCGTGCCTATTCCAGGGCAGAGACTCCTCCAGCCCCTGCTCTGGGGTCTTCCAGGTGAGCAAGTTCCCCAGGCTGAGGAGCCGCCAGCGAAGGGGGGTCATCGTGATGCTGGTGTGGCCATCACCAGCACATCTCCTGGGCCAGGACTGCCACCACCTCCGCCCCCTGCAAAGGGACAGAGACCTAAGTTGTCACACTGCTTCTGGGTGAAGACCCGCTGCTCCCTGGGAACCTGTGGGCTCATTCATTCATTCACTCATCCCATGAACATTTAATGGGCACCTATTATGAGCCAAGCCCTGTTCTAGACCCTTGAGAACACAGCTGCAAAGACACCTCCATGGCACTTGTATTCTGGTGAGTGCACGGGAGTCTTGCACACTCACCTGTACACACCTACATGCACACACACACAACCGTCAGTTGCCGACAGCACGGTCCATGCTGAGTGTTGCTGGGGACCCCTGGGGCCCATCCAAGGCCTCTGGCATCCTGTGGAAGGAAGTAGCATAATGAACAGCCAGTGGAACAAACAGGAAAGGGGGTGGGAGGCTCATCACTCAGCCCCCGCCCCTTCAGCCACACTCTGCAGGACTCACTCCTCCCCCCACCCTGGCACCCCCCTTCCTGGCCAAACCAAATAAATTCAGAACACCTGCTGGTCCTGGGGGGCGGGCAGCAACAGGCCCAATGACTTCACCTCTGTTAGTCTCATCTGTGAAATGGGGACTACAGTTCCTGACTCCCAGGGTAAAGCACTTCCTGAGCTACTTCCTGTTAGTGGATTCCCAGGGCAGGCCTAGGCCTCGGGGGTTCCCCATCCCCTTGGGGTGGGCCTCCCTGGACCTGAACGTGGAGGTTGGAGAACTCTGGTGCCTCAAGACCAGGAACTGCTGGTTGGTGTATGAAGCTGCGGCCGGGCAGGAAGGAATCTGTGTCCAGCCCCCTGCCCGATGAGGGAAGAGGCAGAGGGGTAGGAGGGGCCACTAGAAGGCAGTGAGCCGTGCACGCCCCCCACCCCCCAGCAGCCTCCTCTGAAGTCACTTCCCCAGCACCTGCCTTCTGGGCCGGGGGAATATCAGGCCCAGAGCCAAGCTTCCCCCTCACACCCTATCGTTACCACAGATGCCTCCAGCAGCGCCTCTGGGAACAAGAGTGGGCTTCCTGCAGGATGCTGGGGGTGTGGGGGCACCGGCAGGAAGAGCCGGAAGTACAGGGGGTGCTGGGGGTAGGGGAGGACGGAAGGTGGGAGCCGGAGAGGCCCAGCAGCCTCGGGGCGGGGGTGCAGTGCGGGCCTGATGGAGGTTGACCAGCGTGGAGGGGTCTGCCCCCTGCCCTGCATCACACACCTGGGAGAGCCCACTGTGGGGCTTTCAGGGTGAGCCCCTCTTCCTGCCGGTTTACTGAGGACTCGGGGTCTCAGGGGACTGGAGGGGTCCCAATCCTGGGTCTGATAGGATGGAGGGAGAGGCACAGGCTCACCCGCCGAGCTGCAGAGAGGAGAGAGGGAGGGCAAGTGTGGGAAGGAGGCTCTGAACAGGACCGCGGCTGGAGGAGGAGCTGGGAATAAGGGCTGGGCCAGCTCTGCAGGGCGAGGCCCGGCTCCCCTGTGCCGGGAGTAAGAAGAGAGAGGGCGGGCAGCCAGCGGTCCCGCAGGCTGGGTGCGTCTCCCTGGCACCTGCCTCCTTCCCTGTCATCACCCCATGGTCATCACCATCGCGGCGGCCGCCGTGCACTGAGCGTCAGCCTTTGCCCCTCGTGCCCCAGCACCTTGGATGCCCCCTGTGGTTGTGGAATCTGAGACTTGGCAAAGCTGAGGCACTTGCTGTGACTGGCCCACTACACTAACCCAGGAGGAGTCATGCACACTGTGGTCTAGAGAAACGACTCCCCCCGGAGGCGGCAGTGGGCGACCTGCGCCGCTGCCCGTGCCCGCCTCCTGTGACGGCCACACGGGCCCGCAGGCCAGCGGCTCTGTGCTCAGGCCCTTCCTGCTAGACCTCAAAGCCACGGGGCTCCCCTGACGCCTCTGTTGGTAAAGAATCAGCCTGCAATGCAGGAGACCCCAGTTTGATTCCTGGATCAGGAAGATCCACCTGGAGAAGGGATAGGCAGCCCACTCCAGTATTCTTGGGCTTCCCTTGTGGCTCAGCTGGTAAAGAATCCGCCTGCAGTGTGGGAGACCTGGGTTCGATCCCTGGGTTGGGAAGATCCCCTGGAGAAGAGAAAGGCTACCCACTCCAGTATTCTAGCCTGGAGAATTCCATGGACCCCATATAATCCCCGGGTTCACAAAGAGTTGAACACACCTGAGTCATTTTCACTTTCAAGGCCAATAAGAATAAAGACTCCTGGTTCAGAAAAGGAGAGAGGAAGTAAGCCCTATGTGAGGAAGCTCAACACAGTCAAATCCAACTTTTCATCCGTCCACCTGTGCAGTAGCTATTGGGCACCCACTATGTGCCAGGCTCTGTAGGAGGAACTGGGGTTCGCCATGGTCCCTGACATCATGGAGCGCACAGTCTACGGTGGGGTTCAGGCCATAAACAGAAACATAAACTGGAAAATGTGCCCCGTGTTGGGGACACGTGACCAAGACCCTGTCTCTCCCGCCCAGGAAAGGCACAGCGGATGGAGGAAGCCTGTCCCTAGACTGGTCATTGTCAGCTGACGTCCTCATTGCCTGGAGCACTGCGGGGGTTGCCGCCCACCCCCCACCCCCCACCAAGAGGCTGGTGACCCAAGAAGAGGCACAGGAACCAGTCAAAATGTGAACACAAATGGGAACCAGGCGCCCCCACCAAGGGGGACTGGCACGGCCTCCCGTTCACTGGACGTGGGCAGCAGAGGCTGTCGCTGGCTCGTGTCGGTCCGAAGCAGCTCCGCAGGGACAGCTCAGTGAGCTCATCTGGCGGACAGCTGGGGCGACCTACGGGGAGGGGCGGAGGACCCCCGGTGTCCAGGGGTGCTGTGCGCATTTCCTTCCTCGGAGGACTGAAGGGGCGAGGACTCCGTGGGGTTTCCTTGGTGGACGCAGGCCACCGGGTTCCTGTGGTTCTGTGAACGGGATTCATGCAGCTGGCCTGCGTGGGGTCTGGTCTCCATCTCCTAAGGGTACAGGGATTTGAAGAGGGCAACCCGGCTCTGACTGCGGTTGGAGCATGGCGCCGTGAAGCCATCTGAGAAAGCCATGGGCTTCGCTGACGCTGTCACAGGGCAGAGCGGGCAGCTGAGGGGGGGGTCACTGTACTGTGAGTCAAGAGACCGGGTTCCTGTGCTGGACATCTCTTGACTGTGGCCGACCTCAGACACAAGAGGAGAGCNCGCCCCTTCGCTTAAGTCGCTGGACCACAGCCATCTTCCAGCACCAGGCACCAGGCACAGCACCCTGCCCCTCCTGGCTGAACTGTTTACAAATGGGGAACTCAGGGATGGTCTCGGCTGTCACCCTCCCAGGGTGATTATACTTCTGGGCTGGGGGCTGAGCCGCAGGCCTTCGAAGGTTCGCAGAGTCCCATTCCCTCCAAGGCTGCCTCCTCTGGGCTGGCATCAGGCCCCACCCAGGTGTCCTGGCCGATCAGAGTCTACTTGCAAGGAGCCCTCCTGTGGTCCAGGAGTGCCAGGGGTTGTGTCTGGGAGAGCGGGAGAGTAAGGAGGTACTAGGCTAGGAGGCCTGAGAGTCTTCTTGGCAATGCGGGAATTTCATATCCCACAACCACGCATGGCTGTCTTCCCCTGGCTGGACTGGGAAGACCCCTGCACTGGGCGCCCTCACTGACCTTTGACAAGTTACTCTGAGTCTCTGGACCTCTGTCTCTTCATCTTTAAACTGGACGGAAAATGCTCAGAGCCACATATACACAGATGCTAACAAACAGCACTTAATAAGTGCTCAGAACTTCATACACATTCTCTCTGTTATTTTTCCAACCAACGAGAAGACCTAAGAACTTTTAGCATCACCCCATTTATAGGTGGGGAAACTGAGAGGGCTTGGCAAGGTTAAGTGGCTCGCCCAGAGTCACACAGCTGGCAAGTGGGTGGTGGCCACAGGTCATTTGAACCGAGCCACCCCGACTCCCAGCCCAGGGGCTCGGCCTCCTTTCTGGGGGAGGTACCATTATAAGAGTCTTTTTCTCCAGCACTGTAATTCAAAAGTATCAATTCTTCCGCATTCAGCCTTCATTATGGTTCAACTCTCACATCCATACATGACTACTGGAAAAAACATAGCTTTGACTATAGCTTTCCATATAGTGAAAGTGAAGTGACATCTCGTCTCTGCTTTCTAAAGTGCTGTCTAGGTTTGTCATAGCTTTCCTTCCAAGGAGCAAGCGACTTTTAATTTCATGGCTACAGTCACCATCCACAGTGATTCTGGAGCCCATAAAAATAAAGTCTGTCACTGTTTCCACTTTTCCCTCATCTATTTGCTATGAAGTGAGGGGACCAGATGCCATGCTCTTAGTTTTTTGAATGTTGAGTTTCAAGCCAGCTTTTTCACTCTCCTCTTTCAGCTTCATCAAGAGGCTCCCTAGTTCTTCACTTTCTGCTATTAGACTGGTATCGTCTGCATATCTGAGGATGTTGATATTTCTCCCAGCAATCTTGGTTCCAGCTTGTGATTCATCCAACCTGACATTTCACAAGATGTATTCTGTTAAATAAGTTAAATAACCAGGGTGACAGTATATAGCCTTGTTGTACTCCTTTCCCCATTTTGAACCAATCAGTTGTAGATTTGCTTATTCTGGACATTTCACATGAATGGAACCATGCAATATGTGTTTTTTTGTGATTGGCTTCTTTCACTTAGCATAGCGTTTTCAAAATTTATCAAACTGTAGCGTGCATCAGTACTTCATTCCTCTTTATTGCCAAATAATGCTCCACTGCATGACTATATCACACTTTATCCATTCATCAGCCAAAGGATATTGGGGCTGCTTCTGCTTTTTTATTGAGTTGTTTCCAATAACGCTGCTTTGAACATTTGTGTATGATTTTTTTTTGTATGGATGTATGTTTTCATTTCCATTAGGTATATATTTAGGAGTGAAATTTCTGATTCATATGGTAACTCTATGCTTAATATTTTGAGGAACTGCCAAACTCTTTTTCAAAATGACTGCACTATTTTACATTTTCATCGGCAACATATGAGGGTTCTAATTTCCCCACGTCCTCACCAATGCTTGATATTTTATTGTGAGTATAAAGTGATATCTCATTGTAGCTTTGATTTGCATTTCTGGGATGACTAATAATGTTCAGCCTGTACTTCTGTTTCCATGCACTTATTGTCCATTTGCAAGTATTCTTTGGAGAGATGTCTATTTCTAAATCTTGTGCCTATTTTCATCTGAGCAATTTGTCTTTTTACTATTGAGTTGTATGTGTTCTTTGTATATTACAGATAGTTCTTTATCAAATATATGATTTGCAAATATATTCTCCCATTTTTCGTTTGTCTTTTCCTTTCCTTGGTGGTATTCTTTGAAGCATGAACGTTTTCCATTTTGATGAAGCCTAATGTGTCTATTTTTTCTCTTCTTGCTTGTGTTTTTGGTGTTGTATCCAAAAAGGATCTAAGATTTACACCAAAGTCACTAATATTTACACAAATGTTTCCTTCTAAGAATTTTACAGTTTAAGCGCTTGCATTTTGGTTTATGATCCATTTTAAGTTACTTCTCATGTGTGATGTAAGGAAGGCTCCAACTTCATTCTTTTGTATGTGGATATCTAGTTGTCCTAGCACATTTGTTGAAAAGACTATTCTTTCCCCATTGAATTGTCTTGGCACCCATTTCCATAAATGCACTAGCTTATTTCTGTATTCTCAGTGTTGTTCCATTGATCTTTAAGTCTATCCTTATGCCAGTACCACACTGTCTTGATTACTACCATTTTATAAGTTTTAAAATTAGTAAGTATAAGTCTTCCACCTTTGTTCTTTTCCAAGTTTTAGCTATTCTTGGTCTCTTGAATTTCCATATAAATTTTAGGATCTGCTTGTCATTTTGGTGGGGGTGGGGAGGGAAATAGCCAGCTGAGATTTTGAAAGAGGTTGCATTGAATTTATAAATCAATTTGCAGTGAATCTCAACAATATTAAATCTCCAAATCCATGAACAGGCTATCTCTTCCCATTTACTTAGATCTTCTTGATTTATTTCACTTGGGTCCAGCAGGTGACAGCTGGCATTGTATTGATTTACATCTCAGATATCCTGAATTGAAAATCATTTTTGGCCTCTGCAAGTTTTTGTCTTTTAATATTTTATCTGGCTTGTTTTAGTTGATGTATTTAGGAGGGAAAGTCAGAGCAGCTCAGTCATCATATGACTTCAAGAGTCTAAGCATTTTATGTGTACAGATTCACTTAATATTCTTAACAGCGCTGTATGTAGGTCGGAGAAGGCAATGGCACCCCACTCCAGTACTCTTGCCTGGAAAATCCTATGAATGAAGGAGCCTGGTAGGCTGCAGTCCATGGGGTTGCTAAGAGTTGGATACGACTGAGCGACTTCCCTTTCACTTTTCACTTTCATGCATTGGAGAAGGAAATGGCAACCCACTCCAGTGTTCTTGCCTGGAGAATCCCAGAGACGGGGGAGCCTGGTGGGCTGCCATCTATGGGGTTGCACAGAGTCGGACACGACTGAAGTGACTTAGCATGTAGGTACTATTATTTCCCCCATTTACAGAAGAGGGAACTGAGGTGGAGGGAAACAGTCATTTCGGCACTGCACGGCCAGTGATGCTGAAGTGGAGATTCTAGCCCAGGGACTCTGACTCCAGAGCCAAGCACTCAGCCACTATGGGCCAGCTGCCTCTAAGGGAAATGGAAGATGAAGCTGGCGGCAGCCTCCAGACGAAAAGGATCCAATGGACATGATTTGAGTCATAGTGAAGGTCACCCACACTGGCTGCCACCGGGTGACATTTTCTTTGCTAATATCCACAAGCCGCAATCCAACTTCTCAATGACCCAGAGTTGATCAGGTTCACGGAAGCTGATTCACACTTAGTGTGAATGATTCACGTCATTCCCAAAGGATGCTGCATAAACCAGAGCGCCAGCTGATAATGTACATAAACGCCACTGCCTGTGTATCACCCCCTCACTAGGAAAGCCAAGGCTCCGGATGTTTGCATGGGGAGAGGGGAGCTGGATGAGGGATTTGAGTGTGCACCAGTTCCCAGAGTATACTCTGAAACTCACCCCTTCTACAAGATTAGTATTATGGACGTCAGAGAAGTTTGACAAATACCAGAGTAGGATGAAAAAAAGGTAAGCCCATTTTTAAAATAAAAATCCAAGTACAGTTGATTTAGAATGATGTGCCATTTTTAATACCATTTTAAGAGCTGGGGACACAGTGAAGAAGAGCAAAGCAGATGGAAATCCTTGCCCTCCTGGAGCTGCCAGTCTAGCGAAGCACAGAGGACAGCCGTTGTGCTGCAGAGGGACAGCGCTGTGTGCTGGGAAGGGAGAGGGGGCTGGGCGAGGCGAGCAGAGCATCACGTGGGGATGGGGAGACCTAATTAGGGCAGCCAGGGAGGGCGTCAGAAGAGGGAACGTGAGCTGAGCCCCGAATGAGCAGAGGAACTTTATCTCCAGTTTCTATTTGTCTCCACGGTGTGACCTTTTAACTGTAACCGTGTGTTATTTTTATAACAGAAACGTGAAGGTTCACGAAAAGCAAAGATGAGGATGGGTAAATGGGAGGTAGGTGAGGTTTCTGGATGAAACCTCTCTGATGATGCTGTTGTTGCTGTTGTTTAGTGGCTCAGCCGTGGGCTGCGGCACGCTAGTCTTCCCGGTCCTTCACTGTCTCCCGGAGCTTGCTCAAACTCATGTCCATTGAGTTGACGATGCCATCCAACCATCTCATCTTCTTTCGCCCTCTTCTCCTGTTGCCTTCAGTCTTTCTCAGCGTCAGAGCCTTTTCCAGTGAGTCAGCTCTTCACATCAAGTGGCCAAAGGATTGGAACTTCAGCTGTAGCATCACTGCTTCCAATGAACATTCAGAGTTGATTTCCTTTAAGATGGACTGGTTTGATCTCCTTCCAGTTCAAGGGACCCCCAAGAGTCTTCTCCAGACAGAGGATGCAGGGAGAGCAGTCTCCCAGGTGGAGGGTCTGGGAGGCTTTCCCATCTCCCAACACCAGGACAGCTGCCCTCTGTATTTCAGATTCTGGGTCCCAGGTGGCAGGAGGTGGAGATTAACGACCTCATGGTGTAAGGTTGTTCCTGAATAAAACCTCCATCTGGGTATTCGCTTGGGCGGCACAAGGTCCTTGGCAGGAAGGATGAAGAGCTAGTGCCAGGCGCTGGGGCTGAAGCCTTGGCTCTGACAGAGGGGCAGGAGTTCGTGCAGACAGAGTAGGATCTGAGCTGGGAGTGTGCACACACACGGCAGGGCCTCGCGCTGGGGACGGCTGCCGTGGGGCCGGGAGGTGGGTACTGAGAGCGTGGGTGGGAGGTCCTTGTCCCCTAGCTGGCCGCAGTGGCAAAGGACCAGACATCTAACTTTAAAATGAACCTTGAGGACTTAGTCATGAGCACACTGGCCAGCAAGATGGCCTGACGTTCCCCTTCCCCGGGGCAGGGCCCCAAGGAACATGATTTCATGTAAGCCTCACACTCACGCTGTGAGGCAAACCTGGTTACTACCCTTGTTTTAGAGATGAGGCTTAAGGGGCTAAAGTTATTCGTCCGGGGCCACCCAGCTGGTGGATGGAGAAGCCTGGGGTGTATTCGGATCCCTTGGCACAGCCTCTAGGACCATACTGCTCCAACAAGACAGAGCAGCCTCCAGCCTGGGGTGGGGGGCAGTGGTGGGGAACAGGGCAGCCTGAGCCCCCTGAGCTTGGTTGGGGCTGAGGACCCCAGAGGACGACTCCCTCCTCCACCCGGGATGTGTCATATTCTCAGGGGCAGCCAAGGGTAAAGGGTAAGCTGGCCGGGGGCAGGGTGGGACTCAGGAGGGTGACGTCACCTCCCTCTTAGTAATGCTTTGGCAGAGCCCGAAGCTCCCACCTTGGGAGGGAGAGGGGGGAGGAGGGGCGGCCCTGGAGCCCGTGGCAAGGAGGCTGCCAAGTCGGAGATCAGGAATGGGCACCCTGCCAGGGCAGCCAGGACCAGGCCTCCTGGGCAGGGGGTCTCCGGGAAAGGAGACGCATCCCCAGAGTCCTGGGAGGGGCCTCCGGAAGGAGTATGCACATCAGCGGGAGTGTGGAGCGTTGGTCTGTCTGTCTGGCATGGCTGGCAGCCAGACGTCCGCTGATCGATGCTCCACTATCTGATGGCCTGAGCGTTCATCCTCCGCAGTGCGGGATGGCCTGTCTGACTTACGTGATTGGCCCTTGGAGACGGTGGAAAGGATGGGCTGAACCTCCATCCACTTCTACGAAACCTGGGCTGGCCTCTCTCAGGGGCCACGTGTCACCCTCTCTGAGCACCCAGGGTCAGGTGGAAGGAAGGGAGGAAATTGACATCCAAGGGTGGCCAGGTGCCAGAGCTGAATCCGACAAGGACCTGCCCACGAGGGCTTGCATCCTGGGAGAGGAGAGCAATTCATACGCATGAAGACAGACCCCAGCCGGCGCTTTGGACAAGCCCCACTCATGGAGTGGAGTGGAGAGCCTCTTTACTCTTATCTTCTCATGTCTCTTTACGAGCCATTTGGGGGAGACAGTTCATCCCCCGTTTCTGGATGAAAACTCGGGCAGTTCCACTAGTTTTCTGTCTTCTGCGAGGGGACAAAAATTCTTAGGTCACTTTAAGTGGCAAACATGAAGTCAAGCTAACAACTCAAAGCGTCTGGTTCCCGGTAAGAGTCACACCTTTGAACTTGGTTCAGAGTTACTTCTGCCCTTGCTGTCCCCCACAGCCTGTGAGCTGGAGAAGGGCAGGCCTTCCTTCACCCCGTATGTGCCCTTGCTCCCCCACCCTCTTCGCTCCTCTTGTGTTGAATATTTGAGTTTCAGAGGCTGCCAGAGCCGAGAGAGGAAGAAGCTGAAGTCGAGGAAAGGAAAGGTTCTCTTCCACTCGCTCCTTCCTGAGCTGGCTCCTGCTCCCGGGGCCCTGCAGAGGCTAGCACTGACCCTAGGGGTCCTCAGGACCGCTTCCCACCTCCCATGATGTGGGCACGGGCCTTCTCCACGCGGCTGCTCCCCAGGCCACCTCAGGCTCTCCAGGGCCACACAGACTCTGTTTATCATTTCTCGAGTTTACTAGACCACAAGATGGTGATGGTGATGGCGATGATGGTGTTGATGTCCTGTGTCCTGTAAAACACCTCGGCAGACCAGGCCCATGTCTGGACCACAGAAGACACACGTGTATCCTGGACATGCTCTGGGGTCCTGGCCTGTTCCACCCCAGACACCCCTCCTTCGGCTCATCCCTTTTCTGGCCCTTTCAGATTTCCCTGGTGGGAGCCAGCTGCATCTGGGCCACTGTGTGCCTGACCCACTGGACACACGTGTGACCAAGATGAGCTGGCTCCTGCTCCCGGGGCCCTGCAGAGGCTAGCACTGACCCTAGGGGTCCTCAGGACCGCTTCCCACCTCCCATGATGTGGGCACGGGCCTTCTCCACGCGGCTGCTCCCCAGGCAACCTCAGGCTCTCCAGGGCCACACAGACTCTGTTTGTCGTTTCTCGAATTTACTAGACCACAAGATGGTGGTGATGATGGCGATGATGGTGTTGATGTCCTGTGTCTTGTAAAACACCTCGGCAGACCAGGCCCATGTTTGGACCACAGAAAACACATGTGTGTCCTGTACACGCTCTGGGGTCCCGGCCTGTTCCACCCCAGACACCCCTCCTTCGGCTCATCCCTTTTCTGGCCCTTTCAGATTTCCCTGGTGGGAGCCAGCTGCATCTGGGCCACTGTGTGCCTGACCCACTGGACACACGTGTGACCAAGTGAAGCTTTTCACCAAGCCCGAGGGAGGGGGCAGGTAGTCCCACCTCCCCCACTTCACAGGGGCCAAAATCCAAGCACCCCTAGGTCTCCCTCCAGAGAAGTCCTTCCGACAACATCTCTCTCCTCCTCTCTAGGCACCTGACCCGTTTACACCCTCAACACGGCATACTGTGGACCTGTTTTCTGCCCAAGCTCCTGCCCCATTACAACCCCTCTCTGTTCCCAGTCATGTTCCCCCTCCAGGCTCCCAAGCTTGTAAATGGCCCTTCATCATACTCAGTTGTCCATGTTGGAACCTGGGAACTTTCTTTGACCCTTTCTCTCTCACCCAAGTCAGCTCCCTTGCTCTGAGGCCTCCCCATCCTGGAGTGAGTGACCAACCCATCCCATTTGCCTGGGGCTTCCCAGTCTTTAGCCTTGACAACCCCACATCCCAGAGATTCCCTCAGCCCCAGGCAGACCAAGATGGCTAGTCACCCTCCTCCAGCTCCCCTGCTCCAAATGATCCAGGCTGCCAGCACCTCTAGTTCAGACAACTAGTCTCCCTGCCCCAGTTCAAGCCCTTCCAAACCACTCTCCATACAGCAACCAGAGCTATTCTTCAAGAGGCCAACGTGATTATGTTCCCCTCCTCTAACACCCCCCACCCAAATCCTCACTCACTTGCTCTTCACTCACCTCTCCTCCCTCCTCTCTCCTCTCTCATCAGCTCTGTACCTTCTGCCCCAGGCCATGGAGCCTGGGAATTTCCACCGCTAAGGAGAGGCTCAAGTGATTGTGAAATCAGGCAAGCAAGGGGCAATGCTCGAAGGACTGTTGCCTGACTTCTTCTCTGCATCACCTTATTTCTTTCTGGCATGGAAATTGCATTCATTCATTTAGCAAAGAAAGAAAGTGAAAGTGTTAATCACTCAGTCGTCTCCGACTCTTTGCAACGCAAGGACTGTAACCTGCCAGGCTCCTCTGTCCATGGGATTTTCCAGACAAGAATACAGGAGTGGGTAGCCATTCCCTTCTCCGGGGGAACTTCCTGACCAGGGGTCAAAACGGGGTCTTCTGCATTGTAGGCGGATTCTTTACTGTCTGAGCCACCAGGGAAGCCCAAGAATGATGGCATGGGTAGCCATGGGATCTGGAGCCATGGGCTCCAGGGGATCTTTCCAACCCAGGGATTGAACTCACATCTCTTACGTGGCTGTCTCCTGTACTGGCAAGAGAGTTCTTTACCATTAGCACCACCTGGGAAGCCCATTCATTCAACAAGTGTGTATCAAATGCCAGTATGTGCCAGGCATTGTGTTCCAAGCAGGAGGGGTGACAAAGAATAAGCTAGAAGCCCTCCCTGCCCTCAGGGAACCTGGAGTTCAACAGAAGATACAAACGTTAACCAACAACTACAATTACTGTCTCCAGAGCCCCAGTGGGAAAACAGTGCCTGGTATCAGGCATTGAGAGCCTGCTCTGCGTCTGCTGGCAGTTTTACACAAATGCTCACTCATTCAGTCCTTCCGTCAGCCCTACCAGGTGGGACGATGATTACGCCCTTTTCTCAGAGGAAGAACTAGAAGGTTAACCCATTTGCTGAGGGCCATACAGCTTGGGAGGGCAGAGTCTGGATTTGAACCCGTGGCCCGTGTGTGGGCAGGAAGCACCTCTAGTTCAGACAACTAGTCTCCCTGCCCCAGTTCAAGCCCTTCCAAACCACTCTCCATACAGCAACCAGAGCTATTCTTCAAGAGGCCAACGTGATTATGTTCCCCTCCTCTAACACCCCCCACCCAAATCCTCACTCACTTGCTCTTCACTCACCTCTCCTCCCTCCTCTCTCCTCTCTCATCAGCTCTGTACCTTCTGCCCCAGGCCATGGAGCCTGGGAATTTCCACCGCTAAGGAGAGGCTCAAGTGATTGTGAAATCAGGCAAGCAAGGGGCAATGCTCGAAGGACTGTTGCCTGACTTCTTCTCTGCATCACCTTATTTCTTTCTGGCATGGAAATTGCATTCATTCATTTAGCAAAGAAAGAAAGTGAAAGTGTTAATCACTCAGTCGTCTCCGACTCTTTGCAACGCAAGGACTGTAACCTGCCAGGCTCCTCTGTCCATGGGATTTTCCAGACAAGAATACAGGAGTGGGTAGCCATTCCCTTCTCCGGGGGAACTTCCTGACCAGGGGTCAAAACGGGGTCTTCTGCATTGTAGGCGGATTCTTTACTGTCTGAGCCACCAGGGAAGCCCAAGAATGATGGCATGGGTAGCCATGGGATCTGGAGCCATGGGCTCCAGGGGATCTTTCCAACCCAGGGATTGAACTCACATCTCTTACGTGGCTGTCTCCTGTACTGGCAAGAGAGTTCTTTACCATTAGCACCACCTGGGAAGCCCATTCATTCAACAAGTGTGTATCAAATGCCAGTATGTGCCAGGCATTGTGTTCCAAGCAGGAGGGGTGACAAAGAATAAGCTAGAAGCCCTCCCTGCCCTCAGGGAACCTGGAGTTCAACAGAAGATACAAACGTTAACCAACAACTACAATTACTGTCTCCAGAGCCCCAGTGGGAAAACAGTGCCTGGTATCAGGCATTGAGAGCCTGCTCTGCGTCTGCTGGCAGTTTTACACAAATGCTCACTCATTCAGTCCTTCCGTCAGCCCTACCAGGTGGGACGATGATTACGCCCTTTTCTCAGAGGAAGAACTAGAAGGTTAACCCATTTGCTGAGGGCCATACAGCTTGGGAGGGCAGAGTCTGGATTTGAACCCGTGGCCCGTGTGTGGGCAGGCAGGCGTCAGTGCTATCTTGCCTTGGGAGGAGAGGGCCATGGGAGAGCACAGCAAGGCCACCAGCGTCACTTGGGGGTGTGGTCAGGGATCTCCCTGATGGCTGATCTGAAGGAGGAGCGGGCTTAGACAGGGGGCCAGAGGGAGATGGTTCCAGACCCGAGCGGAGGATGTTTCTGAGCCCGCTAGCACAACAGAAGTGCTCAGGGCCGTCCTGGAGTGCAGGGCCGGCAGCTTAGCCCAGAACACCAGGCAGGCAAGTGTGGGAGGCCCACCCGCCCAGCAGCTGATGAGTCTGGCAGCGTGTCCACGCATGTGCAAATGGTACCTCCCCCAGAAAGGAGGCCGAGCCCCTGGGCTGGGAGTCGGGGTGGCTCGGTTCAAATGACCTGTGGCCACTTGCCAGCTGTGTGACTCTGGGCGAGCCACTTAACCTTGCCAAGCCCTCTCAGTTTTCCCACCTGTAAATGGGGTGATGCTAAAAGTTCTTAGGTCTTCTTGTTGGTTGGAAAAATAACAGAGAGAATGTGTATGGAGTTCTGAGCACTTATTAAGCGCTGTTTGTTAGCGTCGGTGCATATGTGGCTCTGAGCATTTTCCATCCAGTTTAAAGATGAAGAGACAGAGGTCCAGAGACTCAGAGTAACTTGTCAAAGGTCAGTGAGGGCCCCCAGTGCAGGGGTCTTTCCAGTCCAGCCAGGGGAAGAGAGCCATGCGTGGTTGTGGGATATAAAATTCCCGCATTGCCAAGAAGACTCTCAGGCTTCCTAGCCTAGTACCTCCTTACTCTCCCGCTCTCCCAGACACAACCCCTGGCACTCCTGGACCACAGGAGGGCTCCTTGCAAGTAGACTCTGATCGGCCAGGACACCTGGGTGGGGCCTGATGCCAGCCCAGAGGAGGCAGCCTTGGAGGGAACGGGACTCTGCGAACCTTCGAAGGCCTGCGGCTCAGCCCCCAGCCCAGAAGTATAATCACCCTGGGAGGGTGACAGCCGAGACCATCCCTGAGTTCCCCGTTTGTAAACAGTTCAGCCAGGAGGGGCAGGGCGCTGTGCCTGGTGCCTGGTGCTGGAAGATGGCTGTGGTCCAGCTAAGCGGAGGGGCGGGGCTGGCGGGTGGGGATGAAGGATGCCCAGGGCTTGTTGGCCCTGGGGGCACATACTCCCTCCTCCCTTACCTGCTGCCACTTGCAGCGTTACCTGAGCATCACGGCAGAGAACCCAACGGTTCTTGGAGTTGGGGAACATTTTCCAACACCCCACTACACTTCCTTTCTCTTCTCAACCTCCCAGTCTCCTATCTGCCATACTCAAGGTGAAGTCGCTCAGTCGTGTCCGACTCTTTGCGACCCGATGGACTGTAACCTACTAGGCTTCTCCGTCCATGGGATTCTCCAGGCAAGAATACTGGAGTGGATTGCCATTTCCTTCTCCAGGGGATCTTCCCGACCCAGGGATCGAACCCGGGTCTCCTGCATTAGAGGCAGACACTTTAACCTCTGAGCCACCAGGGAAGCCATACTCAAAGCCCAGGGCAAATTTCAAAAGAAAGTCTTTTTTTTTAATAAAGCCACAGCTGTGGTGATAGAGTAAGAAGAGGCTCTACCTGAATTCAATCAAACCTGGAATAAAATCATGTCCCGGCCACTCACTCATGAGGTGGCCTCAAGGTGGCCACGTCACATCTCTGGAAACTCAGTCTTCCCATCTGTAAAGTGGGGGTGACCTTCGCTCCCCCAGTGTTCCTGTCAGGGTTGCACGTGCTGACTGAGGGCCTGCCGCTCAGTCGGGGTCCAGGAAATGTCAGCAAAGAAAGAATGCTGTGGGAATAGGCACACGACAGACCCTCGACAAATATTTTCTGATTAAATAAGAGACTGAATAAAAAGGAAATAAATAATCCCGACATCTGTGCTTTTGTCATCTTAAAAGCACACGGGAATTAGAGGCATTGGATGGGGTGAGAGAGGAGCAGGGTGAGATAGGGCATAATTCTTGGGGAACGGGAGGCTGAGAACATTCTTAATGACGTCAGCTCCCGTGTGCAGAATACATTATGATCTCAAGTGCTGCTGGCCTGCTCTGACATTGAGGCTTATCTGGGAAGGAGATTCAGAACTGAGTCCACGGAGATAGATTTTAAGTTCCCATCTTGCTTCTGCCTCCAGCCATTCAGGGAAGTTTGGACAAGGCCTGTGCCTTCCCCCTAGCCTCAGTTTTCTTATCTGTAAAGTTAAGATCCAGACACAAATGTTCAGAGCTGCTGGGAGAATTAAATGGGCTTCCCTGGTGGCTCAGAAGGTAAAGCGTCTACCTACAATGCGGGAGGCCTGGGTTCACTCCCTGGGTCAGGAAGATCCCACAGTTTTCTTATCTGTAAAGTTAAGATCCAGACACAAATGTTCAGAGCTGCTGGGAGAATTAAATGGGCTTCCCTGGTGGCTCAGAAGGTAAAGCGTCTACCTACAATGCGGGAGGCCTGGGTTCACTCCCTGGGTCAGGAAGATCCCCTGGAGAAGGGAAATGGCAACCCACTCCAGTATTCTTTGGACAGAGGAGCCTGGTAGGATACAGTCCATGGGGTCACAAAGAGTCGGTTAGGACTGAGCGACTTCACTCTCACTACTTTCAAGCTGAGGGTCTGGTCCAGTAGGCTCAGCAAACGGTAACCATCATTGTTATCACCTAAGTTCATCACTGTATCAGTTAGCTGTTGCTGTGTAACACCTATCCCTGAATTTAGGGGCCTAAACCAATCACCATTTAGTTAGCTCACGATTCTGTTTAGCAAGTTGACAGTTCAGGTTGGGCTCAGCTAGGTGGTCCTCTGGCTCTCCTCTTGTGTCTGAGGTCGGCCACAGTCAAGAGATGTCCAGCACAGGAACCCGGTCTCTTGACTCACAGTACAGTGACCCCCCCCTCAGCTGCCCGCTCTGCCCTGTGACAGCGTCAGCGAAGCCCATGGCTTTCTCAGATGGCTTCACGGCGCCATGCTCCAACCGCAGTCAGAGCCGGATTGCCCTCTTCAAATCCCTGTACCCTTAGGAGATGGAGACCAGACCCCACGCAGGCCAGCTGCATGAATCCCGTTCACAGAACCACAGGAACCCGGTGGCCTGCGTCCACCAAGGAAACCCCACGGAGTCCTCGCCCCTTCAGTCCTCCGAGGAAGGAAATGCGCACAGCACCCCTGGACACCGGGGGTCCTCCGCCCCTCCCCGTAGGTCGCCCCAGCTGTCCGCCAGATGAGCTCACTGAGCTGTCCCTGCGGAGCTGCTTCGGACCGACACGAGCCAGCGACAGCCTCTGCTGCCCACGTCCAGTGAACGGGAGGCCGTGCCAGTCCCCCTTGGTGGGGGCGCCTGGTTCCCATTTGTGTTCACATTTTGACTGGTTCCTGTGCCTCTTCTTGGGTCACCAGCCTCTTGGTGGAGGTGGGGGTGGGCGGCAACCCCTGCAGTGCTCCAGGCAATGAGGCCATCAGCTGACAATGGCCAGTCTAGGGACAGGCTTCCTCCGTCCGCTGTGCCTTTCCTGGCCGGGAGAGACAGGGTCTTGGTCACGTGTCCCCAACACGGGGCACATTTTCCAGTTTATGTTTCTGTTTATGGTCTGAACCCCACCATAGACTGTGTACTCCATGATGTCAGGGACCGTGGTGAACTCCAGTTCCTCCTACAGAGCCTGGCACATAGTGGGTGCCCAATAGCTACTGCACAGGTGGACGGATGAAAAGTTGGATTTGACTGTGTTGAGCTTCCTCACATAGGGCTTACTTCCTCTCTCCTTTTCTGAACCAGGAGTCTTTATTCTTATTGGCCTTGAAAGTGAAAATGACTCAGGTGTGTTCAACTCTTTGTGAACCCGGGGATTATATGGGGTCCATGGAATTCTCCAGGCTAGAATACTGGAGTGGGTAGCCTTTCTCTTCTCCAGGGGCTCTTCCCAACCCAGGGATCGAACCCAGGTCTCCCACACTGCAGGCGGATTCTTTACCAGCTGAGCCACAAGGGAAGCCCAAGAATACTGGAGTGGGCTGCCTATCCCTTCTCCAGGTGGATCTTCCTGATCCAGGAATCAAACTGGGGTCTCCTGCATTGCAGGCTGATTCTTTACCAACAGAGGCGTCAGGGGAGCCCCGTGGCTTTGAGGTCTAGCAGGAAGGGCCTGAGCACAGAGCCGCTGGCCTGCGGGCCCGTGTGGCCGTCACAGGAGGCGGGCACGGGCAGCGGCGCAGGCCGCCCACTGCCGCCTCCGGGGGGAGTCGTTTCTCTAGACCACAGTGTGCATGACTCCTCCTGGGTTAGTGTAGTGGGCCAGTCACAGCAAGTGCCTCAGCTTTGCCAAGTCTCAGATTCCACAACCACAGGGGGCATCCAAGGTGCTGGGGCACGAGGGGCAAAGGCTGACGCTCAGTGCACGGCGGCCGCCGCGATGGTGATGACCATGGGGTGATGACAGGGAAGGAGGCAGGTGCCAGGGAGACGCGCCCAGCCTGCGGGACCGCTGGCTGCCCGCCCTCTCTCTTCTTACTCCCGGCACAGGGGAGCCGGGCCTCGCCCTGCAGAGCTGGCCCAGCCCTTATTCCCAGCTCCTCCTCCAGCCGCGGTCCTGTTCAGAGCCTCCTTCCCACACTTGCCCTCCCTCTCTCCTCTCTGCAGCTCGGCGGGTGAGCCTGTGCCTCTCCCTCCATCCTATCAGACCCAGGATTGGGACCCCTCCAGTCCCCTGAGACCCCGAGTCCTCAGTAAACCGGCAGGAAGAGGGGCTCACCCTGAAAGCCCCACAGTGGGCTCTCCCAGGTGTGTGATGCAGGGCAGGGGGCAGACCCCTCCACGCTGGTCAACCTCCATCAGGCCCGCACTGCACCCCCGCCCCGAGGCTGCTGGGCCTCTCCGGCTCCCACCTTCCGTCCTCCCCTACCCCCAGCACCCCCTGTACTTCCGGCTCTTCCTGCCGGTGCCCCCACACCCCCAGCATCCTGCAGGAAGCCCACTCTTGTTCCCAGAGGCGCTGCTGGAGGCATCTGTGGTAACGATAGGGTGTGAGGGGGAAGCTTGGCTCTGGGCCTGATATTCCCCCGGCCCAGAAGGCAGGTGCTGGGGAAGTGACTTCAGAGGAGGCTGCTGGGGGGTGGGGGGCGTGCACGGCTCACTGCCTTCTAGTGGCCCCTCCTACCCCTCTGCCTCTTCCCTCATCGGGCAGGGGGCTGGACACAGATTCCTTCCTGCCCGGCCGCAGCTTCATACACCAACCAGCAGTTCCTGGTCTTGAGGCACCAGAGTTCTCCAACCTCCACGTTCAGGTCCAGGGAGGCCCACCCCAAGGGGATGGGGAACCCCCGAGGCCTAGGCCTGCCCTGGGAATCCACTAACAGGAAGTAGCTCAGGAAGTGCTTTACCCTGGGAGTCAGGAACTGTAGTCCCCATTTCACAGATGAGACTAACAGAGGTGAAGTCATTGGGCCTGTTGCTGCCCGCCCCCCAGGACCAGCAGGTGTTCTGAATTTATTTGGTTTGGCCAGGAAGGGGGGTGCCAGGGTGGGGGGAGGAGTGAGTCCTGCAGAGTGTGGCTGAAGGGGCGGGGGCTGAGTGATGAGCCTCCCACCCCCTTTCCTGTTTGTTCCACTGGCTGTTCATTATGCTACTTCCTTCCACAGGATGCCAGAGGCCTTGGATGGGCCCCAGGGGTCCCCAGCAACACTCAGCATGGACCGTGCTGTCGGCAACTGACGGTTGTGTGTGTGTGCATGTAGGTGTGTACAGGTGAGTGTGCAAGACTCCCGTGCACTCACCAGAATACAAGTGCCATGGAGGTGTCTTTGCAGCTGTGTTCTCAAGGGTCTAGAACAGGGCTTGGCTCATAATAGGTGCCCATTAAATGTTCATGGGATGAGTGAATGAATGAATGAGCCCACAGGTTCCCAGGGAGCAGCGGGTCTTCACCCAGAAGCAGTGTGACAACTTAGGTCTCTGTCCCTTTGCAGGGGGCGGAGGTGGTGGCAGTCCTGGCCCAGGAGATGTGCTGGTGATGGCCACACCAGCATCACGATGACCCCCCTTCGCTGGCGGCTCCTCAGCCTGGGGAACTTGCTCACCTGGAAGACCCCAGAGCAGGGGCTGGAGGAGTCTCTGCCCTGGAATAGGCACGATTGGGGTCGGTGGAGGGAGGCTCTGCCACACAGGCCTGGAACATTCCAGGCTGGCAGCATTCGGCCTTTCCTGCTACCACCGGCCATCTGCAGCTGAGAGGAGAGCTGGAAGTCCTGCCATCCGGGAATGGACTGAGCTCAGGAGGTTTCAGGGCCCCTGTGTGCGAGCACATGTGTGTGTGTGTGTGTGTGTGTGCACGCACACAGGGCTGACATTCAGAGGTACTCACCTACACAGCCATGCTAGTTACTAAAACACTGAAATATTTCTTTTGCGGTGGAGGCAGTCAGGCCCCCAGGCCTGCTCCCATGACCCTGCACCGCCTGCCAGTCCACACAGACGGGCCCTACTCTGACCAGCTGATGGCCATGTCACACAGCATCCAGGCTCCTGGACACTTCCTGGGCACCACCGTTGGCTCCCCCAAAGCCCAGAGAGCAAACTGGTGCCCACCTAGGCCTCCTACCTGGCCCCTGGGAGCCGTAAGCAGGCGCCACCCAGGGACTCAGCACCCAGGCACTGTGGGGCCCTTGTGGTCAGTCTCCCGCATAGCACGCCCCCCGGCCTGGGCATCAGTAGGGGTGATGGCAGCCTGGGGGTGGCTCTGCCCCCACACAAGGTCTGGCAGCCCCTCAGCTGGCCTAGCTCCTGGGGAGGGAGGCAAGAGGCCAGAGCCCAGGGTCCCTGCGGACAGATGACCGGCTCTCGGGGCCAGCTGGGCATCAGAGAAGCCGGTTTATGGTCCTTCCTCATGGAACTTCCTGGGCCTGGGGGCAGGAGGGTGGAGAAGGAGGTGGAGAATCTGGGTCCTGCCAGGAGGCAGGAGTGAGGCTCAGTGCTATGGGGACCGGGTTTTGCAACACCACCCTGGGGTCGTCCCGGGAAATCGGGGGGTGGGGGCGGGGGTGGAGAGCAGCTGTGGAGGCAGGGGGATGTCCTCAGAGTCAGCTCCCTGCCGGTCCAGGCCTGGCTCTGGCACCCTCCAGCTGCCAGGCCCGCACATGCCTCACAAGGTGGGCACGCCCCAGGAAGCGGCCCGGCCTGCATCTCTCTGCCGTCATCTCTGTCCTCTCTAAGGTATTCACAGACGCGGTTTTGAGCCCGCCCCGACTCCCTGTGGCACAGGGCCCGTGAGGACAGGCCTGGTAGAACCTTCAACATCCCACCTCCCGTCCCCTTCACCCGCCTGGGAGGTGGCCGAGGTCCATCGAGGTCGCTGGTCAGGAGCTACCTCAGGGTTCCCTTGCACCGCCCCCCGCTTCTCGAGACTCCCAGCCTCAGCCCCAGAGCCCCAGGCATCAGAGCCCGGCCCACCCAGCCTCAGCCCCAGAGCCCCAGGCATCAGAGCCCGGCCCACCCAGATTTCACATCGTGTTCTCAGCCAGATGACGCTGTTCTGCTGCTGTTCTGTGGGGAGGGCGCGCTGGGCTTTCTGGGCCGTCCTGGCTCTCCTGAATTCTGCCCCCGAGGCCCGGGGGATTGAGCAGGAGAGAGGCGCCTGCGGAAGAAAGGAGTTGGAGGCTTCCTAGTGCTCACCGGACTGCTGGCCTCACACTGGCGTCATCCCCAACTCCAGGGCCTGAGGGTCCTGAGACAAACCCCAGGCAGAGATCCCCGGGGTCTGACACCCTCCTGCCTACTTGTCCCAGGCATCCCGCTGGGCCCTGCCCCCAGCCCCACTGGCATTACTGAAGGGCAGGGAAGTTCTGCCCTATGACCACCTAGACTCTCCCCCCACCGCCTCACAGGGCCCTGGGCTCCTCTGGCCCTGCCTCCTGCAGCCCCTCACCCTCTATACGGGCCCCACACCCTCTGCTGCCCTGGTCTCAGACAGACAGGACGGATGTCTGCTCAGCTGGGCGCGCTAGGAGATGGGCAAAGCCCAGGGAGACAGTTGTTCGCTCTGGTTCGGGGTTCCTGGGGGCCCGAACATCCTTCATGTGACCTGAGCCTGGCGTGACCCTGTCATCCTCCTGACATTCAGATGAGATAAGTGAGGCTCCAAGCGGTGAGGAGGTCTGCCGGGCCTCGCATGCCTCCTGAGTGCCTGAGCGTCCTGTGTGCGCCCAGATCTGCCTGCCCCATGGACTGAGCCCTTCTCAGGCCAGGGGATGGGTGTCCCCAACCCCCAACCTTGTGCGCTGGAATTGCTGTCTGGGTGCCGAGGGACCGCTAAGTTGAACCAGACCCCATCCCTGCCCCCTTACGGCTCTGAGTCCAGTTGAAGTGCCAGATTTTCCTTATCTGGCCAGGAACTGCAGCCCTCAGCCAAACACCAAACCTTGTCTCTTTTCTTAGCCTCTCTCCTCCTGTAAGCCCACCATGGGAGAGGGGTAGCTCATGGGTCCCTTTGCAGGGCAAAGTGATGGTGGTTTGTTTAGTCGCTAAGCTGTGTCTGACTCCTCTGCAACTCCAGATGCTTTTGAACTGTGGTACTGGAGAAGACTCCTGATAGTCTCTTGGACTGTAAGCAGATCCAACCAGTCCATCCTAAAGGAAATCAGTTCTTAATATTCGTTGGAAGGACTGATGTTGAAGCTGAAACTCCAATACTTTGGCCACCTGATGCAAAGAACTGACTCATTTGAAAAGACCCTGATGCTGGGAAAGATTGAAGGCAGGAGGAGAAGGGGACGACAGAGGATGAGATGGTTGGATGGCCTCACTGACTCAATGGACATGAGTTTGAGTAAACTCCAGGAGTTGGCGATGGACAGGAAGGCCTGGTGTGCCACAGTCCATGGGGTCACGAAGAGTCGGACCCGACTGAGAGACTGAACTGACTGAATTGAGCTGTCTTGAATTCTAGATTCTGGCCAATTGCAGTCTTCCTAGTGGCTAAGCTAAGGAAACCTTGAGAAATTAAAGCTATATACCTGAAAATTTTCCCTGTATTGCTTTGACCACCAGGAAGCTCAAGGTAAAATTATATAGGGTTCAACTGAACACCTAGAGCTCAAGGTTGGCAACTGCTTTCACTCTGCATTCCAGCCAGACTGATCAACTGTGCTGAGCTGAGAAGGATTCAGAGGCTGCACTGAGGGAGATCAGCTGGAAGCATAGCCCGAGCACATCTGGGCTCAGAGAATGAGATCCGTGATCAATTAGTGATGTCTGCTGTGAGCGCGGCCATGGGGAACACACTCTGTGCGCACCATGCATTTGCCATCACCAGGTTGGGCAACTCAAACTTGTGTTTATTTCATTCAAGTCCATGCTTCTTCACTGTGGTGCTTGTTGTTCAGTCGCTCGGTCGCATCTCCCTCTGCAACCCCATGGACTGCAGCACGCCAGGCTTCCCTGTCCTTCACTGTCTCCCAGGATTTGCTCAAACTCACGTCCATTGAGTCGATGATGCCATCCAACGATGCCATCCTCTGTCTCTCCCTTTTCCTCCTCCCCTCAACCTTTCCCAGCATCAGGGCCTTTTCTAATGAGTTGGCTCTTCACATCAGTTGACCAAAGCATTGGAGCTTCTTCATAAATTTATTATTTTCTCTGTTGTCTTATATTTTATTATATGTACTTCCTTTGTGGAATGAAGCAGATTATAAAAAAAAAAAAAACCAAAATAAAATCAGCTGTAATGGCTTCACTGAGAGCCCTCAGCCCTCTGAGCTGATTAAGAGCTCCAGGAGAATCCTTGATTATGGTAAACAGCACCTTGGAGTTAAAGGTTTCTTCAGCCCAGGGCTGTGTCTGATACCCCCCACAGGCCCCAACTCGGGTTTACCTAGGGTTTTAGCCACAGAAAGCCTCTGGCAAGAGTTTAATTAGGTTCAGATCAAGAGTTAGACTGCTCGAAGGAATGGCAACCCACTCCAGTGTTCTTGCCTGGAGAATCCCAGGGACGAGGGAGCCTGGTGGGCTGCCGTCTATGGGGTCGCACAGAGTCGGACACGACTGAAGCGACTTAGCAGCAGCAGCAGCAAGGTGTGTCTCCGCCCTCCCTCCTGGATAGACAAGCACTGTCTGCCCCAGGCCCACCCTCCAGCCTGGCTCTCTTGGGGGAGGAAGCATCTCTAAGCTACATCTTCTCAGGGCCTGAGAAATGAAAGCAATTTGATTCAGGAATCACCTTGGAGGGCTGTCCAAGATGCTGGTTCATTCTCCCCAGCCCAGATCTGCTGCCTCCAATCTTCTGAGCCCTGGCATCTGCACTTTCGCCAGCTGCACCCCAGGGAGAGACCCACGTCCCGGGAACCACTCTGGGTCTCGCCAGGCTCCTGGGATGGGGCAGCAACGCCACCTGGCGGCTCCTGCTGAAACACCCTACCCACTGCTCTTCCCGCCCCCTCTAGGGAGGTGAGTCCCCCCACCCACCCCCTCCTCTGCCTCCAGGGCCTCAGAGAAGGCAGAGAGGAGATGGTGGAGCGAGTGACCTCCTAGATGGGCCTTTCCCCCAGCCTTCCAGACCCACCACACTTCCAGACCCACCCAGGGGACTCCCCGTGCTCATATTCCTAAAGCAGCCGCCAGGGCAGAGCGTCTGCACAGCCCCCCTGAGCCTCGTGATGCTGGACAGGGGCGTGTGCTGGGGTTCAACTTTCTTACTTGAGTAAGTACAACTGAGAGCTTCCTTTAAAGATGCTTCTTGCATCTTTCAAAACCTCCTGAATTCTGCACATCGTACTCCATCACATTTCTTCAACATGAAAATATTTCCTCCCTTTGTAAAAAAAAAAAGATGCTCTAGAAAGAGGCAGACTTGATTCTGTGGCTTCATTGACCCACCTCTGCAGTTAGCCCACTTTGGGTTACTTTCTGGGGGCACTGGAAAAGACTCTGATGCTGGGAGGCATTGGGGGCAGGAGGAGAAGGGGACGACCGAGGATGAGATGGCTGGATGGCATCACCGACTCGATGGATGTGAGTCTGAGTGAACTCCAGGAGATGGTAATGAACAGGGAGGCCTGGCGTGCTGCGATTCATGGGGTCGCAAAGAGTCAGACATGACTGAGCGACTGAACTGAACTGAACTGTACCCTAGGGGTACCATCGACACCTCTCTGAACACACAAATCAAACCCCAGCCACGCCGGGCGCCAGGCAAATGATCAGAGCCAGGCGCCACGCCTCCCGCGTGCCAGCTTGGACAGGGGGCCAGAGGTGCCTGTGAAGGAGCCCCCGTCCTGGGGACAGCAGGGGGCGCCCCCCACTCCCCCACAGGCCCGGCCACCCCGTCCACGTCAGCTCGCCCCTTTGGTCCTGCCCCGCTGCCCTCAGAGGCAGCATCTCCACCACGGCAGGCTGGATTGTTACAAATCCTCTTTAATAATCAGTCGTGTGTGTTTTACAGAGCTGTGCCCTGGGCCCCTCCCCACTCCCCTTCAAGGCACAACCTTACCCACCCATTCCCTGGGGAACAGAGGACAGGAGAAAGCATCCTCACTTCCCTGGACCGCTCAGGGTCCTGGTGAATGCCGGGCCAGCTCTGTGCCACACTGGGAGCGTTCACCCCCTGCTTCCCTAAGCGGCCCAGGGCCAGTCCAGACCTTCATACCCAGGCCACCCCCCTTCAGCCCAGCTCACGCAGGCCCTGCCCCCACAGCGTGGCCCAGACTGGCCTGAGCTGCTGGGTGGGGCTGGGTCAGGCTGAAGAAGGGGTGCCGCTTCTTAGGTCAGGTCAAGCCCACCCTCTCCCACTACCTCAAGGAAAATGGAAAAACCAAAGACAGGAGCATCAGAGTGGAAACAAAGCTGACCCACGCAGTGGGCAGTGAGAACCCAGGGCGCCTTATCCAACCCCACCCCCACCCCCACCCAGTTTTTAACACATTTTCTCCCATACAATATATACAGCCCCCAAGGCAGGTAGAAACCCAGCCCACCTGTGCAGGGAGCATTTTCTTTGGGTTGTTAAGACAACCCTGGCAGACAGGGAGTGCGCGGAGGAGCCACAGAACAGCTGGGGCTTAAGGCTGACGGCAGAAAAGCAAAGGAGAGGGGTTCAAGTCCCCAGGAAGCACCCCCCACTTCCAGCCAGCACGGGATGGACAAGGGGTCTTGGCAGTGAGGTGGGAGGCGGGCCTGGAGTGGGGGAGCCTAGGAGAGACCGCTAGGAGCCCTGAGGTTGGGGGTCAGGCAGAGAGGTGGGGACAGCAGCCGCCTCAGTACTTGGGCACCTTGCTGTAGTCTTCAGAATGGACACGCCGGCATAGGAACATGGACAGGAACATCCCCAGGAGCTGGTGAGGGAGACAGTGACAGTCAGAGGCAGGACCCCAGAGAAGCATCCTGCAGTCCAGGTCAGCACACAGGGCCTGACCTGGATGAAGCCGATCCTCAGCTAGAGCCTCAGGACCAACCTGTGACTCAGGTGGCAGAGGGCCCTGCGAGGGGCGGGGGTCAGGCCAGGCTTGCCACGGGGCCTCTTGAAGCCAATGGGCCTCAACTCACCCCTCCCTCCACCCTGAACATCTGCAGAGCAGGTTGAATCTGGTGGGGGGCAGCACGGGGGTGGGGGTGGAGGGGAGAGGATGACGCCCAGGTTCTCCTGCAGCCAGCCCTGCACCTTCTCCATGCAGCCCTATGAGCAGAGAACACAGCCACGTCACCCCACAATGGGCCGCGTCACCCTGACACGCAGGATCACCGGGGGCGGGGCCGCCCCCAGCCCAGAGGTCCAGCAGAGCGGGGTCTGGGGGCTCCTCGAATGGATCCATTGATGAGCACAAAGATGAAGGTGCCAATGACGAGCAAACAGATGAATCAAAGGAAGGCAGGAACAGCTCCGTGAAGAAAGGTCGACGGAGCAATAGCCCAGGTGAGGCTGGAGGCCGGAGGGTCTGACCCGCCGTGCCCCGAGCCCAGCCCCCGCCCCCTGACAACCATCCACGCACCTCGTGGTACACCGGCCAGTCCTCGGGGTTGTTGCCGATATGGGTCCTGTTGCCAAAGGGGGCCTCGCAGAAGCCCTTCTGCAGCATCATGAGGGCATCATCCTCATCACTCTTCTTGCAGGAACAGGGGAAGGTGATGTTGGCGCGATTCATGAGCTCAGCGTTTTCTGTCCAGTTGAGGAAGCTGACCCAGCCGCAGCACTTCACCTGGCCAGGGGAGGGGACAGGGTGCTCAAGCCCACCGCCCGCTCGACTAGGGGCTTCCTGGACAGGAGCTCAGATCTGCCCTGTCCAGGTCTGCCCCCCGATTCCCACTCCCCACCCCGGTCTCAGCCAAACCACCAGGATTAGAGTTTATGTTTCACTTCGGGCTTTGTGAGCCACAAGGAGTTGAAAGAGGCTCTCAGGAAACACCACAAACTCTGAAAACAGCAGGGAACAGAATCAGAAGCAGCAAAAATAGAAAACACCAGAAGGGACGGCCACGCTGAGAGGACAGGGGCGTGCAGGACGCGAGGGGGCAGTGGCGTCCGACGGGGGTGCGGGGCTGGAGTCAGGCCACCGGGCTCCAGTCCAGCTCTGCCACCTGCCAGCTACTCAACTCTGGTCAAAGCGCTGACCTCAACTTTCCCGTCTGGAAAACGGGGGAAGCTAACTCACTCCCTAACTCGATCTGTTACAAGGATGAAATGGGACGAGGCAGCCAAGGTGTGCAGCCCAGGTCAGGAGGGCACAGCGGTCGCCCAGGAGAGGCCGGTTCCACCTGCAGGCTCTGAGCACATGCCGGAGCTGAGGTTTGGCTCTGAGCTTCCTGGTTGCCAGAGTGAAAAGGGAGACGTGGTACATCTGCCTTTTTAGAGGAGAAAATGCTCAAGATGATCCTGATGCAAAGAAAGCTCGTGAAGAGGACCCCATGAGGCTTCAGATCACAGGCGGCTTGAATTGCCAAAGGGACCGGGGATCTCAGCGGCGAGGCCTGTGTCCAGAAAATGCCCCTGAAGGCAGAGCGGAGTTGGGGGTGGGCCCTGTCAAATGTTGGCCCTGCCCCGTGCACAGGCAACTTGCTGCACTTCTTTGAGCCTAAGTTTCCTCATCTGGAGAATGGGGTGATGACAGTCACTCTGCTAGGGCTGAAGGGCGAGTACGGGTGAGCTGCGTGCCACCATGCCCAGCACGTGGTCACTTCCCCGCCAGCCTCCTTCCCGACCGAAGTGACGAGTTCCTGCACAGCAGCCTGGCAGCCAGCAGGGGGCGTGCCAGGCACACTCAGGCGCTCACCCGCTCCGGTCAGTTTCTAGTTGAGGGTTTATCCTCTATCTTGCTCCTTTCTTGCTGGCTGCCTCCTCTCCATCAAGAAAGGCTGGCACTCTGAGGGGCACCCACAGCCCCTCACACACCCAAGCAAAGTGAAGCAGCTTCTCTTGGTCGTTCAACTGCACCAGGCAGAGCCCTGCTCACCAGGGCCCCCTGCAAGGACACCCCCTGTGTCTCAGCGCCCCTGCATCACAACTAAATATCACCACTCACAGGCCACATGATAAGTGCCTCGGGCTTTACAAACTCATCACCCGTGAGCGTGGATCAATAGGCCCATTTCAGAGATGAGGAGACTGAGTCAGAGAAGGCCTGGCCAGAAAGTAGCTGAGTTCTGTATTTCAGCCACCAGGAGCCTGACTCACTGCCTGTTTTCTTACCACCATCCCAAGCAGCATCTGATAGACATCAAGTCACCGAGAGGTCCTGCCTGCTGCAGGAATTCCGTCAGTCAGTCCACTTCCTCCCCGGACACTTGTTTATCCTGGGACACCCCACCCCCGCCCCCACCCCGATCTCAGCAAAGGGCTTCAGCCATTGTAGATCAAACCAAAGGTGGGATGACAATGTCTTCCCGTGCGCCTGGAGCCTCTCAGGTGACACAGGCCCCCCGTGTCACCAAACCTCAGTGACGCATGTAGGCCAGAAGTGTCTCCATCCCCTCCTTCACTGCTCGGAGAACAGATGTGCCCACGTGGCCGGGGCAGAGATCGGCCTCTAGTCTCCGGGGGCTCCAGCTGTCAGGCTTTTCTGCGCTGCCCTTCCCTGCCCCTCACACCCCCAGGCCTCCCCGAAGGCAGCGGGCGGGCAGGGCCAGCAGGCCCCTGGTGACAGAGGGGGTGGCTACCGCCCGGGGAGGGCAGGTCCGGCGGAGAGCTCACAACATCCGGGACCACCCAAGGCGGGCGTCTGGGGCCTTATCCCCGAGGTGTGTGCTGTGTGTGGTGACTGGTTTGACATCAAGGCAGGAACACAGACACCAAGGCAGGCTGGGAACCCAGTCAGTCAGTCAGCCCGTCTCTCTCTTCCACTTTAATGGAGGTGAAATACGCTAAAGTGTATTGGGCCTCCCTGGAGGCTCAGACGGTAAAGCGTCTGCCTGCAATGCAGGAGACCTGAGTTCGATCCCTGGGTCGGGAAGATCCCCTGGAGAAGGGAATGGCAACCCACTCCAGTGTTCTTCCTGGATAATCCCCATGGACAGAGGAGCCTGGTGGGCCACAGTTCATGGGATCGCAAAGAGTCGGACAGTTCATGGGATCGCAAAGAGTCGGACACAACTGACTTCATTTCACAATGAAGTGAACAAATGCGTCTTGATGAACTTTTCTACCCATGTTGACATAACCGCCACCTGGATCAAAATTTGAATAGAACATTCCTTTCGCCCTGGAAAGTTCCCATGCCATCTCCCAGAGGCGGACTTCACGCGGGCCTGTGTAGCCTCTCAGCTGGGACACGCGGTCTCGTAACCTCCAGGGGGAACGCCCAGCCTGGCTGGAGGAGCGGGAGGAAGACTGCCCCCACCTCTCTGGCCAGGGGTGGGGAGAGCGCTGTGAATCCTGGATCAGCCTCCGGGCCCGGAGCCCCCCGGGCAAAGACTTGTGGGGGTCACTGGGGGTCGGGCAGGAGGAGGGGCTGCTGAGGAGCTCCTGACCCCAGCAGACGCACACTCACACTCACACCACCAGCCTCGTCTGTCAGCGCACAGGCCCACAGGCACCCAGGGGCCTGTCCGTGTGCCCCTCACCTGAGCCTGCACGTAGTCCCAGGCCTCCTGCAGGCTGTCCCCGGAGCCGTCCGTGTAGTTGTGAATGAGCTTGGTCACGATGCTGCCCATCTCCTGCTTCAGCTGCAAAGGAGAGAGCACGGACCACGGTCAGCATGCTCGAAACCCGCGACCCCATCCCTGGTCACACGTGCTTAAGCTGCCTCTCCGCCATGCCCCAAAACGCCGGAGCTACGCTCACCGCTCAGAAGCATGTTGTCATCCGTTCCAACCGCTTTCCTGGTCCTCCCTGGGCGCCAGCTCCCCCGACCCCAGGGCAGTCAGGGTCAGCCACCCCCGCCCGACCGTCTCCTCAGCACTCAACAGCACGTGAGCCTGTAGACGACAATCTGTCCACGTCATTGCTGCAAACTGTCCAGCAGCGGGCGTCTCAGGAGAAACGCTGCCGTCTTCTCAACAGCCCACAAGGCCCTACACCTTATGGCCAGCTCTTTTTGTTTCTTTGTTTTTAATTAATTAACTTTTTTAACTGAAGGATAATTGCTTTACAGATTTGGCCCTGCTGCTTCCAGACCTCGTTTCCCTGCTCTTCCGCCTTCCTTTTCAGTTACGGGGTCTTTGGGCAAGGTGCACTCCTGCCTGGGGTCTTTGCACTCCCCTCGGCCTAAAATCTTCTTCCCCAAAATATGAATGTGGCTCGTTCTCCCACTCTCTTTAGAGCTCTCCTCAAATGGCTCCTCCTCAGAACAGCCTGCCTGAACCACTCAGGAAAATCTCAGCCCTTCCCTACCCCCTGCCAGGCCCCCCTTATCCTACAAGGGGAGGCCCGCTGCAGGTTTTCCCCTGTAGCCTTGTCATAGCACGCTCATCTGCTTCCAGGATTTACGGTCTCTCTCGCCCACTAGAACATCAGCTCCATGTTGGGGGGCAGCAACTGAGTCTGAGACAGCCTGGCCAGGGGAAGGGTGCTGTGAGCACGGAGGAACCCCGCCACCTGCCCAGCTCCAGGGCCTCCCAAAGCTCACATCTGCCTAGGCTGGCTGGGAATGTAGGGTCCCTGTGGGAGGAGAGGGAAGCACCTGCTTTTCACTAACCCCGCAGAGGAAACACTCGTTTATAAAGAAGGTGGGTGTGAGGTGCCGGGATCAAAAGGCTCCGGCACCCAAGGCCTCTTTCTGGAGTTTGAACAGAAGATCTCACTATGCAGCTTTTCAGGAACCAGCCCACTGTGCAGCGGGAGGTGAGACCCAAACCGGCCCCACCTGCAGATCTTGCTCAGGGGCCTTCCCGGGCACCCCAGCTGGAACAGGCTGCTCACGGTCACCTCTTGTCCCCACAGAACCTCAGGGCAAGGGGCCTGAGAGGAGCGGGAACACCGAGGGGACGGCCGCATGCCTGCCCCTCGGTTCCTGAGAAAGAGGAATCGGGGAGGTGGGACAGGGACCTCCCGACGGGGGCTTTCAGTGCGAGCCGGCTCAGAACTCCGTGAGCAGGGGCTTCCTCCAGCTCCCCACGAACACAGCGCTCAAAGAACCCACATCCTGCAGACTGCCCTGCGGGCACGGCCCCCTCCGTTCACCTGCCCCAGAATCACTCTCTGTCCCTCTCTTACCATAAATTTCTTAGTCAAATATTTCTCTGGTTTTACTGGCAGAGATCTACAACTTGCAAAAGCTAGCCTGTCATAACTAATCACAACAGTAGCAGCCAACTTTGATCAAGCTTGTTATTACCAGTACCGTGCGAAGGACTTTTAATGCATTATTTGACTATCCCTCCAGGCAGATCGAAGGCCTAGGTATTATAGAGAGGCAGAAAACAAGGACCAGAGAGGTTAATTAACTTGCCCAAGGTCTCACAGCGAAGATGTGAAGAGCTGGGGTTTGGACCCATGTCTGACTAATTCCAGAACCCAAGCTTTTATCCATTGAGCTCTATCAGCATTTAAACATGGCCATCGCTTGCAATAGGTCAAACCAGTTTCTTTCTTTTTTTTTCTTTAGCACTTAATCTTTAATATGTTTAATTTGGTCAAAATCTATGGAAGTCTACAAAAATCTACAGACCATATGGCTGTGTAACGCAACGCAGGATGTATTATAACAGTACCATACGGAGAATGTAAAATGTAAAGTTAGACATTAGGTTAACTCACAGATGTGAATATAGTCGTTTCTCCAGTGGTGACAAGGACCACTTACTTTAAAATTCTCTCAACAAATAATTAAAAGCTGCCTAGGTATCATTTTGAACTGTGGTGTTGGAGACGACTCTTGAGAGTCCCTTGGACTGCAAGGAGATCAACCAGTCCATCTTAAAGGAGATCAGTCCTGGGTATTCATTGAAAGGACTGATACTAAAGCTGAAACTCCAATACTTTGGCCACCTCATGCAGAGTGTAGACTCTGTGGAAAAGACCCTGGTGCTGGGAGGGACTGGGGGCAGGAGGAGAACGGGACGACAGAGGATGAGAGGGCTGGATGGCATCACCGACTCGATGGACATGAGTTTGAGTGAACTCCGGGAGTTGCTGATGGACAGGGAGGCCTGGCGTGCTGCAGTTCATGGGGTTGCAAAGAGTAGGACACGGCTGAGTGACTGAACTGAACTGAGGTGTCATTTTAAGCTCCCCCAGTTCTCTTGTTTGGAATGAAACCCCGTGAGGTCACTGCAACGAGCAGCTTTAAACCAGAGCCGCTCGGTGGTTTCCCCAGGTCGCACAGTGAGGGCTGTCTGCTGTAGAATCTGAGCCTCTCTGCCCCAACCCTCTCTGCTCCACCTCTGCTCCCCAGTGAGCAGGTGACCCCTGAGGCGCGGAAAGAAGGTGGTCCCCAGGGGCACTTGCAGAGAGAGCCGTCTCCCCCCACATCCTCCCACCGGACCTCCCCGCACTGACCTGGGCTCTATTTATACCCAGCATGGTTGCCACAGCAGCCCAGACTTCCCTGTTTCAGCCCCCAGAAATGAGAAGGCGATGGAAGCTGGGTGGTTTCCACTGAGGCTGGGTGGTTTCCATGGAAACACCACATCCATCCTCCAGCCCAGAATGGGGCCGAGGGACACAACTGGGCCGGGGGGCCGCAGCGGCAGGGGCTGATTCAGCTCGGTGTTGATGCCTTGGGACCCCAATGCCCAGGAGGCAGTGTCGGGAGCCCGGGGAAGTTGCCCTGGCAACCAGGCTGCTCCTGAGACAGGGAGGAGCCGGGAGAAGCAGCTCACCATCTCACTTCACCCCTGCAGCGGCCATCTGTGGGTTCTGCCTGCCCCCTGCCCACTCTCCCTCCTTCAAACAGCAACGCCCTTCCTTAGCAGTAAGCACCCCTCCAACGCTCCATGTGGCTGAGGAGTCCTGCCCCCTCGCTGCCAGGGGCAAGCAAAAACCCAGGCTGCCACTTAGCGCCTTCTACACCCTGGCACAGAGAGTGGTTCAGGGATGGGCAAGTGACCCAAGGTTCCCACCCGAGGGCCCTCGCTTTCGGCTAATTTGGTGGGATGAGGGCCTGAGTGGCCACTCCGAAACCCCCTGGAGACAGCTGGCCTGAGGAGGAAGCCGGCGGCGGTGAGCAGGGCTGAGGATGAAGACAGGGCTGCTGGCAGCGTCAGCAGCCTGGACCCCGCTGAGCCTGCAGCCAGGGCGGGCCAGTTTCAGTTGGGTTACTGTTACATGTAATAAAGAGGCTTGCCTAGGAATGGCTGCATAATTTACAGCCCAGTGTAAAGTGAAAATGCAGGGCTCCTTACTTCAAAATGAATCGGAATTTCAAGACACCAGCCCCAGCACAGAAAGCTTCTAAGTGTGGGATGCTGTGTGGCTGGCTGCTCAGTGTACACGCCTAGAAAGCCGGTCCTGCTCTTGCCCCATACCATCCTCCCCGCTTCCCCAAAGAGAAAACCAAGGCGCAGACAGTGAGAAGAAGTGCACAAGGCCAGACAGCTGGCAGGCTGGGGAGGCACACCCATCACCAGCTACACGCGTCTCCAGGACCCCGAGATCCTGTCGCAGCAAGCCACCCAGCATCCCACCCAGCATCCCCACCCGACCCTGCCGCCCTCTGGGACGCCTCTCCCCCGACCCCACACCACCCCATGCTACGCTTCTATGTCGCTTTGTGGTGCAACTTTTCTGAGAGAGGTACAATAAGAAGACAGCATATCATCCGAAATTAAGAATCCTTTTCGTACTTTTCCAGGCTCTGCTTAAATGCTCCCTGTGATGGGGAACTCAGTACCACACAAAATAGCACATTGCCGGGAGGCTCTTGGTACAATCAGCTCATTTTAAGTTGCGCCCAAATGGCTTCTATCCATTAGTTTCCATCCTCCCTCTGCCTCCCAAGTNCATTTTCGTACTTTTCCAGGCTCTGCTTAAATGCTCCCTGTGATGGGGAACTCAGTACCACACAAAATAGCACATTGCCGGGAGGCTCTTGGTACAATCAGCTCATTTTAAGTTGCACCCAAATGGCTTCTATCCATTAGTTTCCATCCTCCCTCTGCCTCCCAAGTCCCAGCTGGGACCACACAGAACAAATCGAATCGTTCTCTCCCAGGACAAAAGTCATTCAGATGTTTGAGACCCAACTTCATCCCCCTTTACCCCTTCCTCCCCAGGGTAAATCTCCAGGCTCCTTTGCAGCCTCTTTGGGATGGTGTTCAGCCCTCTCTCCATGCTCCTATGTGCCAAACTGCCTCTCACAATGAGGGGTCCCCATGCAATGAGAGGGACCCATACCTTCTCGCCCCCTGCCCCTGCACCCACAGAAGAGGTTGCCAAGCACTTTGAGGCTTCATCCTGGGAACCTGGTAAGAAATGAGGACCCTGTGCCCTGGAAGATGTGGAGGGGGTAGCATTTTCACTCCTAGTGGCCACCTAGGCCTTTCCTGAAAGTCTGGCTGCAATCTACATAACCAGCTCCCGAAGAATTCAGCAGGGGGCCGCATCCCATACGTGTCCCCCGCCACGATAGGCTCCCTGAGGGCGGGCCCAAGCCAGGCGCTAGAGCCAGACACGCAGGTGCTTGACTCTCTGCCCACTGGCCTCCACAATCCCTTTCCAGAGGGCAGTCTGGGTGCCTTCTTCCCCTTTCCTGAAAGGGAAGAGAAAGGTCCCCACCACTCCCACCTCCACCCCCGTCCCGACTCCAGCCACCTCCCTGTGGCCGTGGAAACCCAAGCTAGTGAATCAGGAAGTTTCCATGGCAGGGAGAGCTGTCTCACAGAACACGCTGTCCTCAAGGAACTCGCTTAATCACCTGTGTGTTCCCTCCTAGGGGCGCTGGCTGGTTGGCTACTGTGGGCCCCTTGCGTGGGAGAGGGAAGGAGGAGAAAGGGAATAATGGCTTTCCTGGCCGGCCACCCTCTCTGCAGAGCACACAGCAGTCCAGCTGAGCCCCCGTCACCACCAGCAGCCCCCTGCCTCCGCGCCGGCGACCACCCAGACCGCGCGAGCCCCTCCCCTCACGCTCTCAGCCCGCAGGCCTTCTGCTCAGGTTGAAAGTGAAAGTATTAGTCGCTCAGTCGTGTCGGACTCTTTGCGACCGCATGGACTGTCGCCTGCCAGGCTTCTCTGTCCATGGAATTCTCCAGGCAGGAATACTGGAATGGGTAGCCATTCCCTTCTCCAGGGGATCTGCCACATAGCAGGCAACGGCAGAACCCCGACCTGAGTTTTTCCCAGTAAATGGGTGCTGGGTAATGATCAGACAAGGATACAACCAGAGGAATCTTAACCCCATACCTAAATCCCAGCTCCCACAGCCCTTGCTAATATGAGCATTGATACTGGTGACCACAGGAACAGCTGCCCATTCACTGAGCCCGTACGAGGCATTAGTGACGTCAGCAACGGTGATGATAATAGCAAACTCTTGCAGTGATGCCAGCACACATCTGCTCTGGGCCAGGCGGACACTAGGCCCTTCCCACCTGTCAACGCCTCCACCCTTGGTGCGCTACTTATAAGGTGGCCTTCGGGGCCAGTGCGCCCCGGCACGGAGAAACGGTGGGATTTTAGGCAGGGCTGGAGGGCTGCGTGTCACCCCCACAATCTCTTCCATTCTGTATTTCCCAGGGGGCACCTGAAGGGGGTAAGCCAAGGCCGTCAAGAAGCTCATTTCCATCCGGGTTCGATTTCGCCACCAAATGAGTTGTGAGTGGCATGTTGGGTTTCTGAAGTGTTTTTTGGACTTTGGAATTATGGCTAAGGGAGAGCAGACCTGTAGGATTGCTGCCGTTTGACAAAGGAGGAAACTGAGGCACAGAGGGGCTGAGTAACTTGCCGAGGGTCTCAGAGCAGGGCTCCGGCATGGGCAGCTTGGTTCTGGGGTCCAGGCCCTGGGCCAAAACATCTGTGTTTTCTACAAGCCTTGAAGTCTGGGCTCCCAGCAAGCCTGGGGCTGGGGGGAAGCGAGCCAGGTCTATTCTCCTCCATTGACAGAAGCAGATCCCACAGCTTGGAAGGCCCGTGCTTCGCCCAAGGCGCCCAGCCTCCCCTGCTGCCGCCCTGGGAACAGTGGCTGCTGGGGGGAGAGACACTGGAGACCACTTCAGGGGGACCCCAGGGGCTCAGTCCCTCCCACCTGCTCAGGAGGCCTGGAGAGCGGGGATATGGGGCCCGTTGCCTTCCAAAACAGCCTTTTTCCTTCGGGCTCACCCAGGTCCCACCTCCCCAGCTGGGCCTCATCTGCAGGAATAAACACCACTGAGGGCATGTTTAGTCTTCCACTGGGATTTACAATGTGCTGGGAAAGAAAAAATAAATCATTCATTCCAACTCAGGCGATCGGGTGGCGCCAGAACTTCCCCAGCGAAGCCAGGAAATTTCCCCCTGCTTTCCCGAGAAGGAGATGGGCCAAGGGGAGGTGGGCTGGGGCTGGGGACTGGGGGGCATGAAGTGTGGAGTCTGGGAGCTTGGGGGAGGCAGAGAAGGGGACAGTGGGGTACCGCGACACACACAGTCTGGACTAGAGTGAGGAGAGCTGATTCTCCACACCAGCCCGGCTCCAGGGCTGGGCGTCGCCTCTGGGGCATGGCTCCTGGCTGGCAGCCAAGCAGATTATGCCAGCTAGAGGGGAGGCCGCGTGGAAGTGGAGGGAAGCACAGGCCTCGGGTTGGAGTGGATGGGACTCTCCGCCCTGTTGCATGTGCAATGCATATGACCAGGGGCAGAATTCACTGCCTTCCTGGGCCTCAGTTTCTTAAACATGAAAATGCCAATAAAACTAAAATGAGTGTCAAGCGACTAGCTCAGCCCCTGGGACGTGACTGGTGCTCACAGATGGACACTGTCTTTATTACTGTGAGATGGGACCGCACGGGGGTGAAGGGGCGGCCTGCCTCACGCCGTGTGACTAGCTTCTGAGCCACAGGAACCGCTCACTGTGGCCCCGTTCTCGTCCACTCTCTCGGTGCTGTGCCACTGAGAGGGCCCAGAGAAGCCCCAAGTGCCACACAGTGGAAATGAAGACCCAATCCTGCCATGCTTGCGCTGGGAGAGTAGCTTCCCTTCCCTCAACATCGGCTTTCTGTCTGGTAACCAAGCCAACTTCCTTTTATCTACTAAACTGCTATTTTCCCTTTCACCTTGGCTGCCAGGAAGCTCAGTGTTCAAGTTAGCTCTAAGCTCCCACGAGAATCTCGTCCCCCAGCTCAGGAATAACGTTTTTCTTCTCTCTTGGTGTGTCTTCTGATAGTCCTCATATTGATTTTAGCTGCTCTATGCCTACGTTGGAAGCTAGCTCCAATGTTCCTAGTAAACAGTAGTGAAGTGAAGTGAAAGTCACTCAGTCGTGTCCGACTCCTTGCAAAGAATCTCGTCCCCCAGCTCAGGAATAACGTTTTTCTTCTCTCTTGGTGTGTCTTCTGATAGTCCTCATATTGATTTTAGCTGCTCTATGCCTACGTTGGAAGCTAGCTCCAATGTTCCTAGTAAACAGTAGTGAAGTGAAGTGAAAGTCACTCAGTCGTGTCCGACTCCTTGCAACCCCATAGACTGTAGCCTGTCAGGCTCCTCCGTCCATGGGATTTTCCAGGCAAGAGTGCTGGAGTGGATTGCCATTTCCTTCTCCAGGAGGAACCACTATAATGAAAATTTCACCAGCGTGATCCAGGAAGCCAGATGGCCTGGGTTCAAACCCCAGCTCTGCCACTTACTAGCTGTGTGGCCTTTGGCCCAGGGACTTAGCCTCTCTGTGCCTGGGGTTCTACATCTGAAACTGAGGGTACTCATACCCACGACCTCAAAGGCTTGCTATGAGGAACACATAAATGCAGTATATACAAAGCGTTAGTGCCAGGCTTGCTCTAGATTCTGTGAAGTATTACTTGATGATGTTGCTGTAATGTTTTCTCAACTTCCTTCCAAGAAGGACCTGTGGCAACTTGACTTTCAAAGCGGTAAAATGTAGGAGTCCACATGGCCACTGGCTCTGCCAGCCCTGTGGGTGGATGGGAACGGTGGTCCTGGAGGGAAGGCAGGATCCAGCCTCAGCTGGGCCCAGGGTGAGCTCCGACAGGCTGCGTGGCGCCTGGGCCCTCATCTGGCCTGGCTACTGCCACTTGGATGCCCGCAGCCCTCACCTGGAGCCTGAATGGAGGTGAGGCTCAGGGAGAGAAGGCAGGGAAAGTGGCTGACACTGAGCCCAGTATCAGGTGTGTGCTCAGTAGGGATTAGGGACAAGGGGCTAGCGTTACTATTACTGATGCTGTCGTTGTCAATCATCTCTCTGAGCATCTGCTTCCTGGCCCGTCAACGTAAGACTTACACAGCAGAGCTGCTGGGAGGATGAGACGAGATAATGTGCCTAAAGCTTCTAGAAAATACCAAGTGCACAGAGCAGGTGCTCCTTAATGCTGACTGTGACAGTCACGATCAACTGGCACACCCAGTGGCCAACAGACAGCCCCCTGTTCTCTTGCGTCTCTGTCTTTAGAGGCTGAAAGCTGGATACTCACTTTCTCAGCCTCCCTTGAAGCTAGGAGTGCCTTTAAAACTCAGTCTGGAGGAGACTAGTCAGGGGCTTGCTTTTTGGATAAAAGGGAGGGCCATGACTGGCACTGCCCCAGACTTGCTTGCTTGGTCGGGGGCTTGCTTTTCGGATAAAAGGAATGGCCGTGGCTGGCACTGTCCCCTCCCTTTCTCCTGGCCAGAGCAGCACAGATGTCGGGCCTGGTGCTGTGGCAGCCATCTTGTGACCATGAGGTGAGTGGCATGATGGAGGAAAGATGTCAGGATGAGGATGCTGAACAGCCAGCCAGAACCAGGGCCTCTTGAGCTTCCAAACCTGACTTCTGGTTAAATCAACAACATACGTCCTTAGAGTTTAAGCCCCAGTATGTCTGATTTTCTATTCCAAAACACTGAAGGTCTTCCCTCTGACATGGGAATAACGTTTTCATGGACCATCTCCTCCCCGGGCCTCATCTGCGGACGAGATGCTGAGAATTATGCTAAGTGTTTTGCTAAGATAATCTCACTGAATCATTGCAGCAACCCTGAGAGTTAAGTTATTAATGACCCCCAGTTACAGAAGGTGAAACAGGAACAGGGAGGCAAGCAGCTTGCCAGTGGCCACACAGCTAGGAAGTGGTGGGGTCCAGTCAATATTGGGCCAGCAGCGACTCCACCCACCTGTATTGCCTCCACCCACCTGTAGCATTCTGCCACGTGACCCCAGGGAACCAGAGGCCCTGGAGGCTGACCCGGCACCTGCGAGATTCCTTTTTTCTTGGGGGATCCTAGTTCCCTGACCAGGGATTGAACCCACACCCTTGGCCCTGAAAGCATGCAGTCCTAACCACCAAACTGCCAGGGAATTCCCCACCTTTGGGTTTCTCCATGACAACCATGAGGCCTCTTGTCTGTCAAAAAGACTCTAGTTTTACTGACTTCTCTTGCCCATCATCTGCGACTCGTAGGAGCCTGTAAGCTGCACGAGGGCAGGGGCCACTCCCTGCTGAAACCCTGCCCCCGGGACAGTGTCCAGCACAGCAAAGTGCTGTATGAGTCACTTGCTGAATTAACAAAACAGACTGGCAGGTTCCGCTGTGGCTACGGACCCGGAGGCCCACCTTCCTCCGTGTCCATAAACAACAAACGTGGCCCGTCTTGCCCATTCACTATGCCTCAGGGCTTCGCACGTCTGCCAGAACTCTGCCCGGCAGGCACTGGCACGCGCATCTCACAGATGAGGAAACTGAGGCTCAGAAGGGCACGTCAGCAAGGGCCAGAGCTGGGATTTGCGAATAGGCAGACCCAATATTTTGTCCACCTGATGCAAAGAGAGACTCACTGGAAAAGACTCTGATGCTGGGAAAGATTGAAGGCCAAAGGAGAAGAGGGCGACAGAGGATGAGATGGTTGGATGGCATCACTGACCCAATGGACATGAGTTTGAGCAACCTCCAGGAGAGGGTGAAGGAGAGGGAAGCCTGGTGTGCTGCAGTCCATGGGGTTGCAAAGAGTCGGAAACGACTGAGCAACTCAACAACAGACTCCCAACGCCAGGCTCTTTCCACTTCTGCACGGGCCATGCGCACTGACGCAGGCGTTTCTCTCCTTTATTTGTTGGGCCCACAGAGATTTACCAGGAACCACTGCGTGCCAGGCGCTATGCCAACTGCTAGGTATGCAGCGGTCAGTCAACCTGCTGAGGTCCCCACCCCACAAAAGTGACGTACGCTGGGGTCCCCCACCCCACAAAAGGCCATGAAGACGCTGAGGCTGGCTAAGATCTAGTGAGCACAGCAGACACCTGAGGCGGGAGGAAGCTTGGGGAACGGAAAGACAAGACGGAAAAGAAGGTGAGAGAGAGAGGAGTCTGACAGGGGATATGCGGGGCAGGGGAAGGGGGGGCGGTGCCTAATGGCAATGATGGAGCCCCCCCCAGGTGGATGGAGTTCAGAAATCGCGACCAACATTTCCCAAGAATCCCAACAGATCACGCAGGGAAGAGCTCACATCCTCCTCCAGCTCCCAGGTGTGGGGTGTGTGGAGCCCACTCCAAACCCCGAGGCTGTGACGTGCCAGGAGGGCCCCGGGGGGGGGGGTCGCGCCTCCCGTGGGCAGGGGGCTTCGGGCGCTGTCCTCTGACAGCCCCGGGTGCTGCAGGGAAGCCGGTGAAGCACCCTCAGGGCGTGGGGGGCGGGGGCAGAGCTTCCAGACGGCAACAGAAAGACCCTGAGCGCCTCAGGGGTCAGGAGGACCGCCCTCGGGGACGCGGACTCCTGGGTCCACCGCGGATGCGCAGCCCTGAGAGCCTCAGGGATCAGGAGGACCGCCCTCGGGGACGCGGACTCCTGGGTCCACCGCGGATGCGCAGCCCTGAGAGCCTCAGGGATCAGGAGGACCGCCCTCGGGGACGCGGACTCCTGGGTCCACCGCAGATGGGCAGCCCTGAGAGCCTCAGGGATCAGGAGGACCGCCCTCGGGGATGCAGACTCCTGGGTCCACCGCGGATGGGCAGCCCTGAGAGCCTCAGGGATCAGGAGGACCACCCTCGGGGATGCAGACTCCTGGGTCCACCGCGGCTGGGCAGACTTTGCAGGAGCTGACCCGGAATCCACCTGTTCGTTGTGCTTTCCCAATGACAGACACGGCCAGGGCTGCCAACGGGCTGACTGACCGCGACTCCCAGTGGAGGGGGCAACCCTCAGAGGGGCTGAGGTCCCCACCTCGGCCATGGAGGGTGCATGGGGGCCCTTAAGGAATTACCACAAAGCTGGCGCATTGGTGGGTAGGAGGGGGTGACCCAGCCCCACTTCCTGGGCACAGACAGAAGGGTTCTGGAGCTGAGGAAATGCCCTGGCCAGCCCACCTCACTCCCAGGCATCAAGGCAGAGCGGCCACCCTGCCCAGCTCCTTAAAGGAGACCCGGAGAAGCTGAGCAGAGGCCCGAAGGGGGTGAGTGAGGAGACTTTCCTCTTACTCCAGGCCCTTACTGCCCAGGCTCTCACCCACCAACAAGAGCAGGGGAAGGCGGTCAAATTTTGCTTTTTCTTAAACTTCTGGGTTTGAGTTTCAGCTAGCCCTCCCAGTGAATCCTCCTCCTCCCAACATCAACTGGCACTGCCTGGAAATCCATGGTGTGCCAACCCCGAAGAAGGCCCTTTATCTAAACCAGCCTGCTGAATTTCTGCCACGGCCCAGTGAAGGTGGCGTGGCGCCACACCCTGATCCCTCTGTCGGGGCCCGGAGCAGCTAGGAGGCTGCAAACGGGGCTCAAGGGGCAAGGCTGGGGGCTGAGAGCCCGCCGCCACCACCGCCACTCGGGGCCTTCTCCTGGGAGGCCAGCTGAGGTGCGGGCTCTCTGTGTCCCAGAACATTTTGTCAGCCCCTGTCCTCCTCCAGGGCCTCAGGCTGCTCCTGATCTGAGCAACCTGACGTAGGAAGGGGGAACGTGTATAGCCCAGGTCCTATACACCAAGACTGGCATCCTCTGGCCTTGTTGGGTCTCAGAGACCAATGAAGTGGGCAGGAAGTAGCCCAAATCTCCCAAAGTACCCAAGGACCACGTGAAGTCGGTTGCTACCTAACCCCAACTTTGCTGCCAATAGGCTCTGACCCCTGTGGGATGTGGGCAGGCCATTTTCTGGGCTTCTGGTTTTTAGTGTTTTTTTTTTTTTCCTCTGTGAAATAAAACTAGTAATTCCGGCTTCTTAAAGATGTTCTAAGGATCAGATGGTATTATAAACTGATTTAACAATCATTTATGTAGGGTTTACGATTTACTAGAAACCCTTCTAAACTCGTTCAGACATTAACTTGCCTAATTTCTCACGATGGACTTTATGACGTGGTCTATTATTACCTTCACGTTACAGGTGAGGAGGTACAGAGGGTGGAGTAACTTGCCCAGGATGGCACAACCGGTAGATTGCAGAGCCAGGACCGGAACCCTGGCATTGGGCTTGGTGCTCTGCGTCCTGACCCGCCGTGCTGGCTTCTGCTCCTGACGGTGTGAATGCGGGGTGTGCCGCGGGGCCTGGTGGTAGGGGGCTGGGGGGCGTTCAGGAGCCATGCCCCCTGGTTCCCATCCCTGTTCACCCACCCTCTAGCTGTGCCCTGGAACAAGTTACTACCTTTCCCCTCAATTTCCTCCATTGTAAGATGGGGCTGGTAACGCCCAGCCCCAGGGACTCCCAGTGAGGACTCAGTTAGGTAAGAGGAGAGCCGTGTCATGCAGGCTCTGGGCTCACGCACACAGTAGGCCCTGGGCTCCCGGTTCTGACTCTCACTTGCTGCGAGACTCTTTGGAAGTATTTTCCTCCCTTTCTCTGAGCCTCAGTTTACTCAAGGGTATAGTGACTGGGCTAACAAATTAGTGTGTCTGAACGTTGGCTGCCTGGGGAACCCCAGGGAAGATTTTTAAAAGCCTCGGTGCTCTGGAGCTCCACCCAGACCCCTGGAGTCAGCTCCCTTGGGGGTGGGGTCAGGCCTTGGTATCTGCAAAATCACTCGGGTGCATCCAGGGGGCTTCCAAAGCCTGGCCAGTTTGAGATTCTCAGCCCTGAACAGCGAGGACCCCGGGAGCGCCAAGCGGGCGGGGCGCTGAGGGCAGAAACATGGTGGGCCAGCTGGGCCCAGAGACTTTGCTTTGAGGCACAGTGCCCGCTGAGTGTGCACCACGGCCCAGGAAGCGGGCAGCCTGGGCCGAGCGAGCGGGGCCGGGGAGAATGTGTCCCACCCTCCTTGCAGGGAGGGCGTAGGGGGTGTGGGCACCCGACTGCGGCAGGAAACCCAAACCTTAGCCCCCGGATGGGGAGCAGTCCACGCCCTGCCCCCAGGAGAAGTCAGGATTGACAGTCCCAGACAGCAGCGGATATGGTGGAGGGGGGATCACCCTTGCTTCCCTTCCCTTCATGTCCAAGGAGAGGCGCAGCCCCCGGGGCCCCCTCCATCACCCATCCTAGCCTGGTTCCGTTTCATTCAAATCAAGCAGCTGTCATGGGCCTGAGTCCAAACCTGCTGCTTCGGGCAGCTGCTGGGAGGGGAAGTGAGCCAAGGACCCGCTCGCTGAGGGGCGTGGCATCGCTGGACTCCGCTCTCTGCCTCCGTCCCACCTCAGGACGTCCACTGGAGGCCAGCTCAGCAAGCCTGGCAGGCTTCCTGGAGGAGGTGGCGAGCACCGGAAAGGCCTCCTATCGTCCTGGCAGGGGAGCCTTGGGTTTCTTCCCCTCCAGCTTCAAGAGGGAGACAAGGGGCTTCCCTTACCACCTGGACCAAAGCTCTGGGGGTTCAAGTCCCACACCCGTTGCTCCAAGGTTGGGTGAACTTGAGCCAGGGACATTACTTCTCTGAGGCTCACGTCTTCATTTGAAAGGCAGGAAGTCCCTATTGCCCGAGGCTGCTGTGAGGTTAAGGCAGTTTATCTATGCCAAACGCTTGGCTCCATGCCTGGCACACTGTGACCACAAACGGTAGTCGCTGGCCTGGCGCCTCCTCATCACTGCACTTGCCTGGCCCACCTGGCCGGGGCAGGCACATAGTAGGTGCTTCGTGCATGCCTGATGATCTGCCGCTGCTGGCTTTCTTCTGAACTGGGAAGGGGAGGCTCTACTCCCCATGTGCTGCTGAGCAGGCAAGTGGAGGCATGGAGGAGGCAGGAGGCTTTCTCAAGGTCAGGGCAGAGGGAAGGGGCCTGGATGGAGAACAAACCTCTCTCATCCCCCAGCCTTCTCCAGACAAAGCAGCTTTGTTTGGAGCGGGAGAGAAAATTCCTTCTGAAAACCCCTGCGGAGAGGCCCGGGGGCAGAGTGGTCAGCATCAGGACCTGGGCAAGGCAGGCCCCGAGGGCAGCTGAAAAAGGGCGGGACGGGCTTTGAGGGTCCAGGACTTGTGGGAGCAGCCCCGCCTGCTGCCCCACCCCTCGTCCAGAGACAGCTGGGCCCGGGGGGAGCTGAGGGCTCCTTACGTAAGATGGAGATGAAACTGTTCTTGTCGACCAGGATCCATATCCCGAAGCCCAGGATCACTGCGCCCAGGACCTGGAAGAAAGGGGCAGTTAATGGGGTCCCCTCCCAGCTGCCCTGGGGTGGGGGGGGCCACATCCATCTTTGCCCAGCCCAGGATGTCAGGGTGGCCTCAGGCCCTGAACCCCAACTGCAACCAACTCCAGCAATCCAGAGAGTAGGCCAGGAGTGGGAAGGCCCTCCTCTCTCTGCTCTCCCCTACCCTACGCTGTGTGCGGTCAGACTGAGGGTACCGGCTCTGGGGGTGCCGACTCTTGCCAGGGGGACCCTCCTACTTATCTCCTGGCCCTTCCCCAGCTTGGGCGCTGGGAGCTCCCCAAACAAGCCAGGCTCTGGGGCACTTGGAGCCCTCCACGGACTTGATCATCAAAGCCCAGCCTGTCCTCAGATCTCTCGGCTCCGAGACCACTTTTCACGGGAGACTTCCTGACCCCCAGCCAACAAGGGGGCCTCAACTGTGGGGCAACCACCATCGGACCCTTCTTAAACCCACTAAACCCACTGGGTTTAACTCTGCCACATGTCTCTCTGGCTGGACTGTGAGCTCCCTGAGGGCAGGGGTGGGTTGCATGCAGCCTGTGGACCTGGGCACCTACTGTACCAGGGGCAGAGGACTCAGTGAGGGACTGACTTCATGAAGCAGACTGTGTACACACAAGATTAGAAAAGGAAAGGAATGGGGTGTGTGGTGGGGCATGGTCGTGTAGGCCAGGCCCAGGGATTTCCTGCCTCCCTTCCCTGCACCGGTGGGCAGACCCACAACCTGAGCCTCCCTCCCCAGGCGGAACCCCCACCAAGATCCACCCTCCCATCAAGCCAGCTAAGCTTGGGCCAGCCCACAGTCTGGCCAAAGCACAGATTCCCGTAAGGGGATGGAGGTGGGGAGGCCTGCATCACCCTGCAAGACTGGCCTTCCCCTGGGGCCTGGCTTGGGTCCAGGTTGGGGATAACCCAGTGCACCACCATGCCCCTTTACCAGCCCTGGGCTCCGGCCTCAGCCATCATCCCATAATCTCAGGGGCTAAGCCAGCAGCTGCTGACAGAGCCCTCAGCCTGGGATGAGCCCCTTGGCCCCAGGGGCTTCGTCAGTCTTGCTCTACAGTTATTAAAAACCAGAGCTGGGGCCATGGGTAAGGCGAATGGGGCATTTTTTGCTTCACATGTGATGGGTAAGGTGAATGGGGCATTTTTTGCTTCACATGTGAAAACTCAGGGGACACCAAAACCGCTCAGTAACCAAGATAAATGAGTTTATAGCAATCATTTTTAAGAAACAAAACCTCATGGGGAAAAAAAATTCATGATGAACAAAATATCAGTCTTTTAAATAAAGATAGGCTTGGTGTTGACTGCTTTTGCCTTTTGAAAAGGCGCAGGGCCCCAATGTGGTGGGCTATTGCTGACCCTGAAGCAAGTACCTTGCTTGCCTCACCCTTAGAGACAACACCCCTTAAAGACAGCAGCAGCTGAGGCCAGGAAGGGAAAGAACAATGACCCCCGACATCTGTCCCCAGCAGCTCACTTGTCGCCTCCTCTCCCTGTCAGATAGGCCGTTATTGTCCTCACTTTACAGACGGGGAGACTGGGCTCCTGACCTTGCCCGAGGTCACCCAGTTCTCTCATCAGGGGCTCAACGGCATGTCTTATTGTACAGCTTGGTCACTGGTGGCAAACCAGGGTCAGGGATTCCGGAGGTCTGTCCTGGGCCTTGGCCCAGAAAGCCAGTCCCTGAAAACAGGAAAACTCCTGGGACCCTGGGGGTGGGGGCTGTCTCTTATACACATCTTCANACACAGGGCTGTCAAGTATACCCTTGGCAGATGAGTGACGAGTGACGGGTAAATGGACAAACACACACACACGCTGTCTCCTTTCATTCTCTCATTTCTCTCTCACCCTCTGAGATAAAAACTCCCCCTCTCTCCCACTACAGCCCCCCTCCTGTCTCTTATACACATCTGGTGGGCGAGTGTCCACCCGTAAGTGGCAGGCACCTCAGCCCACACAGCTCGCTGGGAGGAAGGTGGGCTGGACAGGGCCTGGCAGTTAGGTTTCCAAAGACTCCTGAACCCCTCCCCACCCCAGCCAAGCACCCCAGCATGGCTGGCCCGGGGTCTGCTCTGCACTCACACCCACGTGAAGGAGCCCCGGTCTGCTCACCTGCACTCATGGGGCAGGGCTGCAGGAAGAACTGCCCTCCCAAATAGAGAATGCAAGACAGGGTGGAAAATTCCCTCTGGGCAAATATTTTACCCCCAATAGAGTAAAATCCCAGACTGCCCAGCTAGGCTCCTCAGCTCGCCTCCAGGAGCCCAGCAAGCAAAGCGCCTGGCACGATCTTTTCGGTTCCTCTGCAGGTCTGGGGGGAGAAGGCAATGGTGTCCCACTCCAGTACTCTTGCCTGGAAAATCCCATGGACGGAGGAGCCTGGTGGGCTGCAGTCCCTAGGGTCGCTAAGAGTTGGACACGACTGAGCGACTTCACTTTCACTTTTCACTTTCATGCATTGGAGAAGGAAATGGCAACCCACTCCAGTGTTCTTGCCTGGAGAATCCCAGGGACGGGAGCCTGATGGGCTTCCATCTATGGGGTTGCATAGAGTCGGACACGACTGAAGCGACTTAGCAGCAGCAGCAGGTCTGGGGACTACGGCCTGACCGCTTGCCAGGTGCTGCTGGATCTGCGCCAGGCCATGGGACAGCCAGGAGTGAGGCCAGGTCGGGGGGCCGAGCACCAGGACACCCCCTTTCTCTGTGAACCCAGACTGGGGCTACAGGGCACATCCCACATGAACACCTCTCCCCAGACCCACCGGAGCCTCCTGACGGGGGCCAGGCGCCTCACAGGCCAGCGTCCTACCTCCAGAAAGGTCATGGCACCCGCGGCCTCAAAGTTTCTTTAGATCTGAGAAAAGCTGATGACGGGGTAACGGAGTCTGGGGTCACGAGGGAGGGTAGGCCAGGGTGTACACGTGGACCCGTGTGCATACGTGAGAACACACGGCGGCAGCCAGAGCGATTTTGCCAAACCACAAGTTCAATCACATAACCGCTTCCCGCTGTGCAGGAAACACAGACCCAGATCCTTCCTGGAAGGGTGCTCGCCCAGCTGAGAGAGGCTCGCTGGGACCCACTCCCCCGGTGCTGGCCTTCCGGTCCTGCGGTGGGTCCGCGCGCCCCAGCTGCATACGTCACTGCAGGGCGCTCTTGCTGACTGCCCCGATGAGGCCAGCTGCCTTGTTATCTGCTCTGTTAGGGACCATGTCCTTCCTTCCCAGCACCTCTCACTGCAGTACTATTGTCCACTTGAGCCAGTATTTGCTGGAAGCCCATCAGCCCTCGGACCACAGGCCCCGGGAGTGCAGAAGCCATGGCTCTCCCACCAAGAGAATGTCTACCTGGCACCCAGCACGGGCTCTGAATACACAGGGCTGTCAAGTATACCCTTGGCAGATGAGTGACGAGTGACGGGTAAATGGACAAACACACACACACGCTGTCTCCTTTCATTCTCTCATTTCTCTCTCACCCTCTGAGATAAAAAGCTCCCCCTCTCTCCCACTACAGCCCCCCTCTATATCCTGATGAGCCCTCCTGGGCCACGGCACCCAGGGAGGGAACACCTGCTCCCTGCCAGCGTCCTGGAGCAGCTGGGAGGAGAAGAAGCGAGCCCAACCCTCAGAGCGCGGCCCGAGGGAAGCTCGTCCAGGCTCTGGTTCCGTGGGGAGCCTGGACGTGGAAGGGACACCTTGGCCCCAAACCCTCAACCCCGCTGGCTTCCTCCATGAAGTCTCCACCTCCCTCCCTCCCACTGCGTGGGGGGCGAGGGGGTGTCTGGGTCTCTGAGTCCCCAGGCCCTGCCACCTCCTAGGCTGAAGCCCAGACTCCCCCCTCAGGCCCTGAGAGCCCCAGGGACAGAACCACCTGCTCCCACACTCCACCCCTCATCCTGGCTGGCTGGCCCTTAGAGCTGGGCCTCAGCCGGGAGCCCAGTGCCTGCCAGGGAAGGCGTGGTTCAGGCTGTATGGAGAGCCGATTTCCAGAAGCCTGGCCCCGCCGGGAGGGCCCTGACCTCTGAGCTGGGAAACTCAGGTGCCCAGGCCCTGTGGCCATCAGTGGAGGGCCGGAGCTGCAGGCGGCCTCAGCAGCATCCTTGAGGTGGGGAAGGTGGGCCAGAGCCAGGGTGGACCCGCTGCAGGGCAGGCAGCGCCAGGGCTGTCCATGTCCACGCAAGTGTGTGCGTGCACGTGTGGGCACATGTGTGTGCATGCATGTGAGTACATGTGTGCATGTGTGTGTACATGCACGGGCCCACATGTGGGCACATGTATGTGCGTGGGTACGTGTGGGTACATGCGCATGCACACGTGTGGGTGCATGGATATGGGTGCATGTGTGTACGTGTGTACATGTGGGTACGTGTGTGTGTGCGGATGTGGGTACATGTGTGTGCATACATGTGTGCCAGCAACACACCTGTAAACATCTATGTGTTGGGTTAAAGTTATGAGAGGGAGTTTAGCATGATGCTTTGTTTTCCAAACTTTCTATACTCCTGTGTAACTTGTAATGTAAAAAAACTTTTTTTCCACAAGGAATTCATTGTAGAAAATTTGAAAAATGCAGAGAAGCAAAAAGAATGAAACCAAAAATCTCAGGAATCCCAACAAGAATATTCAGAGGTATTTTCTGTTCCTCTTAAAAATATGCATGTGTGTGTGTGTGTGTATATATATATATACCTTTAAAAAAATAAAATTGAGTCATAATAAACATCCTATAAATATTTTGATTTTTTTTAATGGTATCGGGTGAACCGATAGCACGAGAGGCCACAGCCCCCGGCAGCACTCCTTTATCGGTCTCTCTAGTCCACTCTCCACCCACCCCGACCCCCATCACACACTCACACTCACACACTACTCACACACACCCACACATGCATACTCACGTACGCTCACACACACACACATACCCCCAACACACACTCACAAAGAATCTCACGTACACTCACACACATCTATACATATTGTCCACTTGAGCCAGTATTTGCTGGAAGCCCATCAGCCCTCGGACCACAGGCCCCGGGAGTGCAGAAGCCATGGCTCTCCCACCAAGAGAATGTCTACCTGGCACCCAGCACGGGCTCTGAATACACAGGGCTGTCAAGTATACCCTTGGCAGATGAGTGACGAGTGACGGGTAAATGGACAAACACACACACACGCTGTCTCCTTTCATTCTCTCATTTCTCTCTCACCCTCTGAGATAAAAACTCCCCCTCTCTCCCACTACAGCCCCCCTCTATATCCTGATGAGCCCTCCTGGGCCACGGCACCCAGGGAGGGAACACCTGCTCCCTGCCAGTGTCCTGGAGCAGCTGGGAGGAGAAGAAGCGAGCCCAACCCTCAGAGTGCGGCCCGAGGGAAGCTCGTCCAGGCTCTGGTTCCGTGGGGAGCCTGGACGTGGAAGGGACACCTTGGCCCCAAACCCTCAACCCCCCTGGCTTCCTCCATGAAGTCTCCACCTCCCTCCCTCCCACTGCGTGGGGGGCGAGGGGGTGTCTGGGTCTCTGAGTCCCCAGGCCCTGCCACCTCCTAGGCTGAAGCCCAGACTCCCCCCTCAGGCCCTGAGAGCCCCAGGGACAGAACCACCTGCTCCCACACTCCACCCCTCATCCTGGCTGGCTGGCCCTTAGAGCTGGGCCTCAGCCGGGAGCCCAGTGCCTGCCAGGGAAGGCGTGGTTCAGGCTGTATGGAGAGCCGATTTCCAGAAGCCTGGCCCCGCCGGGAGGGCCCTGACCTCTGAGCTGGGAAACTCAGGTGCCCAGGCCCTGTGGCCATCAGTGGAGGGCCGGAGCTGCAGGCGGCCTCAGCAGCATCCTTGAGGTGGGGAAGGTGGGCCAGAGCCAGGGTGGACCCGCTGCAGGGCAGGCAGCGCCAGGGCTGTCCATGTCCACGCAAGTGTGTGCGTGCACGTGTGGGCACATGTGTGTGCATGCATGTGAGTACATGTGTGCATGTGTGTGTACATGCACGGGCCCACATGTGGGCACATGTATGTGCGTGGGTACGTGTGGGTACATGCGCATGCACACGTGTGGGTGCATGGATATGGGTGCATGTGTGTACGTGTGTACATGTGGGTACGTGTGTGTGTGCGGATGTGGGTACATGTGTGTGCATACATGTGTGCCAGCAACACACCTGTAAACATCTATGTGTTGGGTTAAAGTTATGAGAGGGAGTTTAGCATGATGCTTTGTTTTCCAAACTTTCTATACTCCTGTGTAACTTGTAATGTAAAAAAACTTTTTTTCCACAAGGAATTCATTGTAGAAAATTTGAAAAATGCAGAGAAGCAAAAAGAATGAAACCAAAAATCTCAGGAATCCCAACAAGAATATTCAGAGGTATTTTCTGTTCCTCTTAAAAATATGCATGTGTGTGTGTGTGTGTATATATATATATACCTTTAAAAAAATAAAATTGAGTCATAATAAACATCCTATAAATATTTTGATTTTTTTTAATGGTATCGGGTGAACCGATAGCACGAGAGGCCACAGCCCCCGGCAGCACTCCTTTATCGGTCTCTCTAGTCCACTCTCCACCCACCCCGACCCCCATCACACACTCACACTCACACACTACTCACACACACCCACACATGCATACTCACGTACGCTCACACACACACACATACCCCCAACACACACTCACAAAGAATCTCACGTACACTCACACACATCTATACTCACCCATAAACGTGTGCACATATGCATGTACACACACACACACTCACATATAATCTCACATACACTCACACACACATATACTCACCCATAAGCGTGTGCACATATGCACGCACACACACATTCACACATAATCTCACATACACTCACACACATCTATACTCACCCATAAGCATGTGCACATATGCATGCACACACACACACTCACATATAATCTCACATACACTCACCCATAAGCATGTGCACATATGCATGCACACACATACACACATAATCTCACATACACTCACACACACACATATACTCACCCATAAGCATGTGCACACATGCACACACACACATTCACACATAATCTCACATACACTCACACACATATATACTCACCCATAAGCGTGTGCACATATGCACGCACACACACATTCACACATAATCTCACATACACTCACACACATACATATACTCACCCATAAGCATGTGCACACATGCACACACACACACACACACTCATTCCATCATCCTGGCCACTCCAAGGTAGGAGGAGTCCTCCTGTGCCAGACCAGAGAGGAAAATCAAGGCCACGGGAAAAGCAGCTCCAGATGTGCACGGAGCAAACAGCTGGGCGGCTCCTGGCCCGAGAGGCCGGCAGGGTGGGTCTGGGGAGGGACGACGGTGTCCTCACTCTGCCCAGAGCCCCGCCTCCTCTTGCCCACCCTCTGGGAGCTCGGAGCAGGGGGGACACCCCTCACCGTGTGGGTGTGGGTGTGGTGGGGCAGCTGAGACCCAGACCTGCCTCAGGCAGATTCCTCGGGGCGGGCAGAGGAGGATGGGGAGTCAGGACCGGACAAGGAAGATGCCGCTCTCCCCACGCCCACCTCCTACCCAGACCGTCCCCATGGCCTCGGAGCTCCAGGAGAGGGAAAGACTGGGGCAGGGGCCCAGTGTTCTGCCTCCGCACCAGCTGGGAATGCTGGGAATCTCCTTCCACCTCCACCTGCTTCCATTTCCAACAGTCTGCCTGAGGCCCCAGCCCCGCCACACCCCACCACCAGCCCCAGGCTGGAAGGTCTTGGACTGGGATGCCCCCAGGAAGAGAGTCTCTTTCCTAGGCAGTTGGATGGGGCCAGTCATACTTACAAAGAAGAGCAAGTTGAAGAGGAAGAGGAAGTACTTGGTGACTTTGATGCAGGCTGACCCCATCCTGTCGGTCCTGGAGCTCCCTGGGCAGAAGAGAGAAGGCAGGAGGGTCAGTGCTGCGCAGGACCTGGGCTGGGGGGAGGACGGGGAACTGATGCTGACGGACACCGCAGACCCACTGACCCTCGATCACCCCAGCTCACCCTCGCCACAGCCTCACGAGGTAGGTGCTAACGACGTCAGGTCCTATCACTGGGGACCCTGAGGCCAAGAGGTTAGATGACCGACCCAGAGCCACACTGCAGTGGGGCGAGGGTGCGGGTGGCAGCTAGGGTCTGGCTTAGCTGCTCCACCAGGGCTGGGCCTACAGGAAAGTTACTAACGATAATCAGGCTCCCTGAGGTCAGACACAACCAGGAATGCCTAACGGCCAGCCTTCAGGCCCCACAGGGCCCAGGGAGTCAGCAAAGGCAGCTGGGGCTGAGACAGCTGGCCTGGGACAGCTGCAGGGGCCGAGCTGGCCTGGGGGTGGGGAAGTAGGCACCAGACCCTGTTCCCACTGCCCCATGGAGGGTGGGGAGCAGCAGCTACGGAGCAGAGGGAGCAGAGGGCCCAAGGCGTGGGCTTCATCCCTTCTTCCTCCTGAGCCTGTGGCTCCCCCTGTCCACGTGGAGGTACCCTCACCCAGGTCTAATCCATCATTTTTGCCAAATGGGAGCTCAGCTTCAATTTTCTACACCTCCAGGGACCGGGGTAGGGGAGTTAAGGGGGAGACTCGGGTACAACACGGAACAAAGCTGTCCGAGGAAGGAAATGATGACCTGGGTGCTAGTGAGTGCCCTATCCCAAGTGGCGTGCAAGCAACAGCTGAATAAAGACTTATGGGAATTCAAGCGCTACAGGGGGAGATTAGACTGAACATTCCTCCAGGCTACCAGGGTCCAAGGCCTGGGTCTGAGAAATGTGGGAACAGCAGTGACTCAGAGCCAGGGAAGTCCAGCCTCGGTAACTCCACCTGGAGCCTCCCCCAGGCCCAGAGAGGGGAGAAAACAAGGGTTCCCCTCTTGTCAAGAGATCCAGAGATCTGCGATCTGAAGCCAGGCCTGGCCCCAGGAAGGCCTGCTGGGGGTGTCCCCGATGAAGAAGAGCTATTGTCTTCTGTCTCCCCTCCCAGTGCAGCGCCTGACAACCACAGGCACTTGGTAAACTGGCACAGAACAAAACAGCAAGAGGAGAAAGAGCCTCTCGCCGAAGGAGGCATGCTTTTCTTGCCGACCACGGCCCTGCCTGAGTTTCCTCCCCGTGAAGGCAGAGGGGCTGCCCCAGGCTCAGCCCCAAGCCGCTGTGGCTAAGTCATCCCTTCCCGAGAAGAGCCCCACCGCTGCGGGGAGGGGGGATGCTGGCTGCATTCTTGTGAAACTGGAGGCGTGTGGAAACGGTCGTTCCTTGGGCAATCGATGCCGGCCGGAGCTGTTGCACAGGGAAAGGAGTTTCTTCCCTTTCTGGCTTCATGTCCTCCGTTCAGGCCGGGTCTCCAGGGCAGCCTTGCAAGGTTGCAGGTGTTCAGAAAGGGGCGATTTTCAGACAAGAGTAACCACCTGGCCAGCGCTTCCCCAGTGGCTCAGCGGTGAAGAATCCACCTGCCAGTGCAGGAGACTCGGGTTCGATCCCTGGGTCGGGAAGATCCCTTTGGAGAAGGAAAGGGCAATCTACTCCAGTATTCTTGCCCCGGAAATTCCATGGACAGTCCATGGGGTTGCCAAAGTCAGACATGACTGAGCGACTGAACAAAAACAGCCACCTGGCCTCCCCCATGAACGGCACCGACTCCGGGCAGCTGTCGGTGGGTGTCATCCCTTTAGTCCTCACGACCTGCCCAGAGGTGTGGAGGGTCTTCCCCTCCAGCGGGGGTCGGGGGCAGGGGGAGGCAGGTGAAGTAACTTGCCCGAGTCACAGAGATCCTTAAGCAGTGGTGTGGTATCTGAGCCAGAGAACCACCACATTCCACTCTATTTGATGAGCGTGGTCTTGCTTTTTATTGATTTTTATAAGGTGGCATTAGTGGTAAAGAAGGGCTTCCCTGGGGGCTCAGCTCGTAAAGAATCTGCCTGCAATGCAGGAGACCCTGGTTCGATTCCTCGGTTGGGAAGATCCGCTGAAGAAGGGTTAGGCTACCCACTCCAGTATTCTTGGGCTTCCCTGGGGGCTCAGCTGGTAAAGAACCCGCTTTCAATGTGGGAGACTTGGGTTTGATCCCTGGGTTGGGAAGATCCCCTGGAGAAGGGAAAGGCTCCCCACTCCAGTATTCTGGCCTGGAGAATTCCATGGACTGTATAGTCCATGGGGTCACAAAGAGTCGGACAGACTGAGTGACTTTCACTTTCACTTTTGGTCTTCCCTGTAGCTCAAATGGTAAAGGATTTGCCTCCAGTTCAGAAGACCCAGGTTCAATCCCTGGGTCGGGAAGATCCTCTGGAGAAGGAAATGGCAACCCACTCCAGTATTCTTGCCTAGAGAATCCCATAGGCAGAGGAGACCGGTCCACGGGGTTGCAAAGAGTTGGACATGACTGAACAACTAACACTAGCGGTAAAGAATCCGCCTGCCAATGCCGGAGACATAAGAGACGCAGGTTCGATCCTGGGTCAGGAAGATCCCCTGGAGGAGGGCATGGCAAGCCACTCCAGTGTTCTTGCCCAGAGAATCCCATGGACAGAGGAGCCTGGTGGGCTACCGTCCATGGGGTTGCAGAGTCAGACACAACTGAAGTGACTTAGCACACACGATTGCTCCAGACCCAAGGACTGTGAAGTGTAGCCTTCCAGGAGTGGCCCTGACTGCAGAAAGGGGCCTCTGGGAATGGCTGGGATTCCGTTAAGTAGGTGGTGAGCACCAAGGCTACAGTTCAAAGGAGCTCTGGTTTGCAGGTAATGAGGAGGCAGAGGCTGCTCGGCTGGGATTCCCTGATACTACGGGCAACCTCACTGGTCTCTTTCATGCACTCAAATTATATAAGGAGTTCTGCAAAGTAAGCCCTTCAGCACCCTATGAGCAAATTGGAGCTCAGAGGGGTGAGGGAGCTTGCCCAAGGTCAAGGGTGCATGGACCAGCAAGGACAGAACCCAGGCCTCCTGGCCCCTGAGGCTACCTCCTCCTCTCCAGGAGGCAGCTGGGTGGATTCAGATGCTGAAACAGGCAGCCCCATGATTTACAGGTAGGTTGGCCGATCAGGGAAAGCTCAAAGACTACCTGAGACTCATCTGAGGGAAGAGAAGGGGCTGAGCCTGGAGTGATGGGTGGTTCCTGGACCTGTCGGCCGAGATCCGGGATACAGAGTGTTTCTGCCCCACGAGTGCTGACACTACCCCTTACAGAAACAGGGAGCAGGAGATGAACACATCTTCCTTACTGGGCAGAAGATGGGTGGCCCCACAGACGGCAGGGAGTCAGCTCAGGCTGGGGACAACCCCAGGTTGCCCCTGATGCAGGGTGACATCAACCTCAGTGAGGTCACAATGACCACCACGCCCCGAGGAGACCCCAAAGTCGGAATCCGAGGGTCTGGGGTCACACTCTAGTGGTCTCAACTTCAGTCTCTCCATCCACGAGGTAAGAGTAAGGGTTGGTGTAAGGCAGGGACTGGCCAGCTAGGCCTGTGGATCAAATCCAACCCACCCTCTAGACGCTGTATGGCTCACAAGAACAGGTTTTACATTTTTAAGTAGTTAGAAAAGTCTCTCAGTCATGTCTGACTCTTTGTGACCCCTGGAATTCTCCAAGCCAGAATACTGGAGTGGGTAGCTTTTCCCTTCTCCAGGGGATCTTCCCAACCCAGGGATCAAACCCAAGTCTCCCGCATTGCAGGCGGATTCTTTACCAGCTGAGCCACAAGGGAAGCCCCAAATCATACCTTCCCTGATCGGGAACCATTTTAAGTAGGTGGGAAAAGATAAAAAGAATATCTTGTAACACAAAAAATTCAAATAAATAAAGTTGTCCTGGCACCCAGCCATGCCCACCCTTTTATGTATGGTCATGGTACCTATCTCAAGAAATGGCAAAGTGGACTGGTTGTGACATAGACCACCGGCCTGCAGAGCCTGAAACATCCCCTGCCTGGCCTTTTATGGAAGAAGGCTGCAGGCTCCTGGCGCAGGGGAGCAGTCAGTACACGCACATGTGTCTGGAAGAGATGGCAAGAACCAGGACTGCCGATAGCTTGGGATTTTGGCGGAGAGTGGCAGAAAGGGATTTTGGGATTTTGGCAGAGAGTGGCGGAGGGTGGCAGAAAGTGAATAATCAGGAAGGAGAAGACGCACGATCCCCAGATAAGGGTTCAAATCCTCGTTCTGCCAATGCACGGCCATAGAAGGGACTCCCAGGGTCTCGTTGCCCAGTGGAAGCCTGTGTTATAAAGAAAAGTGAGGTCAGCGCCTGGCACAGTCAGGGCTGGATGAGCAGGAGCTGGGGAAGCGTCCTCATCAGCGCTTTCCCGAGAAGCGATGGGTGAGCATTTCACTTGCACATGAAATTAGACAAAGAGGGAGGCTCCCGATGTTAGGCTTTCCCATATACACTTTCTGTAAACACGAGAAGGTCTGCCCATGCTTTCCTGCGAGGATGTCTTGACAGTCACAAAACAAGGGAAGGAGATGCAAACTCATCTCTTTTGGAAAATTCCAAAACAGTCACTGACAGCTCTGTGAGCAGCAGGAAGGAGCTGCTGATTTCATGGAATACTCGAGAGCAGGAAAACGGACCGTTTCTAAGCAACTTCAATTTAAGTTGACCAAATACATAAATTCTACGCCAAATCAGTTTGTACAATGAAGTTATTATACTACTGGTATTTTACTAACTCCGGCTCACCCTTCAACACTCACTTCATACATCCGCCTCCTCCAGGAAACCCACTCTGGCCATCCTTGTCCACCCGCTCCCCACTAACTCACAGGCTGGTTAGGAGCCCTCCTCCCTGCTTCCTTCCAGCAGCACTGGGCACCAGAGCAGCTCCTGCAACAGCCCTGGCATCAGACTGCCTGGGTTTGAACGCTGTTCTATCGCCTCCTGACTGTGCGACCTTGGACAAGTGACTTTGCCTCTCTGAACCTCACCTTGCTCACCCATGAGAAGAAGAAACATATAACCCACTTGGCAGATCTGCCCAGAGATTAGATAATGTGGGTCAATGCCTGGCACGAAGGAGGCTTTCAATAAATGGAGATTACCATTATAACTCACAAAGCTGTACAGTAATTTTCTATTTATTTGTCCATCTCCCCTATGGACTGTGATATCTTGAGGGGAAAGGTGATGTATTCTTTATGAGGTCAAAGTGGGCTCATCGAACTTTGCTGAATGAGGGTCTCGTTGCCCAGTGGAAGCCCGTGTTACAAAGAAAAGTGAGGTCAGCGCCTGGCACAGTCAGGGCTGGATGAGCAGGAGCTGGGAAGCGTCCTCATCAGCGCTTTCCCGAGAAGCGATGGGTGAGCATTTCACTTGCACATGAAATTAGACAAAGAGGGAGGCTCCCGATGTTAGGCTTTCCTGTATATACTTTCTGTAAACACGAGAAGGTCTGCCCATGCTTTCCTGCGAGTATGTCTTGACAGTCACAAAACAAGGGAAGGAGATGCAAACCCATCTCTTTTGGAAAATTCCAGAACAGTCACTGACAGCTCTGTGAGCAGCAGGAAGGAGCTGCTGATTTCATGGAATACTCTAGAGCAGGAAAACGGACCATTTCTAAGCAACTTCAATTTAAGTTGACCAAATACATAAATTCTACACCAAATCAGTTTGTACAATGAAATTATTATACCACTGGTATTTTACTAACTCTGGCTCACCCTTCAACACTCACTTCAGACATCCGCCTCCTCCAGGAAACCCACTCTGGCCATCCTTGTCCACCCGCTCCCCACTAACTCACAGGCTGGTTAGGAGCCCTCCCCTCTGCTTCCTTCAAGTAGCACTGGGCACCAGAGCAGTTCCTGCAACAGCCCTGGCATCAGACTGCCTGGGTTTGAACACTGTTCTATCACCTCTTGGCTGTGCGACCTCGGACAAGTGACTTTGCCTCTCTGAACCTCACCTTGCTCATCCGTGAGAAGAAGAAACATATAACCCGCTTGGCAGATCTGCCCAGAGATGAGATAATGTGGGTCAAATGCCTGGCACAAAGGAGGCTTTCAATAAATGGAGATTACCATTATACTTCATGAAGCTGTACAGTAATTTTCTATTTATTTGTCCATCTCCCCTATGGACTGTGATATCTTGAGGGGAAAGGTGATGTATTCTTTATGAGGTCAAAGTGGGCTCATCCAAATTTGCTGAATG